>CAMQGK010000308.1:12237500-12645000 GCA_947000775.1 Pterois miles
TTTGACCAGTGTGCATGACCATGATGATAACCTTGTTTCCAGGATGTGGTGTGCCCCAAACATTGATGATTGTTTAGATGTTCCAAATAAAACATAAATAAATGGTGCTGGATGAAAAGTCAGATGATTATCAAAGTGATTACAATTCACCCCAAAGGGTCTCTGGTCCATCCACAAGTAATGCAAGAGAGGTACCCCATGTTGAGGGGCTCTAACCTTTGAATGTGTTGTTTCTGTCAATTCTAGCTGTGTAACTATTCCCTAATTGTATTTTTTGGTCAAGTTTTTAGTTGAGTTCAGTTTGACTTTGATACATAGCATATCAAAAATGTAGGCTTCAACTTCATAGGTCTGAAACAGGGATCTTAAGTAGCTTGTGAAAAACAAGTAGTAGGCTACATCCATCCATCTGTAACCGCTTCATCCCATTTATTTGGGGTGGTTGTTGTTTTTGTTTGTTTTCTCCTGTTCTATTCCTTCATGGTTACGTTAATTTAGTTTTCTTAGTCATCTAAGTTGTTTAATATTTGGAAGTATGTCAGTTGTCACCTTTATAATGTCCTTGTATAAAGGGCACATATACCTTTTCACTTTTTATAAATGCTGACTCAATTGTATGTTTTCTACTGTCTCAGACAACAAAAGTTGATTACAGACTTGTATCAAATATTTGTTTTAGATGTTCATAAAGGATTTGAATAGATTCAGATTTGATTAAGTGGTATCCAACCGCAAGCCTATTTAATCGGGTATGTGCCTATATGTATTATTTTGAGCAGGCCCTCTCCACATGTGTTTATATATCAGCCTTGAACGCTGATATTGGTGGCTTTGAAGCAAGGTCAATGGGCCATGGTGACTGCCTGAATGTCTGCTATCTTGGGCTGGGACCAACAGATCATTTCAGAGGGGGAGAAAGAGAGAGTGCAAGTGAGTCAGCGAGTGTGAAGGGAGAGAATATTAAATTTTGATCTCGAGGGTCAAAGGGGCACTGCTCTGAGGTCTTTTCTTATGCTGAGACCTACAGCAAATGCAGAAAAAGTGATGTCATATGAGGACCGTCAGTTATGTTCAAGCCTGTGAGTGACTCATTCAGGTCCCAAGCCAGAGGTAGGATTTTCACCAACTGAATCAATGTCAAATAAAATGTTGAAATGATGCGTGATGCTGCAGATCCCCATGAGCTACTTTCAACAGCAGATTTCATATTCTCTCCTCTTGTGGCTTTTGAAGTGTCACTTACCAGTTCAATGGCCACTGAAATTATGCTGGTAACTGACACTTCAAAGATGGACTAACCCCAGCCCACCCCCCAGATTGTCCCAAATCAACGAACAGTGGTTGTAGTTCAATACTGCAGAATAAGAACACTGAAAAACGGAACCACTGTAGCTCACCTGGAAGAGTGAGCGTCCCATGCTGCAAGTCAACCCCTCTCTCTACACCCCTTTCATCACTATCAGGCACTCTCACTATCAATAAGGGCAGTGAAATTCCTGATCCAGATTCCTTATATAGCAATTTGAATATTTTTCTTGTGCTTGAGGCATCTGGAGTACACTCTACCTTTTAGTTCAAGTACAAACAACTCACTAGATTTGTCGACTAATTTGCATTTTTGCAGCATCATGTGTCAATCAGCCTCAAGAAAGCAAAGAGAAGTCAGTGTAATCAGTTCTGCAGCACGCTGCTGTCATCTTCAATCTACCCCATGGTGGTGTAAAGAGGAAAATAAAGCCAACTTTTGTTTGCTAGTCTATTGCGACTGCAGTACTACCGAGAGCTTCAAGTTGCTCTAATCTATCACAGTCACACCCACTCATCTCATAAGAAACACTGAGTGGGTGAATCAAGGTAAATGCTACAATGTCCTTGATTTAATTCCTCTTTAGTGACGACAGGGACTTGTAGATGAAGAATAGGAGAAAGGTACTTGGGAACTGGCAGTTGTTTTGACAGGACAGCTAAATAAAGTGTTTTCTCTATTGTGTTTTTACCACATATCCCTACTGTCCCATATATCTCCCTTTTCTCTTTATTTATGTTTCCTCAGTGGCCAGATCTGGTCTGTGAAAAGGGAAGTCAATGCTGAAGTGTCTTAAACTTGCATTGTTTCTAATAGCCAGCAGGGGATGACTCCTCTGACTGCAAAAACAAAAAAAAGTATAGTCTATGAGAAAATGACTCCATGAGAAAATGACCCTACTTCTCACTTGATTTATTACCTCAGTAAAAGTGTTGCCAATAGTTTAGCTACTGCTAACCACAACCGAAAGCTCATTGCTGTGGCTAAGGTTTACAGAAGGTTGGTGACATTTTCTGTCCATCTCTCTAATAGTTAGGGAGGCTGTGGTTCAGGAGGTAGAGTGGTTCTTCAACCAATTGGGAGTTCAGAGGTACGGTGTATGGCTCCTCCTGTCCGCATGTCCTTGGGCAAGATACTGAGCCCTAAATTACTTCCGGTGCCATCAGTGTGAGTGTATTTAAAAGATCAGATTAGAATCTGATGAGCAGGTGGCACATTGTATGGCAGCCTCTGCCATCATGAGGGGGGGAGTAGCTAGTCGTAAGGACTTGGGTTAGGATGTGGAGGACCCGGGTTCAAATCCCCCATGGACCAAGACCAACTGGTTGCTGGAGAGGTGCCAGTTTACCTCTTGGGCACTGCCGAGGTGCCCCTGAGCAAGGCACCAAACCCCCAACTGCTCTGGGCGCTTGTCAGGAGCAGCCCCATCACTCTGACATCTCTCCATTGACATGTATATGTACTGTGTGAACTGTACTGTGTGAACAACAGAGTGTAAATCTGAATTTCCCCACTGTGGGACTAATAAAGGAATATCTTTCTTTCTTTCTTTCATTGTATTAATGTACGTGCGAATGGGTAAATGTTGGCCTGTAGAGTAAAGGGCTTTGAGCTGTTGGGAGACTAGAAAGGTGCGGTACTGTATAAATGTCAATTTACCATTTAGTTTAAGCTAAACTATTAGTAACATTGTCTTTCCATCTCTGAAACACTGTCAATACTGTAGCTTCTTAGAGCCTTGAATCACAAGTTGTCATCTCAAATGTAATATAGATTGACACTTTCGATGTAATCATGATGTTGGCTGTAAAATTGTCTGTACACCTCTTCACCTGCAGAGGACAGACAGATCATATCTGTTTGTTGTACCGCTAACCATTTTCTTTATTTTAAGCAGCCCACACTTTTTGGCTATGTGAGGAGTAGGTGGACAATACCAGCCTGTAGCGTACGGTACAGGTCATTAGTAGGATCGGAGCTAGCCTACCCTGTCTTTGCCCTGGTACTTGACCTGAACATCCAGCGTCTGACCGAACTGAACTTCATGCATTGTTTGCCCTATTTTTGCACATACACATTTAAGGCTGCAACCTGCAACATTTGACCCAAGACTTTTCCTGCCAAAACTTTCTGCTGTTGGCAGCTGACTGGGAGCTTCGTGCTATCAGCTGACCTGTATGATGGACCGCCAACAGACCACACAGTCGTCCTGCTGTCATCCTTCAGCACACGCTGCTATAGGTTCTGTCCATTCATCATATTATGTTCATGAGGCATTCCAAGGATTTCATACCAGAAATATCTAATATCTGCTTCTGTAGGTAATAACCTTCATAGTTTTATCAGTTATTCAATCTAGATACATTATATCACATATATTTCTTTAGTTGGTTGAGTCGTTGCTTCTCCCATCTTTGATTTTTAACATCTTGTCAAAATGATTTAATTGAATTTATTTTTTCTTTAAGGATTTTATGTAATCTTTGTTCACAGTGTAGATGGTATTTTCACAAAAAAATACTTGATGGATGATGAGACAAAAGCCAAAATTAAAGCGAAGACGTGTGTTGTGATCCATAACAGCTACCTGCCTCATTTTGTGCCATTAAACTAAATATGTTTCTAAATGTCACACTATCAGCATCAGTTACAACAGAGCATTTTCTGTTCATACCACACTATAAAAATTCTGTAACAATGTGTGTGGGTCAGCTTTGAATTTGGTCAGATAGTGCACTAGTGTACATTACCATTTGTGAAATGCTTTCTGTAGTTCATGGAAGGAAACTGGAACATTCATTCATGGAGTCACTTGCTGTCTGTTTCTTTGCCGCCCTCTTCAAATGCTTCCTCTTCTTTCACATCCTCCTTCCCTTTTCTCACTCATTTTCCATTCCACTTTCCTGTTCCTTTGCTATTTCCTCTCATTACATCTTCCTCTCCTCACTTCTGTGTGCTATTTGCGGAGGGTCTGCTGGTTTAGTAAACTAAAACTAAAACTTCTGAGGCGTCTAGGTTATGTGTGTGTGTGTTCTCAGAGGGGTGTCTTTAGTTTGAAGTGAAATATTTCTACAAGGCTTGTGACCTTAGAATCTCAATTGCAAACACAGCAGGTTCACATGCACGTTCGCACACGCACACACACACACACACACACACATTCTCTGCTCTGTCAAACATAGTCAGTGTCCCGTTTTCATGCCTGTGCATTACTCCTCCCCGTACTTTGTGTTCTGGTTTTGTTTATGCCAGCAGCACTTTTTACTGAGGAGTGTGTGTGTGTGTGTGTGTGTGTGTGTGTGTTAGTGCATGTTGTCCTTTATATATTCATGTTTGTCTCACTGTGTTTGTGTGTGAACAAGTTCCTCTGTGATTGTGTGTTTTTGTGATGACAAGTGTGTGAGAGTCAGTGTACCTGCATCCGTTGCTTTGTGTGTTCCTCCATTTTTCGCTTTTTGCACATCTCTGTAATGCGGGGCACGCACTACAGGAGAATCAAGCCGATTTTGGGCTTGATTCCCCTCTCTCAACAATCATCAGCAGAGCCCCAATTTTTTTAAAAGATTATCTTTCCAGATATTCCTCTGGTGTGAGGCATATTAAGAATGTTTTCTTTTACATCCACCAATTGGATCAGAAGTCTAACTTGCATGCACAAGTTTCAAATTGTATTTATTAAACATGTTCAGTATGTACGATGGGATATCCTGTTGTGTGTGGGGAACCCCGAGGACAGCCGGCAACGCAGTCATTGTGGCCATGGCTAATGCATGAGCTAAACCAAAACGTAACGCATAAAGTAGTAGTAAGACGGACCTCAGAAATGAGGACCAACTTGTTGATTTGTGGCAACAACACAAGTGTTTATTTAACATATTTCCGTGACTTCATCCATCCATCCATCATGAATTTTCAGTTCAAAGTTGTGCAAGAACTAAAATCACTAATTCTTCTTGCCCAACATCTGCCGTTTTTGTTTACACTAAAGTCAAGTTTGATCGCCAGAGATTTTGCGAGATTTCTATATTTTTGTAGTCTGGACTGTTGGACATTTTCAAAATATATTAAGATTTGAAAAATCATTTAGTGTGGGCCAGCCTTAAAGCATTTGCTTGTGTAATCACATCAGGTTTCACACACATTACACATTCAGCCTTTGCCACAACACAATATATATAAAAAAGTAACTGTAATCAAGACAATCACAGACAATCATCAACCCACTCTTCAGTTTCCGTCTGCTCAGAGAGTTTTATTCTACAGAGAGTTTTAGTCTCTTTTCAGCTTTTTTTTATTTGTTTGTTTTTTATGGCACGCAACATTACTGTTTAGGTTCACAGTCATCATTCTCCTCAGTCTTATATCCAGCCACACCAGGCAGCTGTTTTCAGTGAAAGAAAACTTGATAAACCCACTTTACACTACCTGTCCAGCACCTAACAGATAAAGTTATCAACTAGCTGGTGAAAATATGGCGCATGTAGGAGCTAAAAAGACAGATATTTCCATTAGTCGTTGGTGGGGACCAAAACGGTGCTAAAAGGAGAAAGAATATGGTAACTGTATGAGTTTAAAGGGTGACAAGTCAATGTCGTGTACACAGCTTGTTTTCGCTGCCCCGAAGTGACCAAAAAGAAGTTAATGCAGATTTTAAAAATAAATATTTTGCTCTATACAAGTACAATAGTAGTAAACCAAAACTAAGCCTGTGATATTAATTTGCTGGCATGTGCTGGGGAAGCAGGGTGAGGGCAGTCAATGCCAACAGAATCAATAATCATCATCAGGAAGGCTGGCTCTGTCCTGGGGGTGGAGCTTATGTGTGTTGTATTAATATCGTGAATGATATGTGCCAAATGAACAGGCCGTGTAAGGCAGGTAAATCTCAGTCTCATGGGCAATGCTAAGGTGGAGGCCAACCAGATTCTTGTTGTGCACATTGTCCACATGGACTTTTGACTCAATCACACCACCATCACTTCACCACATCATTTGTTTCCAAATTGTCTTGAGTAGGCCCTATTTTTTCATATATTTTTTATGCTAGTTTATGTACCTGGTATAACGTATTTCTGTCTCAATCTGTAGGTATGTATGTATCTGCATTTATTTATGTCTTTGTGTTGATACAACAAACAAACTTCCCTCCTGGGGATCAATAAAGGTGCATATCTTATCAGTTCAGGGCATTTAATGTAGGTCAAACTATGAGCTTTTGCAAGCAGCACATTTACAAACAGACAACAATTTCTCTCAGGATAAATAAATATGTATCTTAAACTACATACAACACTTCAAGTGACCGCTTGTATGTGAAGAATCAAGACAACATATAAACATTTCTTTACTTATATTTGAAGAAATAGTAGTGGAACCATGCAGTATTGAAAAAAACAAACAAAAAAAAAACAGTGTATCAGTTTGACTTTGAGGCATTAAGGCAGATCCTGTATTTTTTCCTAATCTTGTGTCAAAAGCTTATGTAAATATTATCATTATTATCATTAGTAGTCGTAGTATTTTTAAATGTTGGTTAATACTGCCACAGGGTTGTATTCTAAGATAACTGCCATGTGTTTTCCACCAGATAAGTATTGAAAGCCAGTGGGATACATACATAATACAGATAGAATGGAAAGAAATATGGAAGTTTTTTTGCTCCAGGACACCCTGAGTAGAGGAATCCTGTCCTATTCCAGGTGTGAGATACAAGACCATGTCCCCAGCTGTTCCACTTCTTTATTACAAAGAAAGAAAAAAGTGTTCGTACCATTCGTAGTTGGACTATTCAACGTGCTGATGTGGATCACTTTAATACATTAACAAGTGCTTCCATCAACTCTGCAGCAGGAAAGAACATCTACCAGCAAAGAACTCCTTCCCTTCAGTTCACCCAACAGCATGAATAACAGAGGTGAGCACTATCTTCATCTCCACTGTAGACTTGATGCCAGAATACTCCTTGTCAAAGTGCTCAAACAAAGAATTTCAGACACTGCACAGAAGCTTGGAGGTTAGGCAAGAGCAAGTCGCATCACAGATGAGAAAACACATCACGACTTAGAATCCTCTCACAATTGACACCTGCGAAAGAAAACAAAGAAATGATAAGATAAGATAAGATATTCCTTTATTTGTCCCACAAGGAGAAATTTCCATGTTACAGCAGCAAAAGTGGATAGTGCAGTAAAAAAAGAAGCATAGGTTTTAAGAGTATTAATTCAAATAAACAAAATAAAACAATATATACATAAAAGAGAAGTAGAGCTAAGAATATGTCCAGCATATTAAAAAAATAGTATTGTCCAGTTGCTATAATTGCACATATGATATGATTGCATATATGTGTTGTTATTGCACTTGTGTCTGGTCAGTTTGTTGTGAATGTGTATGTGGTTTACTGGGAGCAGTGCTGGTTGTGGAGTCTAACAGCTGCAGGCAGGAAGGACCTTCTGTAACGCTCCTTCGTACACTTAGGGTGTAGCAGCCTGTCACTGAAGGAGCTCTCCAGAGCTCTGATGGTGTCTCTCATGGGTTGGGAGTCCTTCTCCATCATGGATGACAGCTTAGCCATCGTCCTCCTCTCTCCCACCACCTGCACTGAGTCCAGACAGCATCCCAGAACAGAGCTGGCCCTTTGAATGATCTTATCCAGCCTCTTCCTGTCTGCAGGTGTGATGCTGCTGCCCCAGCAAACCACTCCATAAAATATGGCTGATGCCACGACGGTGTCATAAAATGTTTTCAGGAGTGTCCCCTGCACTCCAAAAGACCTCAGTCTCCTGAGCAGATACAGTCTGCTCTGGCCTTTTTTATGGAGTGCAGAGGAATTTGTTGTCCACTCCAGTTTATTGTTCAGGTGAACACCCAGGTATTTATAAGATGTCACCATCTCAATGTCTGATCCCTGGATGTTCACCGGTGTTGGAGGGGGATGAGTTTGCCTGCGGAAATCCACCCCCAGCTCTTTAGTTTTCCCCGCGTTGATCTGGAGGTGGTTCCGCAGGCACCAGTCCACAAAGTCCTGGGAAAGTTCTCTGTACTCCCCATCGTCCCCATCAGTGATGAGGCCGACGATAGCAGAGTCGTCAGAGAACTTCTGCAGGTGACAGGTTGGTGAGTTGTAGGAGAAGTCTGCAGTGTAGAGCGTGAAGAGGAACAGAGCCAGAACCGTTCCCTGCGGGGCCACCACACTGCAGACCACCGTGTCTGAAATGAAGTCCTGTGTCCTCACATACTGTGGGCGGTTTGTGAGGTAGTCCAGTATCCAGGATGTAAGATAGTGATCTACCCCTGCAGTCTCCAGTTTGTCCCCCAGAAGTGTCAGCTGGATGGTGTTGAAAGCACTGGAGAAATCAAAGAACGAATCAAAGAAAGAAAGAATTTACATTGGTTTTATTTTTTGTGTATTTGTAGGTTTTTCACCTTCCTTGCTTCCTGTTTACAGGTTAAATAAAAAAAGAACGAATGAAATCCTGAATCTAGACCACAGAAAGTGGGGAACACCTAGTGGGTACTGGCTAAATACAGAGATAGACTGTGATGTCTAGGTAGTGGCAAGAGTTGCTTCCCCCCCAAATGACCTTATTTCACAGGTGTCATCCATTCACAATTCTGCCATTCAATTTAATGATTGCTTTACATTTTACATTTGCCCTTGTTTTGAAAAAAAAAAAAAAATAGCTCCCACATACACATGCCTGCCCTAAAACTGAGATAGACATTGGTTTTATTCAAACAGCAGTATTCATTCACTGTGAATGGCAGGTAAATGGACATTGATTGTCGATAATTGTCACAGTGCTCTATGGATTTGTGTCGGCCTCTAGAAAGGGCAGATGCTATCTTGGTCTCAACCATGGCTAAAGCTAAATGGAGAGATGCCGATATCTCACTCGACTACAATCAGAAAGGGACAGATAGATGAATGTCTCGTCTCAGGTGCTTTGTGTGCATTTGTGTGTGCTGGTGAATGTGTCCATCTCACTCAGCCACATAATATGTAGCATCTGTCAGTGTGTGTTTTTGTGTCTCTTTTTTTTGTTCTCCCCCTCACTATATCCATTTCTCTGTTACTCAGACTCAGTCTGTCTTTTGCTCTCTCAATGTGTAAATGTCTCTCTTCATCGGTTCCCTCTCCTTTTTTTCTGTAATTAGTGCATCAAACAACATTTCCAAGAAACATCTTAGTGTCTGTTACCACAGATGAAGATATGTAACCCTACATATCTAGTAGGGTAGTTGATGGACCCAGACCACAGTATGTGAGGCTTCATGACTGTGTGTCTGATGTGGTAGTCTGCAGGACAGGGGCCCCTCAGGGTGCAGTTCTCTCCCCTTTCCTTTTCTCCCTCCACACCTCGGACTTCAAACACAACTGCCATGCTCAGAAGTTCTCTGAAGATACAGCCATTGTAGGTTATGTATCTGATGGGAACAGCCTGAATTGCAGGGAGGTTATCAAGGACTATGTCACCTGGTGTGAAACCAACAAGCTTCACATCAACACCACCAAGATAAAGGAGATGGTGATGGACTTCCGCAAGCAGCCCACACAGACATAAACAGTGAACATCCAGGGCTTGGACATTTAGATTGTTGAGGAGTATAAGTACCTGGGTGTTCACCTAAATAATAAATTGGACTGGTCCACAAACACAAACGCCTTGTATAAGAAGAGCCTCCATCTTTTGAGGAGGTCTTTCGGAGTGTGCAGGACACTGTTAAAAAGCTTTTATGACAATGTAGTGGCATCTGCAGTGTTTTATGCGGTGGTCTGCCAGGGGGGTAGTCACACTGAGCGGGACAGGAAGAGACTCAACAAGCTGGTTAGGAGAGCCAGCTCTGTCCTGGACCAGCCTCTGGACCTCTCTGAGGTGGTGGGGGAGAGGAGGTTGTTGGTGAAACTGACATCCATCATGGACAACATCTCTCACCCCCTCCATGACACTGTGCGAGCTCTGAGCAGCTCTTTTAGCAGCAGGCTGCAGCTCCCACAGTGGAAGACCGAGCGCCTCCGGAGGTCTTTCATCCCCTGAGCCATCGAACTCTTCAATACCCATGTGCAATAAACTAAATATGCCCCTCAGTCACCACATGTGAGGGTGTAAAAAACTGCCCATGATGCAATAGAGGTTGTGCAATACCGCTAACTCTTTACACCACTGTGCAATAGCTATATCTATACTTTTATATATCATATATACGCAAAAAAGAATAAACTCCATCCTGTGAATTTATAGTTTCTAAGATTTTCTGATCAATCTAATTACTTTATTCTTTTTTTTCCCTTTTTTATAGGTAATCTTCCTGTATATTTGTCTATGTTCCTGTTTATTTGTATATACTCCTGTATATCTGTTTATATTTGTATATCCTGTATATTTGTCTGTATTTTTTCCATATATTTTTATGTACACTTGGGTGTTTTTAAATGTGCAGCTGTAACGACCAAATTTCCCCACTGTGGGATTAATAAAAGTCTATTCTTTTCTATTCTATTTTACAGATAAATATGCAGATATAGGACTAAGGGGATAAAACATGCCTTCAGGGTACAACTCTCGTCCGTGCCTCAGACTGACTGCCATCTGCATCACATATTTCGGTCATTAATGAATCACACCTTAACAGTATTTTTTCAGTATGTGTCTTGACTGTCCTTCACCCCGACATCACCCATTGGTTTGTGGACTACCATTTGGAAGCCTCAAGTTTGGCATTTTGGCTGTCTGAAAAAGATATTTTCAGGTTATAATTAACTCTCCCAAACTTAAAACACACTGTGAATGAGTTAAAGGTGAAAGACAAAAACACGGACAACAATCACACCAGACAACGCTGGTGCTAAAGCATACTTATACATAATGGTCTATTTCATTATTAATGGGACCATAATTTACTCAGTGTGCTTCATGCTGTATTGAGGAAATCTTGAAACTAGCGATTGAGACCATAAAATCTTGTTTACAATGTTTGCTAAGGTAATAAATCAAGTGAGATTTCTCAGACTTTTATACAATCAGACTTCTGTTTGCAACCAGAAGAGTCGACCTCTGCTGGCTAAAATAATGCAAGTTTAAGACACTAGTTCATAGGCTTCACTTCTCAGACCTGGATATATCCCACTGCTATGAACTTGCTATGTCAGATAGCAAATGTACAGACAGGTAAAGACAAATTTCAGTCCAAAAAACATATCTAAAACAAAACAGTTTGCTTAATCAGAACTGCTTGTCAGAAGGTTGAAAAGCACCCACCCCCACCACCACCTTTCTGATTTTGAAATTGGGGGTTCAGAGGATCATGATTGGAGATTTGTCTTTCTTCTTTTTTTTTTCTGAGCATAAAGTGGCTGTTAGATCTCACATATTATCAGAAACTCCAGTTGAACCAATACAAATAATACAATAGCATCTGTTTGCATCCACCTGTCTTTGCATTGACTTAAATGCAATGGCGCTTCCTGTAACATTCTGCTTTCAGTCTTCCGAGTAAAGGTCAATGACTCCACAGAAATATTAGGGTTCATCTTCTTACAACCATGAATATGAACCATGAGTATCCACAGCAACTTTGATGGATAAATGGACACTGGATAACAATATCTTGAGATATCTTGAGAGTTGGACTTGATGGTGGCATTATAGAAAGGCTCATGGGATATTTTTCATGATAAATTGCCATTTTGGGCTGATGGTGACATAACAGAAAGGTCATGTAGTACAATTGGATTTTGGCCTTTGATGCTTTAGAGAAGTTTAGGTGGTCACTTCAAAATGTAAGCATGTGTCTTCTGAGAATCATGAATATCCACAGAATGTAAGTGCAGTAATTAGTTTTGACAATTTATTGTATGGGTTAAAGCTGCAGTGGGATGAAATGGAGCAAATATTATTTTAAAGTTATTTTCATTAAATGGTTTCTATATCCTGACAGTGGTACATGAGACAGGTAATCATCAAAAAAATCTGCCTCTGTTACCTCCGGTGTCCTGTTACTTCTGGTGTCCTCCAGTGCTCCTAATAGCATCTACAAGATTTCACAGACCGGAGGAAAACAACCAATCAGAGCTCATCTAGAGTCTAGCGCATATAAATGATCAAATGGTCCACCTGTCGTCTCCCTCTGCATGCAGTTAAGCTGGAATATTTAGCCATCAGCAGCACACCTGCAACAATATTCTCTATGTAGAGTCAAAGCAGCCACTCTGCTCTCAAAGCTGCCTGATAAATGTTGTCAACATACCAAGTTTTATGTGGCAGAAAAGTGACTAACTCTACCTGTGAAATGTAATTACTCGTTCAAATGAAGGGAAAAGGGTGACAATACAGAACGAAGAATGACACTGTATGTAGATAATCTGTACGTAATTGATTGCCATTGTTCGGTAGTGAGTGTAATTCATTCTGTCACCCACAGCCGTGGCAGTATGCGGGACCCGCAGTGTCATAATAACAATAATGCACCAACTGAACTGAGCTGAACTTAATTATTTCAGCCTCGACTGAGAGACAAACACAAAGCTGGATGGCAACAGTAAAGTACGAATATGTCACTGAAGCAAATACCATATCTGACTGGCCAATATGCTGATAAATGCCATAGCCCGAGGGACAACGTGCGACCGAGACACTTGCCCACAAACACTCAGTATCCTATTCAGCCATGTATATCAAGATGGCAATATAAACTGTGATTTGTTGGATTTTTTTTTCCACTGTCTCACCTGCACTGAAACTGAAAAGAATGACAAAAAATTCAGAGAATGGCTGTGAGCAAGAGAGAGACCTTGAGATTGATTTTGTTGTTTTCTCACCATGTGAAAGTGGAAGAGGTAGAAAGGCCAAGAGAAAGATAGTGTGATGTGGACAGACAAGGAAATGGAAGTCAGAGCACGGTAGATAGAGATATAAAGTGACAGAGGGGGAGAAAAAAAGACTTTTCTCTCTCAGAGAGAAAAGTGAGATGGTGTGATGATAACAGCAATGAGTTCTAAAGTTAGAGTATAGTAAAAGTGTAGAAAAAAGAACGACAAAAAAATAGAGAGGACAGCAAAGAGGCTTAAGAAAAATGAGAGAAAGGTAGGGAAGGCAGGGATCACTGAAACACATGGAAGCAGAATCATACTCAACACACGACATCGGACAATATATTTAAAGCTGCTATAATCGCTATTTTTATATCAACAATGGATCACATGACTACTTCTGAAATGGGTCACTTGTAATGACAAATTCACAGAGAATTACCTCACAACTCTACAGTTCCTCTCGGCACTTTATAGTATTTCAGCATCTTTCAGCTCATTGTTTTGGCTTTCCAGCCCACAGTTTTTCTGTTTTTATTGACTCTCACTGCTCTCATCAGCCCTTTTTTCAGCTGTAGGCAGCTGTTGGCAAAAAAAAAAAAAAAAACACTGCATACCCAACACAAAGTTAGAAATTAGCTGATGAACATAATGTAGCAGCTGAAGAACCAGATGTTTCTCTCTGCAGTTGGTGGACACTAAAAACAAAAGGGAGAGACCATATTCGACTCATCAGGTGGATACAAACACGCCAACTGAGTGATAATGATTTGTAGCTGATGGATACATAAGGTGATGCTATAATCAGTTATTACAGGTTTAACACAGGTTTGTTGTGCTGTAATCAAAGTTTCTTTGTGCTTTGCTGACATAGCCGGGCACGCTGAGCATGCCTTTTAGTGCATGTGAGCATGCCTGACTGGCTAGCTCACACACCTTCCCGACCCATGGTGTTAGCTCTCAGCCGTTGCCTGGTTGAGAGCCATGTGGAGGCGATAGATGTGCTTTAAATTTTGCATTGAGCAGCTTTAAGAAATGTATGCTTATCACATCCCACCTACTTACTGTATGCTGATGTTGATGAAAAAAGGCTGTACACTGGTGAGTGCTTGCTGTTATCGCTGTTGGTAGTGATGTTATTTCTATCTGCTTCCTACATTTAGCCTACCACAGAAGTGGGAAAAAAACAAAATTGAAGCCAGTGCAACCAATCAAAGTGTAACGGAAAGTGGCTAGAGGTTGAAGTTGACATGACCTTTTGTCTTTACCTGTACTGTTTGCGAAGAGTGCTTCCACAGATTATAAACCAACTCAAAGACACTCAAAGACATGACACCTCTGGCTGAGGTGCATTGTTGTTGTCAAAAGTCTTGATCTGCAGAGCCACACCTTCCCTGTGGGGTTTACATTGCACACTACAAAGCCTAATTACTTTCCTTCACTCAGGTTGTGTAATTCCCCAGATGGATTCTGTGTTACATGAGGGAAGCTTAACAATTTCTAGTTATTGCAAATACATCATGCTTCCCTGAGCCTGGGCATACAGTGTTCCAGCATATACTGACATATGTATGATGATGCTGACATGTGGTTGACTGTCTGCTTACACAGTTTTCAGTTTTCAGTCAATATTACGTAAGTAAATGATAAATGTAGCTGTTCTCTGCTTCACAACAACCCTCAGGCATATGCTTTTCATGTAAATGCAGGCCAAAGCAGAGTTCTATGCTAGCACTGTAGTTATTACTGCTTGACAAAGAGTCACATACAGTAGAAGTACATGGCTGCCTGAGCCTCATTTAGACCATGTCATCTATCTGCTATCTTAAGATGTGCTCTGAGGCAGGCAGTAATTTCAGAGGCATCCAGTGGCTCAAGAAATGTTTCTTGTTTTTTTGGAAAACCAAGGGTGGCAGAGTACACCCTGGACAGGTGACCAATCTGTCACAGAACTAACACAAACACTCAGACAACACAAAATGGTTTCAATCTGCAGGGTCGGGTTCAAACCCTTTCGATGTAAGGCAACATTACAAAGTAACTACTGAGCCACTGTGCTGCACTATTCCCATTCAAACACATTATATGTCAAGTCCCAAGTTAAGGTCCCCAAGCCCAAAGTTATGTCCCAAGTTAAGACCAATAACTCCAAAGTCAAGTCCCACATCAGGACAGACACATTCCATATCAAGTCCCAAGTACAAAACTAACAAGGCATGCGTCGAGTCCCAAGTTAATACCATCAAGTCCCACGTCAAGACCAACAAATCCCCAAATTAGTCCCATGTCAAGTCCGGAGTTAAGATCCCCAAGCCCAAAGTCAAGTCCCAGGTTAAGACCAATAACTCCAATGTCAAATCCCACATCAGGACCGACACATTGTCAGGACTGGTAACAGACTCAGATGTGGACTCAAATGCAGATTCAGAGACAGGGCTGTTAACAATAATCGAGGTCTTTATTACAGGCTGAAGGTCGGTACACGGTAAGACAGTCAGAGTAGCAAACAGGTCCAGATCGGCGGGCTAAAAGGCTTGGTCAAGAACGGGCTTGGTTCAAAATCACTAGGAAGTCAAAAAACACCAGGAATGGCGGGTACGCTTCTCTAAACAGACAAAGACGAACTGGCACAGGAGGAAAAGGGAGCACACATTATATACTAGTGAGGGAGGTGGATAACTATACACAGGTGAACATAATCAGGGCGGGGGATGATGATCAGACGCAGGTGGCTAGTGATGATAATCAGATCGGGAGGAGGTGCTCTAACGTGAAGGCAGGAGGCATGCAGGGCGGGGAGTGAAGTGAACTGCAACGAGAGGAGAGGTTAGGATGCAAACACAAAACAGGAAGTGCGCCAAAATAAAAGCATGCAACCGGAAACACATACTAACACTTATACTTCCTGACAGAACCCCCCCTTTAGGGACGGCTCCAGAAGTCCCAGGATGCTCAGCTAGCTGTTTATTAAAGTCTCTAATTAATTGAGGATCCATGATGTTTTTTGCTGAAACCCACGATCTCTCCTCCGGTCCGTACCCCTCCCAGTCCACGAGATACTGCTTACCCCGCCCCCGGCGACGGACGTCCAGCAGGCGCTTGACCGTGTAAGCAGGGCTTCCGTCAATGATCCGGGGGGGCGGGGGGACTGCGGAGGTAGGGACCAGAGGGCTGTCGATCGCGGGTTTCAGCCGTCCGACATGGAAGGTCGGATGGATCCTCATGGACCTTGGCAGCTTCAGCTGGACAGAGACAGGATTAATTACTTTTAGCACGGGAAAAGGACCGACATACCTAGGAGCAAGTTTCTTTGAATCGACATGGAGGGGCAGATCTCGGGCGGACAGCCAGACCATCTGCCCAGGTTAGTAGGTGGGAGCGGGTGTCCGCCGTCGATCTGCCATTCTCTTATAACGTGCCGTGTTCTTCAGCAGCGTCTGTCTAGCCCCCTTCCACATGTGCTGGCAGCGTTTCACCATGGCGTGAGCCGAGGTAACGGAAGACTCCCCCTCCAGGTCGGGGAACAGAGGGGGTTGGTAGCTGTATTCACACTGGAAGGGGGAGAGACCAGTCGAAGAACACGGCAATGTATTGTGGGCGTATTCCACCCACAGCAGATGTTTACACCAGGAGACCGGGTTTTGCGCCACTAGGCATCTCAACCCGGTCTCCAGTTCCTGGTTGAGTCTTTCAGTCTGTCCATTGGTCTCCGGGTGGTAACCCGAGGACAGACTGACAGACGCTCCCAGTAAAGAACAAAACTCCTTCCAGAACCCAGAAATGAATTGTGGCCCCCGGTCCAACACCACATCCCTAGGGAAGCCATGGATGCGAAACACATGAGTTTAACATAACCTCTGCCGTTTCTTTGGCCGAGGGCAGCTTCGGTAGGGCAATGAAATGAGCCATTTTAGAGAAACGGTCTACCACTGTAAGGACAGTGGTGTTACCTTCAGAGGTAGGTAACCCAGTTACAAAGTCCAGGGAGATGTCGGACCAGGGGTGATGAGGTATAGGTAGGGGCTGCAGCAGGCCAGCTGGTGGTCGATGGGATGGTTTACTCTGGGCACACACCGGACAGGCTGAGACATGCTCCTTAATATCTCTCTCCATCGCCGGCCACCAGAACCTCTGTTTTGCCACGAACAGGGTGCGGCGTGATCCTGGGTGGCAGGTGATGCGAGAGGTGTGGGCCCAGTGGATCACCTTGGAAGGGAGAGTGACAGGAACAAAAAGTCTGTTATGTGGACACCCCTCGGGTGTCGAAACCTGTGACAGGGCCCTCCTCACCTCCCTCTCGATCCCCCACGTCACGGCTCCCACCACACAGGAAGGAGGGATGATGTGGGAGGGACCCTTGGGAGTGTCCACTGAGTCAAACAGTCTGGAGAGGGCGTCAGGTTTCCCGTTCTTCGACCCGGGCCGGTAGGAGAGAGAAAAGACAAAACGGTTAAAGAACAGGGCCCACCTAGCTTGTCTGGAGTTGAGTCTTTTGGCAGAGCGGATATACTCGAGGTTCTTATGGTCGGTCCAGACGAGAAACGGTTGCTCCGCTCCCTCCAGCCAATGCCGCCACTCCTCCAGCGCTGCTTTGACAGCCAAAAGTTCCCTGTTACCGATGTCATAGTTCCTCTCAGCAGAGGAAAGCTTCCTGGAAAGGTAGGCACAGGGGTGAAGCTTATTGTCCTTTAACGTTCTCTGTGAAAGAACAGCGCCGATACCTGAATTGGAGGCGTGCACCTCCACAATGAATTGTCGGCTGGGGTCAGGCAGAGACAGGGTGGGGGCGGAGCTGAATGCCTCCTTGAGTCTGTGGAAGGCGTTAGCACACTCAGGGGACCAAAAGAAGCTGTTTTTAGGTGACGTCAGCGTGTGTAGCGGGGCCGCGATGGAACTAAAATTTCTAATAAACCGTCTAGAGAAATTTGCGAACCCCAAGAATCGCTGAACTGTCTTGCGATTCGTTGGGGTGGGCCAGTCCGCTACTGCGCTGATTTTAGCAGGGTCCATGTGGATGCTGTCGGGGGAGACTATGAAACCAAGGAAAGAGACTGTTGGAACATGGAACTCGCATTTTTCAGCTTTAACGAAGAGCCGATGTTCCAACAGTCTCTGGAGAACAAGGCGGACATGGTGAACATGGGATTGCTCGTCAGGGGAGAAGATTAATATGTCGTCTAGGTACACGAAAACGAAGTGATTTATAATGTCCCGGAGAACATCATTGACCAGAGCCTGGAAGACGGCAGGGGCGTTAGTGAGCCCGAATGGCATCACTAGATATTCATAATGGCCACTGGGGGTGTTAAATGCCGTCTTCCACTCGTCCCCCTCCCTTATCCTAACGAGATGGTACGCATTGCGCAAATCAAGCTTGGAAAAGATCTTAGCTCCCTTTCATAACTCAAAAGCGGAGGACATTAAAGGGAGGGGGTATCTGTTCTTAACTGTAATGTTGTTCAACCCCCGGTAATCTATACATAGTCTGAGTGATTTGTCCTTTTTGTCTACAAAGAAAAAACCTGCTCCCGCAGGTGAGGAGGACGGGCGGATAATCCCAGCCGCCAGGGAGGACTCGATGTACTCTCTCATTGCCTCTCTCTCCGGGGCAGAGAGAGAGTACAGCCTCCCCTTTGGTGGGGTGGTACCTGGGAGCAGGTCGATGCCACAATCGTATGGCCGATGCGGAGGCAGGGAGATGGCGCTGGACTTGTTGAACACCTCCTTTAGGTCGTGGCAACAGGAGGGGACCCCTGGCAGATCAGGATCAACAGCACCCCCTGGTGGGGCTGAAGGCAAGGTACATGAAGCGGGGCTCTGATCCAACACTAGGGGCGCCAGAAACCTTCCAGAAGACTCCCCAGGGGCGACAGACAGGCAACAAGTGATATTACAATCCCTTCTCCATGACACAATCTCTCCCGTTATCCAGTCTATGTGAGGGTTATGTCTTTTAAGCCATGGAAGCCCCAGGATTAAAGGGTGCAGGGCAGAATCAAAAATATGAAAACTGGTGGAGCAGGCGTCGGAAGCAGAGCCGGCGTCTCATGGAAAGCAGACGCCGGTGGAGGAGTGGCGTCTGCGCCGGGAGTCAGGTGAGTATTCATCATGTTTAAGAGCGTCTGCATCTGCGCTCCTAATTGGGTGATTTGATCTCCGACGGATGAGCGAAACTGTCCTTGTTGATCATTTATCTGTTTCACCTCGTGAAAGACGGCGGAGAGGCGATCCTCCTGCTGGTTAAGCTGCTCTCCCTGCGCCATGATAGCGGTACGAACCTGCTCTGAATCTGCTGAGTCCATAGCTGGCCAGGTCGTACTGTCAGGACTGTTAACAGACTCAGATGTGGACTCAAATGCAGATTCAGAGACAGGGCTGTTAACAATAATCGAGGTCTTTATTACAGGCTGAAGGTCGGTACACGGTAAGACAGTCAGAGTAGCAAACAGGTCCAGATCGGCGGGCTAAAAGGCTTGGTCAAAAACGGGCTTGGTTCAAAATCACTAGGAAGTCAAAAAACACTAGGAATGGCGGGTACGCTTCTCTAAACAGACAAAGACGAACTGGCACAGGAGGAAAAGGGAGCACACATTATATACTAGTGAGGGAGGTGGATAACTATACACAGGTGAACACAATCAGGGCGGGGATGACGATCAGACACAGGTGACTAGTGATGATAATCAGATCGGGAGGAGGTGCTCTAACGTGAAGGCAGGAGGCATGCAGGGCGGGGAGTGAAGTGAACTGCAACGAGAGGAGAGGTTAGGATGCAAACACAAAACAGGAAGTGCGCCAAAATAAAAGCATGCAACCGGAAACACATACTAACACTTATACTTCCTGACACACATTCTATCTCAAGTCCCAAGTTAAAGCAACAAGTCGCAAGTCAATCCCTAAATTAAGACCAAGTCCCATGTCAAGTCCTGAGTTAAGATCCCCAAGCCCAAAGTCAAGTCCCACAGGTCCCACATTCCATATCAAGTCCCAAGTTAAGACCAATAAGTCCCATGTAAAGTCCCAAGTTAATACCAATAAGTCCCATGTCAAGTCCCAAGTTAAGACCATCTAATCCCACATTAAGACCAATAACTCCAACGTCAGGTCCCAAATTAAGACCAATAAGTCCAAAGTTAAGACCATCTAATCCCACATTAAGACCAATAACTCCAATGTCAAGTCCCACATCAGGACCGACACATTCCATATCAAGTCTCAAGTTAAAAGCAACAAGTCCCATGTCAAGTCCCAAGTTAAGACCAACATGTCCCTTGTCAAGACCCAAGTCAAGACAATGAAGTCCCACATCAACACCAAGAACATAACTCCCCTGTCAAGACCGCCAAATGTTTCATATTCTAAACCAGTGTATTACTAATGGTTTATTTCTGGTGTGCACTGCCAAACACACATCGCCCTCCTGTTTGAGCAACATGGCTGTCTCCTGCTGGATTGATTTAAAGTATATTATTCAAAGGACAATGAACAGTTGATTAAGTATAGAATTTTATTTTATTTTATTTTATTTTTTTTGGGGGGGGGGGCACAATAAAGTGACAGGCCATCTGTATTTATATCAGTCTCATTAACTTTGCAGATTTCCTGTAGTTATGCTAATTTTGCAAGCTTACAAAGTTATTATTTCTTCATTCATATTAATGTATTAATGTATTTATTTATTAATGTCTGTGCTACATGTATTAATGTTTTTCTGGTGCAGGCTGATGTAAATCAAATATGGCTGCCATGAAAGGAAAGTGACACATGCAGAGGGAAACAAATGAAAGGGAGTTACTGGGACAATGTAAGTTTCAGGTTTAACTGTATTGTACATGTACACTCTCAAAATCTTAAGACCAGTTAAAAAATTGCAAGAATTTACGTTTTGCACTGTTTTATCTTAAGAAGGTTCTAAGTAGAGTTTCAAAATGCAAAAAGAAGAAATGAGAGCAAGAGACTAAATGTTTCGAGCAGGCAATTTATTGAAAAGAACAATTTAACTAAAATAGGCTGTTCATCAGCTGATCAAAAGTTTAAGACCATAGCTCAAAAAAAAAACCCTAAAACAGAAATTAAAGTCTCAAAAACAGACTCAGTAATGAGTAGCTCCACCATTATTGTTGATCACTTCAAAAATTGGTGTTGGCATGCTTGATGCGAGTGTTTCCAAAAGGCTTGTAGGAATGTTGCTCCAAGTGGTGAAGATGGCTTCACGAAGAGCATCCACTGTCTGGAACTTATGTCCATTTTTGTAAACTTCCCTTGCCATCCATCCCCAAATGTTCTCAATTGGATTTAGATCAGGGGAACATGCAGGATGATCCAAAAGAGTGATGTTATTCTCCTGAAAAAAATCCTTTGTCAAACGGGCGTTGTGAATTGCAGCATTGTCCTGCTGAAAAACCCAGTCATCACCACACAGACGAGGGCCCTCAGTCATGAGGGATGCCCGCTGCAACATCTCCACGTAGCCAGCTGCTGTTTGACGCCCCTGCACAACCTGGAGCTCCATTGTTGCATTGAAGGAAAAAGCACCCCAGATCATGATGGCGCCCCCTCCGCTGTGCCGTGTTGAAAAAATCTCAGGTGGCATCTCCTTGTCATGCCAGTAGCGTTGGAAGCCATCAGGACCATCAAGGTTAAATTTTTTCACATCAGAGAATAAAACTTTCTTCCAACTTTGAACGTCCCATGTTTGGTGCTCCCTTGCAAAGGCCAAACGGGCAATTTTGTGGCGTTGAAGGAGACGTGGCCTTTGAAGACGTTTTTTGTTTTTGAAGCCGTTCCTTTGCAGATGCCGTCTGATGGTTATTGGGCTGCTGTCAGCACCAGTAATGGCCTTAATTTGGGATGACGATCGTCCCGTGTCTTGTCGGACAGCCATTCGGATCCTCCGGCTCGGTGCCGGTGAGATTTTTTTGGGTCTACCACTTGATTTTTTTGTTCCATAAACCTCAGGATCTTTTAAGAAATGCAAAATGACTGTCTTACTGCGTCCAACCTCAGCAGTGATGGCACGCTGTGAGAGGCCTTGTCTATGCAGCTCAACAATCCTGCCACGTTCGAAGGCAGTGAGTTTTTTTGCTTTTCCCATCAAGAGGTCTTGACAGTGTGATTACTTGACAGAAAATGACATGGAATCCAAATTTTTGCACAGATTTGGGCTTTTAAAGAATGTGGTCTTAAACTTTTGATCAGCTGATGAATGATGAACAGCCTATTTCAGTTAAATTGTTCTTTTCAATAAATTGCCTGCTCAAAACATTTGGTCTCTTGTTCCCATTTCTTCTTTTTGCATTTTGAAACTCTACTTAGAACCTTCTTAAGATACAACAGTGCGAAATGCAAATTCTTGCAATTTTTTAACTGGTCTTAAGATTTTGATCAGGAGTGTATATGTGTCCATACAAATACAACTTCCTCTGGTGCCATACAAAATTATGCCCCTAAGTGGGCATGTTGACACACAGGGGGGAGATTTCCACAGATGTCCCCTGTGTTTTTCTATGCATTAATATTTCAAGATACACACAAGCACACACAATTGATGTAACTCATCTTTAAAACATGATTTTTTTTTTTCTACTCACCTGACGCAGGCCTTTAGTGGTCACATGGCATTACATTGTATATCTGTTTGCACAATTAACATATTGTAAGAACAAGTGCATACGCTCATGCACACAAAACACACACAAACACACTCGCACAGAGACAGTTCAGTACACACACCTCTGTTTCTAACTCACCCAGGACATGCTGTATTTAACTTATGCATAAAACATGATGTTTAGGGCCACCAGAGACAGACTCTCAGTGGACACTTTTCAGAGTTTTAATACTTTGTACTGTTTAGACAAAAACTGAGAGACGAAAAAAAAAAAATCATAAAATCAAGATCATAAAAAATGTTTTGACATTGAACAATATACAACAATCTTTTCAATTCAAGACATGAGTTGACCACTCAAGCAGACTCAAGTTGACAGAAGACTGACATTTCAATAGGTGGCATTATTGATGTGAAGATAAACGTGTAGAAAAACAAACAAAAAAAAATTAGTTCACTGAAATCTTGTGCAGAAATTGGAACTGATGTCTGAATATTCAACGTGTTCTCATCCCAACTCATCATACTGTCACTGTGTCATGCGACTGTGTCATGCCCTTGGTATCAAAACCACTATAGTTTTCTTTGGCATTCATTTTCGGTTTGTCCACACCAGGAACGTCAGGAGCTGTGTTACATGTTGTTTTTCATATTGCCATGTCACCTATTTTTAACGTGAGCCGCATGAGACTCACAGCAACAACAGACAGTGAAATTGAGTTTGACAGTATATTGACGTCATACCGGCAACATTACTACAGTTTCTGTCTATACATCTGTCACGGATATATACATTTGTTACATTTGTTAACACGAGGCTTGTGCAGGTCAGTGTTGTAGAACACGTAGTGGCTTGCACGATTAAAGCATGGGGTTTTAATTGTGGATTATTACTATTATTTACAAATGAGCACACACTTCGTAACATTTTTTTCTGTCTAAAATAAATATAAATGACATTTCTAATGAATGAAATTGCCATTATGAAAGGCAAACTATGTTGAAAGAAAGGTCTGACAGCAGCAGCAGAAACAGCAGAGACGCAGCTGTAGTGAACAACCGACACATGAATTACGCAACAATTCATCGAGGCAGCCGCCATGTGCTGCTCTTGCAAGCCCTTAGATTTAAAAAACTACATGGTTGGGCTTAAAACTACAATGTTTGTAAAGTGAAAATAAAACTGCATGTTTTGAACACTGGACACGAACCATAAAGACTATGCTATGTGCACCTAATAATACTATGTTTCATTCCTTCTCCATTAACACCCTTGAAAGTTGTGGTACATATCATGTATTTGGTTGGACAAAAATCTCAATTTTAACCAAGAAACTCAATTTTCTACTGGGTTCCTTATATAGATTAAAGTTATGTTTCTCTCCATCCTCATGTAAACATCTGGTTACAGACCTATTCCTGTCTCAGCTAGAAAATAATGATGCCGCCATAATGCACAAGGCTTTTAGCGTGCAAAAACTCTGCCTTTCTTGATACAGTGTTGGTGTATTTTAACATACAGTACAAGGCCATTCTAGGCAGGCTACCCATGTATGTACAGTATACTCTAATTTTGTATTTGTCCAAAATACCTACAATCTTCCAATTATTGGCTTGGCCTTAATGTGCCTGGCCACCTGTGTGGACTGACACTGGAAAATGGAAACTATTTTATTCTCTAGTCAGTCTTGATGCCTTTATGTGTTTGCCTCTCTTGATGTGTGGACTTAAGTTTTTACTCTGTGATGTATTGGTTTGTATTTTATCATTGTTTGTGTGAAATCAGCATGTACTTGACGTGCAACTTCGCTGCCTTCTTGGCCAGGTTACCACTGTAAAAGAGGTTTTATCTCAGATGGTTTTATCTGGTTAATTAAAGGTGAAATAAATAAAAAATAAAGTGAATAAATGCAGGCATCGTCATTTATCTTTCATCCGGAGAGTTGCGATGATGAACATCATGCGTTTAGATGGGAAGACAGGATTTAATACTGCTTAAAAATCTGCAGTAACCCAAGGCACATCAAGGAGCACACAAATTAGTCTTTCTGGAAACAGTGTCCGACGGTTTTTACCGAAACTGAAAGTGGAATTCATTTTCTAATGAGCACTCATTCCCACTATGCAAAGAGTTGATGAAGAAAATTAATTATCTGGATTTCCAGACTTCAGATTGAACTGATCCAGCTCAATGTCTCATGATTAATGGTGATTTGATCACACTGCATGGTATGAAACGTTCCCATAGAGTATGATTGTTAATTGCAATTTTCACTCACTGGTAAGGTGTGAATTGGTGTGCAATTCATGCTGTTTCATTTCAAAGAAATTTAGAAAAAAAAAATATATAAAAAAAATCTCACCTGGTCTGAATCTAAATGTGATAACCAATATTTAGTCTACCTTCAGTGATATAAATGGGGTTGGAAAAATATTCGCAGAGTTAAGCTCTCTGCATGGTTCTCTGCATGTGAGTGCATACTGTCGACAACTATTGCTGTGTCCATACTTCTATGAGCTGCGTATTTGTCTATGAAGGGAGTTGTCATTGCTGTCCAACACTATAAGGGGAGCTGTGGACAAATCTACAGCAAGCACACGGGAAGGCCACTATAGAGGAAGAAAGCTGGAAAAGCTGAATGTGACGCTTCTTTTACCTTTACAGTAGCTATACATCCACTTCTTTTTTGTTCCTCTGGTCTTCATGAATTAATTGGTTATCTGATTACTGGTGTGTTTTGGAAGGGAAAAGAAAAAGAGGTAACAGACCAACGAGAAATTTGAGAAAATTTTAGAGGCACTTGCCAGGTCATGCGACAGGCTTAACGCTATATAAATCAACAGGCACCATAAACCAACGGCAAAAAACAAATATTATAACCGTGATGAAGGACTGTTGTATTATGGCTAGTGTTTCCTCGAAAGGAAGAAGACCATGTCTGAAGGCAAAAGTGTTATGAGCAGCTAAACTGTAAATCCTGGGCCAGACCGGCTGTGTGAAGGCAGCTGTGTTACCTTTCGGGTTTTTTTTGTTGTTTTTTTGGCTGCATATCGGCTGTGTCTCTTCTAGAGATTTGAGGTCTTGCCTATTTTTGACGTGAGCTGTGCTTGGTTCACAGCAGCAACAGACAGTGGAAGTGATCGTTTAACTGTATATTGACATCATATCAGCAACATAACCACAGTTTCTAAGTCTAGACATCTGTAGAATATGTCACAAACAATGAAGGTGACTGTATATTAGCATAATATCAGAAAAAAAATACTACACTTTTGATGTCTACATATCTAGAAACAAAACATGCTTTTATTCTGAAATATGTGCAGGACAGTGTTGTAGAACATACAGTGACTTGGAGGGCTCCATGAATGAATATAGTACAGGGTTTTAATTGTGGATTATTACTATTATTTACAAATTACCACACATTTCTTGACCTTTCTCTTTTCTAGGTTTCTAGGGCCCCTAAGCCAGTGCTAGAAAAGCTGTGTTGGTTAAAATAGAAACAAATCAAGCGACATAGCCTTGAAATATCAAGATATTGTTAATATATATATATATATATATATATATATATATATATATATATATATATATATATATATATATATATATATATATATATATATATATATATTATATATAACTCGTACAGACAGAAATAGTTGAACAATAGAAGAGCGCTTAAGAGAAGTTAAAATGCTTCATCAGCTGGCCAATCGCTGCGTGAAGTGGGTGCGAATGGCGGACTGACGGTTTTACAAGGTTATAGAAGTTGTTGAATGCAGCTCAATGTCAGACGGTGTGGGGGGGAAGGGCATTTTCAAAGCTGTTCAACCATCCTGCAAAAACTTTTAGGCAACCGTCTTGAACATGATTTCATATACTGTATAATATATTATGAATTACATATTTCAGCCACATGAAACCTTAGATTAGTGAGAGAATGTGCTTAGAAGACAGTGGCAATTAACCTAACCTAATATGATACCCAAAGAAAATCTGATGTCAATGGCATACACAGTCGACACAGAAGAGTAATGCAACGAATGAATAAAAGACTCCCAAGTGCAGAAGCAATAAGGGAAAAGTCAATTATGGTTCGATGAAGCTTGCCACCAGAATGGTGATAAAGACCAAAAACAGAGTGAGCATAGTCTTTTGATTTGACAGAGTCTTGTGTGAATATACTGAGAAAAAAAAACAATACTTATCTCATAGCCTTTAGTTCCATATGGGATTTTGTCACATTTTATTGTATAACAAATAACTCCTAAACCACAGGCACCAAAAGGAAAAACAAGGCACTGGTGCATTGTGAAGAGCTGCCGAGAAAGTATAGCTGGCAGTATTGTTGTAATGACAGATTTAGACCTTTACTGAAGCATTCACTATAGTCTCATTTGGAGGAGGCTGTGAATTTTTTTTGCAAAACTGTTATCTCCAGTCCAGCTATCTGATAGATTAAAATGTCCTTCTAGTCACGGTATGCATTATATCTTGTCTCCCTCCAGTCTTACACAACGCATCTTTACTATATAGAAAATACTAGATTTAGATGGCTTTAAGTTTGTAAAGGGATTTGAACTCATAAATTAATGTTACATTATCATCATTCCTTTTTTTATTTGCAATGAGCTCCTGCCTTCACGTAACAGAAGATTCAGCTATGAGGAACGTGTATTTACTTAGTGACGATAACCTTCTTGGTAATGAAACAGAAAGCGTCACAACGACACTGAGATTAAATAGCAGACTTTTCATTTATGTTCTTACTTTAAAAGTCAGTCAGCTGAGTTTGAAATCATCAGCATTGTACAATGGGTGTGATATTGGGTGTACTATTAAAATCACAGAGTGTATCCAGCACAAAGTAGCAGAAAAGTAATGGAATTTTGGGCCCACAAAGAGGTGTGAGATCTTTGTCTGGGAAAGCAGAGAGTGTTCAGTACAGGCTGGAGTCAGCTGTGAGGAATGAGAATTTCACACAGGAGCTGCACTTCGAGCCAAGAGCTAAACACTGCTGTGAAAAAAAAAAAAAAAATACAGGAGAAATGAGGTGATTCATTTCAAAACTGATGAAATGTCAAATTCTGTTCAGTAATTTGAGCCTATTAGTGTGGATTAGTTAGGTGGAGGTGTGAATGCTGCTTTATAACACCAATATTGTACATGAACCCCTGCCATTGCTTTCATGAAATATGACTTTCGAAGTTGTCACATCTCAGGATAATCAGGAGTAATCAGGAGTCTTGAAGTCGGTGTGATTTTCGTACCAGATGACTGACCAGACACGAGGTCACACACTACAAGATCTTTCACCAGGAAGAATCCTTGATGAGGACCCCAAACTACATTTTGACATGAAAACACAAGAAATACACAGTCAATGAGGTGATACCATACACAAGACACACTGCTGATGCTGTTGTTGGCACATATTGACAAAATAGCCTGTTTCCATCAGTTTGCATGTTCTTTTTTACTATTTATTACTATTGGTGCAACAACAACATTGCTCCATGTTGCAAATGTGCCACGTACAGTAAGTTCCTATTGTTACAGGCGAACATACTCCCTCAGGTTTCCCCTCAACCTGTGTCAACCTGTGCTGTCTTTAACTCATGACCGGAGTCCCCTAACAGGTCCAGATGTTTAGCCTGCTAGATACATCCTCCATTCACTCAGTTCTCATACATTTGTCATGTTTGTTGCATGGATGCGCTGACTAGCAGTGTTTCAGGATGTGAAACAGTAACATCATACATTTAGAGACTTAGACTTAGACATTTATAGACTTCTTAGTTCACAGAACAGCTGTTAAATTTAAACATCAGGCAAAATGAAAAGTCTTTCTTTAGTCATACAAAGCTATACGTTATGATTTAGGAGTAACATCTGTGTAACAGGGAACCTAGATCTGTTAAATTGATCAAACTGTTAACAAAGTTTATGACACAGCTCTGTTGAATACTCAGTTCTGTTCAATCACTGTGTTCTATGGTCTGTTATTTCTTCATAGCAGACCGTTGGATGTATGCACTGTACAGTATAAGGGCCTTGCTATTCTGCCATTGAATTTTGGTGGATGGTTTTTGTGTGAAATACTGGATTTCTCCAGTAAGTAGTTGTGTATTAAGTGGAATGTACAGGTAGTGGGTCATTGTTGTGATATAAACCCTATCAGGGCTCTGCAGTGAAGTGCGGCATCTCCCTGCTGGAGTTTATTTCACAACAATGTTCAACTTACTGTACATTATCCCTTACCTGGGAGTCACTGTACTCCAACAACTCCAGAGTTTATTTTCAGAACAATGGGCAGCTCCCCGTGTCTGTATCATTATTGGTTGTATTTGAGGCATTTCAGAGCAGACAATCAGTAACACTGATATCAGACATGGGTCACTTCAAACATTAATATGAACAAATAGGCAGAAATATCAGATCTGGAGAAATATGTTCACAATACAGGGCTTGCAGCTTTTTTTGAATGTTGCATGTTGTCATCCTTTACTCTTTGAGTTGCCACTGCGTGGGAGGGGCAAGAACACCGTGGGAGAGAGGTAGGTGGCGTTGGACGACACAGCAGAGGTAAACTTCCAGACCCGATCCCACAACATCGGAGACACACAGCCAGCTCTGTGGTCTCCGTAGGACCCGACAGAAACCCTTCCTGACTGATTCTGCCTCAGGGCGTTTTAATTATGTTCTCAGCCATGGTAATACTCTCCGTGTGTTCGTGTTGGGGGATTGGTGGCGCGTGGGGGGGTTCAAAAACACAGTTGGATTTAAAATAGTCCCTGTTGTCTCCTATTGTATCTCATGCTTTGATGTTTCTGGTGGTGAGTAGTTAGTAATTAGCACGCCCACACAATTTGGCACATCCTCTCCTCTTTCTCAGTCTCTCCTTAGTTTTCTTTTTCCAGATTAACAGGCATCATCCGCCTTCCTTTCTTTTTTGATCTCCCTACATTATTATTTTCCATCGTTACATACAGGTAGTACTTGCCTCTTACACATTATGTCTGACTCCATTTTGCATTACAGTACTCCCAATATAATAATTATCCCAACACCCTCCCCTTCCATATGTTTACTTTCTTTCCGTCCCACCACTTCCCAACCTCTTGCCCCCTCTCCCTCAGTTTTAAGTAGCATTTGCCTTTTCTCGTAATAGCACAGCAGTGTGTTCTGCTTGCTGTGATAGCCATGTAATTTATCAACACATGGGAAATTACCACCTATTGTTGTTGGGGGGTGAACAGGGGCAGCAGTGTAAAATAGGTTTAAACACGTAAATGAATCATCAAGCCAAGCCTTCTAACGTGTTTTCTTTCTCTGGATTTCTATTTCACATTCTCTCTCTCTCTGCCGGTCTCTGCTGCTTCTCTCTCACCCTTTCTTTATATTTCCTTCCCTTTCAAGCCTGATCTCTCTTTCAGTCTTGGTTTGTTCCATTTCATGTAAGGAGCTGCTGCTCCGACCTTTGCAGTATTTTCTCTTGTTTGTTATTTTGGTGAGCCACGATTTGAAGCTTACTGCAAATTCACTCTAAATAGTAACGTGAACAGCAGAGAACCTTTACTTTTTGTATTTCTTCTCGAGACAAGCCTTCTATTTTATCATAAACTAGTGAGACAGCCACAATATTTTTGACATTTAATCTTTTTTCATTGTCTGACTGCCTCTGAGGCCTCAGAGAAATACTTGTATTCAATGTGCTTCAAGAGCAGGAGGGAGTCGTAAAATAAAAGAACATTGGTTACAGTAAGTAAACAGTAATAATGAACTCATTCATAACCTTTTATGTTTTCATTGACATTTGTCTGTTAGCAGGATTACTCAAAATGTTTGTGATGGATTGCAATAAAAGTTTTGGAAGGGTGGGGTGTAGCTTATCTCAACATAAATAAAAATACATGGATGATGGAGCGAGGTCAATGGAAAGGGGGATCAATTATACTCGGGCACCTTGGCAGAGGTCTGTGCTCTCTGAGTGCCATTCTAGTTATAACCATTATCAGTGGAACTCACCACTTCCTCTTTCACATCTTAAGCCCTAGGATGCTGGAAGGTGTGGTTCACCAAGACAGACATACGCAAAATAAATCAAGAATGGCTCCACGACTACCAGGTCTGTATGTATGGTCAGGATCTATGGATAGGTAAGACCTCAGAGAATTCATCACCGGTGTCACTTTCAACACTGTGACTCTTACTATGCCAGTAAATTGTGATGAACCAAAACGAAAATTTACATTTTTATCCTCGCCTAAAATGTTCTCTATATTAGACAGTAAATAACACTATTATAGCAGTGACATCATGCACAGAGATGCCACTGAATTCATTTAACAACTCCTTGATAACAAATGTGCCAAAGCTGATATAAAGAACACAAAGCACATAGATTCTACAAAGCTTTTGGCAGGGATAGGACCGGGTGGATGCTCGTAGGTGTGGCAAATGGGTTTTCCATCCCTTGAAAGGGAATTTGACTATAAAATACTACTGATATCCACTACAGGAGACTATGAGCACACAATGGAGCCTTTGACCATGACATTTACTGTGTGCATCATCAGATGCTACCATTGTGCACAGTATAAAATCAATAGAAAACTGCCTCCAAATGGAATATTTTTATTTTTATTTCATTTTTTATTTTTATCAAAATGGTTGAAATAAATGTATGATCAAATAAAACTAATAAGATAATAACAAGTAAGATCAATAACAATGTAAATAAAATGCAGTCATGTATGCACATTCAATGTAATATTACTTGTTGATTTTGTAACTGAAATATTGAGTGTTGTTTTAGTAGTGAAAGGGCTCATCTTTTAGAAACAATTCAGAAAAAAGACCACCACAGCATTTTATGAAGTTTTTAAAGGCAGTGTTTTCACACAGCTCAGTTGAACCCGGTACCGGGTCCATCGGGTAAAAGAGGTTAAGAGCTTTCCAACTCAAAGGGCTCTCCTTGAAGAAAAAGGTCCTTGCACAAGTGGGTGCTCTCAAAAATGGTCAATATTGCATTTCTACTGTGCACCTTTTCATGTCAGCATTCACACACACATTCATACACTGATGGTAGAGGCTGCCATACAAGGTGCCAACCTGCCCATCAGGACCTAATCTAAATACTCAATCACACACCAGTGGCTCAGCCTTTAGATTAAGTATCTTGTTCAAATATACATTGACATATGAACTGGAGGAGCCAGGGATTAAACCGCCAAGGGATTAGACACCCCAGAGTATGCCTATGACTTTTCAACATACAGTTTTCATCAGGTAAACTCGAGATAGTGGTCACTGTGGCCGCTGATTATGTACTCTCTGAAGTTAGTCCCCATTGTCATATAGAAATGTATTTATTAACCTGTAGCTGACACACAACATTAGATATGTGAGGTTAGGATGGGTGGAGTTCTTTCTCGGTTAAGGTGACACCTGAACATAACCTTGATGTTTTAGTCATTACCAAGTTTTTACAGCCTTATCTAACAAAAGTGAGGCATGTCAAAGTAATTTTGGTCTTTGAAATAATGCTGAAGGTCAGCTCCGTGGGCAGCAGTGGAGCAAAAACACTGACATAGTAATGCACTTTGCTTGCCTATTCTGATAGTCTGTAGATATGTAGCTTATATATAAAATATTTTAATGAAATACAGCTGTACTAACAGAATACAGTAGAGAACATTGGCCGTTTCCATGCTGTGAGGCAGACAAGGACTCATGTTTGCTGTTCACATGAGGAACCCAGTGAGACCCTGCAGATCCAGAAGGGATGTCAGTTGACTTCAGTGTGGCCCGGACACATGGCGTACACACCGTTAAAAGAATGTGGCCATATGTGACCATATGTGACCCAGACCACCTCTGAATGTAGTCTGAAAGTCCTTAGAGCTATCCACTTATGATCCAATCACTAAGGATGCATGTTAATTCAGTCAGCGTTGACTTGTTTTGTCATGTCAGTCATTAGTCACGTTTACATCGACAGTCGCTCGAGTCATTACTCAAGTTAATATCAACCATGATCATTCTATAGCCCTACCTAAGTAGCTTTGTTGCCTAAACTTCCTGTAAAGACGGATGTTTATTGTGAAAAGACATTATCCCTGCAATGAGTGTGTACTGACCCTGTCCCTGACATGTCCAAAACGGTGGCTAGAGGGCCTGGATCATTATAGTTTGAAGCCTAGGGCCACTGACCAAGTGAATTAGGAGAGAATGTGTTGATCCAATACATACATTACAAGAATGGAATATACAGCATGTTCCTGTTACAATATTGGCGAGTAGATACGTACACTGCTTTGAGGCTTTTAACATAAAAGATTTGCAGGAAGCATGTCATTTCATGCAGCAGCTTAACAGCCAACAAAGAACATCTAAGTGAAAGCAGTTGGAATTAATTATGAAGTGAAAATAGATTTTCTGTTAAAAGAGAAACAGTGGTGAAAGTTTCATTAGTGTAGCATGATCCCAGCTGTTGTGAATGTCTTTCTTGCAACGTTAAATAAAGACCAGGCTTTATGTATTTATTTATTTATTTTTATTTATTTATTTTGTGTGTGTGTGCATGTGTGTGTCTATCATATGAGACATGACCATTATTTGAATGTTTTGTATTTAAGAACATGCTTCTTTTTTTTTTCTCCCTTCTGTTGGCTTTCACTGTACATTGCTCCGGATCACATCATCACCCCGAGGCTTAAAATATAATGTAGTATTTTCTCTATCTCTGCCTCTTTCTGTGCTTATTCTTCATTCTGCAATTGTGTCACTGCCTCTGAGGGCTGTTTAAAATTAAACGCAAGGTTCAAATGTGCCTCAGCGAAACAAAATACTTACTTGCCATATGCTGCAAGAGCAGTAGGTAATAATGAAATTAAAGAACAGCAGTTACAGTGAGGGACCTCTAAAATTAGTCATTTCACAAGCAACATTAATATATAATCATCTCTCTTTCATAGTTTGTACATTTTTTGTGTCTTTATACATCTCAGATGATTAACGGTTTCTCTTTTACCTTTTCTCTAGTGCTGCTTCTTTTTATTTCTCTTTACTCTGAGTGTCTATTTTAGAACAATAGATGTCACCTGTGACACAAAACTGTAAATTCCTACAATTTCTCTCTCTCTTGCTCTCTCTTTCTCTCTCTCTGTGTCTTTTGATAGCTCCTAAGAATGATCTTTATCTGAAGAGACAGAATTGAAACTTCACAGTTAGTCTTCCTTAAATCTCCTCAACCCTCTGCCATCTCTGAGATTACTGAAGTGGTGTGTAGTGTGTGTGTGTGTGTGTGTGTGTGTGTGTGTGTGTGTGTGTTTCATGTTTGCTTGAATCATACACCTCACATTTGTCCAGGCAATGTTGTGCATCTGCGCAGTTTGTTTGTATGTGCATGTCTTAATGCTGTACCTGATGCGCTGAAGGATTTTGATCTATTAGTAGCTGTCTGTCAGAAAACAATGAGACATATTAACATGTCTTCTATTAAAAAGTAGGCTGTCAGTATGCATACCTCACCCGGCGCAGCATTTCTGAATACTATTACTGACAAGCTGTCTGACATGAGGCGTTCAAGGGCCAAGGCCTTGGTCAAATCAGTTCAGTGTGTTTCACTTGGTACTCCTCATTTTGGCCATTGCAGTGGATCGACGTGCACAAATTGTTCCCCAGGTTGAGCGAGAGGTCTGTCAGTATTACTTCCAGAAAGAATAATCTTCAGCCCAGTTTGTCCTGGCAGTGAGGGGATAGTACTCCCATGTCTATTTTTCCCTCATTTACCCATACACAGATGAATAAGGAGATACAGCACGATGCTGATGTGTCCACGGCTGCATGCATGGCTAAGCCGTGGACCTTATCCCGGGCTTGGGTATTTCAGTGTTTTTACTTCCCGAGAGATTGGAGGAATGGAACACAGTGACGTGACAGCCCTCCGTTTTTGGGAAGCCTGTTGCCGGAGAGGTGCGATTGTGGTGGATAGTTTAGAACATTTCTGATCAAAATTTGTGAAAGCAGCCCAATAAGTGGGATATTTGCTGAAAAGTTGTTAGAGGGCTTCATGTTGATGTCCGAGTTAAGGTGTTAAGGCCCAGGCACAACAAACCCACATCACAGAACTAGCGGCGACAAAGGCCGATTGTTGTGCCACCTCATGTTAGCTGTGTCTTGGCCAAAAAGTCGCACTAGGACACACCACAAAGACTACGGCCAATGGCGAACTACCACATACATTCTGCATCTGCATGAGATGAAACAACACTCCCTACCAGCATGTTGTGGTAGTCTGTAGTCTCAGGTCTCAAAGTATTTACTGTCATATGAGTTTCCCTGCCCTGTTGGTAATACAATAAAGAATCATTATAGTAAAAAGGAAAAAAATAAATAATACTATGACAAATATAATTTAACAAAGAGCAGCATATGGCATAAATAACAACACTAATAATAGTAATAATAATAATAATAATAATAATAATACCAAATGGAATACACATTTAAAACATCTTTAAAAAGTAGCACGTGGGAAATACACCAGAAATAGAAACCATGCAGAACAGTATGACAAATGTATGTATGAATATATGTACAATGTATGTGCAAATGTATAGACATATAATATAAGTGTGCAAAGTCAGAATGAATAAATGTGCAGATTGTATGTGTGCAATCTATTTATTTGAGGTAGTCCATGATTGTAACTCCTGTCAGCTGTTCAGGAGTCTAATGGCAGATGGAAATAAGGAGTTCTTTAATTTGGAGGTCCTGCATTTCACACTTCTGTACCTCCGGTCTGAGGGCAGAAGTGTGAACAGTTTGTGCCGGGGGTGGGTGGGGTCCTAGAGCATGGAGGAAGCTCTACTCTGGACTCCGTGGTGGTAGATGCTCTGCAGAGAGGGCAGTGGAGTCCTGGTGATCTTCTCAGCATTCATCATTCAAAAAGGGGCAGAGGATGGAGGATATACATGTCGCTGTTATGATGCAAACATGAAATAAAGTGCCGTTTGCCGACCATCTCACACCACTCTCACTCACCATCACATGTCATTGTGAAAATATCTGTGAACTGGAATGATCAGATGATGATGATTAAAAATGAAAGGAGCCTTCAGTGTGTGCTCTCTTGACTTTACTCATTTGCTTGTTTTCTTCACTTCCATTTCTCTTCTTGTGCACAGATGCACCAATTGGAGTGATTTTTCTCACCGATGGGCACCGATTTCACCGCCGATTCAACAGGCTGAATCGGCCAAAAAGTTTCTGAGACAGATAGACCAGAGCCAACGGTGCGGGACACATCGCAAAAACTAAGACGATAGACGATAACTGACGGCCTGTAATTGGTCTGGTGTGTCAGGCATTAGCTGTCAATCATTTGTTGTGCAGTCTCCTTGCCAACAATAAGCAAAGCAAAACCAGGCAGGAAAATTACTGCTGCTTACTGTGAGTAAACATGCATGGTGTAGTAGAAAACCATTCACTTCAAAACCAACACTTCAGTTGAGAATCCCAAGAACGTCTTTACTCCACAAACAGTGAGAAGTGTGTGGTGAGAACTTTTCAGCAGTCAAGGCTAAAGTCTCTTTCTCCCACCCACATATGTTGTAGACCTTGGCAGATCTATATGAACAACATTTTGCACGATTTTAATTGGTGCTTTCTTCTTCACATCCTCTCAAGAAAATACCAGCTGCAGTTCAGGTAAGGTTGTGAAAGAAGTATAGTAGCATATAAGAGAGTAGCCTTGGAAGTTAATCATTGATGGTTTGAGTCCCTGGACTCTCAGAGTAAAGACATTCATTTAACCTTAAAGGCCCCCTACTGGGAAATTTGGGCTAATTTTGGATTTATATGACATTTCACATTTATTATAATTATTTCCTGACTATGTTGATTAGCCATGCTGTTTGTCTTTGCACTTTGTTAGCTAGTTAGGTGTAGTTAACTAGTCCAACGGCTCTGACCAGCCTCTCTCTGTCAGTGCTCTCCACTCAGTCTCCACTCTGTAGTCTGGCTCAATGTCCCGTCCACAGCACTATCTGATTGGCTTACACATCATCAGCAATAGCCAATCAACACTGAGGACTCCTGCGCCTCAGACAGGCAGCGAAAATCAGACACAGCCTGGAGCCGCTCCAGCGAGAGGAACTGTGTTCTCTCTGTAAGATGGATGTAATAAACATCCCAATCCTGTATTCTGAATTTGCAAAAACAACACAATTTTCCAATACGATCTATTTATTTGATGACAAGAAAGCCCAGTTTCCCAGTTATACTGCTGAAAATGTCTGAATAATGTACATTGTTGCAATGACATACAGTCAACTATAATGAAGTACGTGCATTTATTTATGTAGCCTTCGTTATGTCTCTGTCATGTTGATGCCAGTGCATCTGAAACTTATTTTAGCAGCTGATTTGCGAACATAACATTACTCACCTGTGTGAGTTGGCGTTTTGTCATATACGTTCCATAATGTAAGAAAATGTAGAGCATCATAGACCTAATATGATAACAAGTTATTCAGTTGTTTCATTTGTTGATCCATAATTTAACCAGCTGACTAGCAAAACAATTGATCAGCTCTAACATTATATCTTACATGTTACTTACCAGGCTGGTCCTCTCAGTCTGAACCAGGACCACGAACTAATGTTACTGAGTCTGTCCTCTCAGTCTGAACCAGGACCACTGACTAACGTTACTGAGTCTGTCCTCTCAGTCTGAACCAGGACCACTGACTAACGTTACTGAGTCTGTCCTCTCAGTCTGAATCAGGACCACTAACAAATGTTACTGAGTCTGTCCTGAAGCAGCTCTGACTCTGGTTCTGGTAGAGACATGCAGAATATTGCCGTTAGAGACTTCAAAATGAAACCAAAACTGATAAATACAAACAAAAATAATTAAGAAGACACAAACACAAACAGAACACAGTTAAATACAGTTACATGAACAAGAGGAATAGCTGGTTAACATCAACATTTATTCATTTCTTTATTTTACTTTTATCATTCAAGTTTTCGTTAAAATTCTTGTTTTAATATCGTATTTGGATTGTGAACCCAAGATTGTGTATCATATCGTATCATTAGCTGAGTGTATCGACACCCCCCCAATATCCAGTCTAGCTATTAAATGTTAAAATGGCTTGCTAACGTGATCCTCTCCTTTGTCTCAGCTTTGCAGTTTAGATTTCGAAGGAGCATTTGTTTATGGCTCCAAAGGTGTAGGACATGAAAGAGCAGCTAATAATAACAACGTACATGCTAGGCTGATGCTCGCTTTTTAATCAGAGTAGCGCTAACAAATTGTTTTCCTCCCTTCTCTCTGGGTGGTTGGTTAATTATCTGACACACACAGGTACACACACATATTGCAAATACATGCATGTGTTTGTACTCTGAAACAGAATACCATTTCAACACATGCCTGCAGGCACACATGTATCTCTGTTACGTGAGTGTACGAGTGAGGGAGAGGGAAGGACAAGAGTTAACCTCAGAATAAGTTGATTTTGTGTTCACACATGGCTCAGTGAATGACTCTGTGTCCTTGTGTCTGAATTAGGGGGTGATAAATTCATTTATTTCAGCTGTCAGTGACAACAGGCTGGTGGGAGGGAAATTAAAAATTACTGCATCAGGTAAACACCAAGTGTGCTTATATGTGTGGGAGGCAGTTCTGACTGTGTGTATGCACTGCATATTTCTGTCTTTGTTCATGTATTTGCATGCCCCAGAAAAAAATAAAAATTAAAGCTCCTCCCCTAGCCTCCCAAACAGATTAAAACTGAGCAGAAGTAATAAGGATTTTGGGTACCAAAACAATAATTTAACATGCACCACAAACAAACACAAACATAAATCTCTACTTGCTGACTGACTTAACTTGCTTTGGTTGAATTTGTTCAACACATTAATTCATCTACATTTTAACGGTACAATTAGATTTATCTGACTCATAATTTCTGTCTTTTCACCAATTGTCTTTAGAGAAAGACGGGGCATTTGACCTGTTGACCTTTAACTGTTTTTCTTCTGTGAGTTTAACCAGACTGGTTGTAAATTAGGAGTCTTGCCATTCAGTGCCCTGAGAGGTCAGCTAAACAGTTTATGGACAAAGTGTAAGAATTAAGATGTGTACTGTGGATTTGTAATTTTTTTGAATCAGAATCAGAATATTTATTTGTAGCCGTAGGTAAATTTGGTTTAGAATGAGTGAGTCATCTCGTAATTGTGAACACAAAAACAACACAACACAATACAAGACAAAGTGACAACAGTGCTTAGGCTAAAAAGGGCAAGAAGAACGGGCACATTGATAAAAAAAAAACTAATAAAGAAACCAAGCCAAAAAGTGCCAATCATTAAAACAAGATAAAAGAAACAGCAAAAGAAATAAATACTTAATTAAAATTGCAGTTTCTTACTTGTTTACAGTACTGATGGGTGCTGGTATAAAGCTGTTTTTGTAGTGCTGAGACTTACAGGCAGGTACCATGAACCTCCGACCTGATGGGAGCAGCTTAAATTCACCATTAAGAGGGTGGGAGTCATCTCTTATAATAGATTCAACTATCCTCTGTAGCTGTTTAGCATACAGAGCTTCTGGATGGAGCTGAGACTCTCCGATCACCTTGCTTGACCATTTAACATCACATTCACATTTCATTATCACATTTCATACTCTTCATCTTTCAGTTATCATTCGCTACACTGCATTGCAAAGAGGTTTGCACTGTGGTGCAGTGATTAGTACTGTCGCTTCACAGCAGTGTTAGCATGGGTTTTCTTCGGGTTCTCTGGCTTCCTCCCACAACCCAAAGACATGCAGGTTAGGTTCATTGCCCATTAGTGTGAATGTCTATGTGTGTCAGAATCGCCCAGTGTCAGCTGGGATCGGCACCAAGCGGTTGCAGACAGATGTCCTCAGGAATATGGTGACAGGAGACCTTGAGCCAGGCATCTTGTGCACCAACATCTGCAAGAATAAAAAAAAAAAAAAAAGAAGAATTTTTTAAAAAGGACAGCTTTCATGTGCCAGATAAGGTATCTGTACTTTCCAATTAGCTTTTTACATTTACAGCAATTATATCCCATTTTTGTAAAGCGTAGAAAGTTACAGCAGCAAGCTCTTCAGGGTATTTTTGGAACTTTAGCCTGGTGCTGATTCGTGGGATCAGGCTGGAAATGGTTGCCCGATCTAAAAGCCGTAAGCCCTCTTCATCAATTATGTCTTCTGAAAAACAAAGATGTAACATTACTGCATCAGGCACAGTCAGATGTGAATAATAAATCTCAAAAAAGGACAATGGGGCTTAAGGGACAGTTTCCACACATAAAAAAAAAAGAAAAGAATGAACACTCCTATTTCACGCAATTATGAAGGCCTTCAGAAGTGGAACAAAAGCAATGTAAAACATTTACAAAGTGGCTACACAAACTCAACTAAAATGTCTAAAAAATAGCAATGTTTATAGTGCTGACAGCCTAGAAACAGGCATTACAGTAACAGAATATGATTCATATTTGATCAGTGCTGCCTCAGTCCTCTAAGGGGGGCAGGGTACTGTAAATCTTATGGCCAGAGCCATGAACCATCTTCACCCCTGGCATTTCCAAGCCGAAAGCCAGTTGTGGCACACCACTGCGGCACCATTGTCAGGGAAAGGTCCCACACTGTAATGTATTCTAGGTTCATTATGAAATTGTAGTGCACTGTATTTGACTATGTTAATATTCCAATGGATTTTCTGATACCCATATAATATGAAAAAAACGGGAATGATCAGGCTAGTCCAACACTGTTGAACAGCCAAATCCAAAACAAATAAAAGCAAATCTGAGTTGGGTACAACCCTAAAGATATCTGTTTAATAAAAGCACATGTGGCTTTGACTTGCAACTGAACAAGCTAGCGCATGGTGTTCTGTCATGGCATATCAAAACAGACCAATACAGTATTTTTCTACATAAAAAGTCAGTGTGGGGTACATAAAATGACAGTTCAACCTAATACAAATTATATTGCTATTTTAAGTCATTGTGAGGTAAATTTAAGGACAGTATAGATAGCTTTTTTTAAGCAAAATAAATAAATAAATAAATAAATAAAATAGTATTAGTAATGTTTATGTGTGTACATGCACAAATCATTGTGATGTGCATAATCATTGGAATTATTAATGTTATAATATTATAGTTTAATTATTTTGAATTAATGCAATATTACTTGCTGATGGACTATTAATAGTCAACAGCAAAATGTTGTCATGTTCCGTATGTTATCTATATGAAACTGAGAAACTTCTTTTGCAGGGTTAGCAGTTCACATTCACTGGATTCCAGTTGCAGTTTGTTCAATACAAGTTAGTTAGTAAAATTTATTGTGGGCTATTTTAATTTAATGTAGGCTATTTTTCAACATCTGACCCTCCCTCCCTCCCTCTCTCTCTCTCTCTCTCTCTCTCTCAATTCATATGATTTTAAAATATTAAGTGCTGAGTCCATTGTCATTGGAACCTTTACTACTATTAAATTAAGAATGTTATTTTGTGCAATGAGCTATCTATTTGTCAGTATTTATGTATATGTGTGTATAGGTCTGTACACTGGCACCCTACGTCAAAATGGTCATATAAGACAGGGTGGGCCTAAGAGGTTTTGCTAAATTTTTGGGGGACCTCCAGCCTCCAACATTTGGGATACTTGGCTCTAGAAGCCTACATATTTCACATAAGTGGTGTGCCAAAACATTTTAAGTGGTGTGCCAAAAAACTGCCAAAAAATATTATCACTGAGGTTGCCCTTAACTGACAACTAAATGGAGAAAACTGTAGGCCACATTCAAACTCATCATAAAATAATAACTCGATTTACATCTAACACTTAAGCTGTGTGACAGACATAAGTGAGAACATTTTAATCCAATTTGCACCAACAAATCAAACCACAGCCAATGATAAAAATCCAGCTACACTCACACTTACAGGGTTGACAATAATTACAGCCACTGCAAGGCTCATATACAACACAGAAGGGAACCTTTTCTTATCTTTCCTTGCTATTTGGGTATCAGAGCCTCAAGGCCCTTAGACATTAAAATTGTCCATCGTAACTGCAAAGGCAGACAATACAGCCTAATATTACTTTATAGTTTAATATTAACTAATAGAGGCTCGCTTAAAACACCAATGCTGTTAATGATAATCAAACCTGATACTAACCAGAATGGTAACGCTTTTTCTAGCACCCACATTGTAACATCAACAAAGGAACAGCTTTACTGTCGCAAATATCTAAGAATGGGTAACATTAGGGAAATGTTAATGGCATCTCTAACCATACTGCTCATCCGTTACCAAGTGCTAATGCTGAGAGTGGGTTAACGTTACCAACCAGCTAATCTAATGGTTATGTGAAGTTAAAATATTAAGGTCACCAGTAACATTAATGTACGAAGAGTTTCTCTAATTCAATGTTAACTTAATATAGCGTTAATGTTTCTCAATCAGTGTTGGCTTAACATTAAAGCAAATGTTAGCTGGCTTACACTGGTATGTAATGAACATTTATTGCAAAGCTGTTTCAATAATATTGGAATCTAATCTCACACACCAGTTTTGAGTTAGCTGTTCTCAGGAAGCATTGCATGATATGAACCATGCCTCGTACAAAAGAGCTCTCAGAAGACCTATGATCAAGAATTGTTGACTTATGTGACGCTGGAAAGGGTTAGAAAAGTATCTGCAAAAGCCTTGATGTCTACAAATGGAGAAGATTGTCTACAAATGGAGAAAGTTCAGCACTGTTGCTACTCTCCCTATGCGTGGTCGTCCTATAAAGATGACCGCAAGAACAGAGCGCAGAATGCTCAATGAGGTGAAGAAGAATCCCAGACTGTCAGCTAAAGACTAACATTAATCTCTGGCACATGCTTACATCTTCGTTGACAATTCTAGTAAAACATGAATGGCGTTCATGGGAGGACACCACAGAGCAAGCCACTGCTGTCCAAAAAAACATTGCTGCATGTTTGGAATTTGCAAAAGAGCACCTGGATGTTCCACAGCACTACTGGCAAAACACTCTGTGGACAGATGAAACCAAAATTGAGTTGTCTGGAAGGAACACACTATGTGTGGAGAAAAAAGGCACAGCACATCAACATCAAAACGTCATCCCAACTGTGAAATATGGTGGAGGGGCATCATGGTTTGGGGCTGCTTTGCTGCCTCAGGCTCTGGACAGATTTCTGTCATTGACAGAAAAAAGGAATTCCCAATTTTATCAAGACATTTTGCAGGAAAACTTAAAACCATCAGAGGATGGGTGATGCAACAGGACATCGACCCAAAGCATAGAAGTAAATCAACAACAGAATGGCTTCAGCAGAAGAAAATAGGCCTTCTGGAGCGGCCCAGTCAGAGTCCTGACCTCAACCTAAACAGAGTGATTCACACCAGACATCCCAAGAATATTGCTGACCTGAAACAGTTCTGTAGGAGGAATGGTACAAAATTCCTCCTGACCGTTGTGCAGGTCTGATCTGCAACTACAGGAAATCTTTGGTTGAGGTTATTGCTGCCAAAGGAGGATCAACCAGTTATTAAATCCAAAGGTTCACATACTTTTTCCACCCTGCACTGAATGTTTACATGTTGTGCTCAATTAAACATGAAAACATCTATATTTTTGTGCTGTATTAGTTTAAGCAGATTGTGTTTGTCTATTGTTGTGACTTAGATGAAGATCAGAACACATTTTATGACCAATTTATGCAGAAATCCAAGTAATCCCAAAGAGTTCACATGCTTTTTCTTGCAACTGTACCTTTGACAGACGGTTCCAATATTATTATATTTCCTTACTATATTTTTATATAATGGTCAATATTTCCTGACAGTAGTGAATGAGATGTAATCTGAAAAAATGAATGAATAAATAAATAAATGAATAAATAATGTGTGTCAGTATCTTCTGGTGGTCCTAATGGCATCTGCAAGATTTCACAGACCGGAAGAAAACAACCAATCAGAGTTGATCAAGACCCTGCTGTCTCTGAGCACCTGTCAATCACTTATGAACTCCGATCAAACGGTCAAACTAGGCAGCGCTGATCAAATATGACACAATATTCTGTTACTGTAATGCTAACTCCGCACGTAAAATGTTTTCAGAAACATCTTGTAGTGTTTCTGAAAACATTTGAGGTGAGAAAGTAAACATTACAGTAACAGAATATTAATTCACAGCACAGCCTAGTTTGACGGCTTGATCAGAGATCAGATTTGTGAGTAATTGCTAGCTGCCGCTGTTGAATGAACAGCCAATAGGAACGCTCCTTCTGAAATGACCTGTAATTGGCCAAAGTCTTCCATCATGGGCTAGATTTTCTAGAGCCTGAAACAGAGCCATAATGTGCATTGTCTCCTTTTTGACAAAAGCAAAGCTGCCACCAGCTACTGGTAGGTAAGAGTGATTCATGTTCACCATTCACACAAAGGGAAAAGAGACAAGAGGTACTAAGAGAGGAAGAAGCGGTTAAAAGCAGACAACACACGATAAGAGAGCAGTTACAGGCCTGCCTAGTACCTCGAGGATGAGGACCAGGATCAGAGGCTGTTAAGATGATGCACCAACAGCAGCCAACTGACACAAAACGCTCCAGGTAGTGTTAACTAGTGTTGACTTCTAACAGCACTTCATCACTGAATGGTTGGTCCCACAGCACAAAAAACATTTTCTACACATGGAAGTCGAGCTGTTGTGAATTATAACACTGGCTAACATGATCCTGCTGTCCTTTTTTCTGTGAAGTGTGGTGTGAGTCTGTGTGCCAGTCACTGGTTCGTGTTTTGAGGTCAAGACATTGAACGCCTCACATGATGTCATCTTCCTCTTTAAAAGTAACACAGCTAAATTGTAAAATGTGTTCAACTCAGGTGAATGGCAGTGATCTCCCTTCCATTGTAATGCAGTCTAATGGCAGTACTCCATGTATTTCATAACGAAAAAAAAAAAAAATCCTGTCTTTGTAAGTGAATTTTCATTGTTTTCGTAATTTTCCTATATTTTCTCACGAATGTCCAGCAACATGTCACGCATGCAAATTTCTGCTCCAGTCTGTTAAAAATAAATTTTGCATGTGGACTTTCAGCAGCACACTTGCAGCATTGGAAGCCGGCCTCTGAAACGTATCATCGCTCATCTCAACCCACTTATTCCGGCCAGTTAAATGCCAGGCGTCCTTGAGTGGGCGACTGTTTTGACTTGACAAATGGAAGCAGCCCAAACTCCCCACAGAGCTGTTTAACCTTTGTTGTTTAAGATATATAATTATGCAATGAAGACTTCACAGGAAGTGATAATTAAGCCTATTTTTGCCTTCTTTTCCACTTGACCTGTTACCTTGTTTTACCATCACCTTGATATTTCATGCTATTAACCTTCAACACTACCAAGAGGCTACCAAGAGGAAATAGGTGCAACCAAACAGTCATTGATGCCTTTTAGATAAAGTTTCAGTTTTTTTACTCCCTCCAGTGCCCTCTTACTGGTTCCCATGTTGATTAGTCTTTTTGTAGCTTTCTGCCTTTTCTTGCTATTTTTAGAGATCGTGTGCATCCTCTTTAATTCTCAATCCCTTCTCTATTTTTACTCCCAACTAATTCCCCCGCTACAAACACAAAACCCCATGTTCGCCTCCGCCTCACCTGTGCAAAAGAGAGGAAATTAATGAAGCAAAATAACTGTTATGTACTTTTTTTACCTGTACTAATCTCCCCATTTCTCCTATTTTCCCTCTCTATTATCTTGTTTGCTTTTTTGCTACCTATACAAATCCACCTCCTCTCCCTCCTCCCTGCTCTCTATACACCTGTGCACAGAAGGAAATTAGTCAAAACAAAATAATATTAAAGCGGCAAATTAGCAGGAGCTTGTGTCTCTCCTTTGATGTTCTATGTAAAGAGAAAAAAGGACATTTTAATTAAAAGATGGGAAGAGGAAAAAAAAATTGGAGACAAATGGAGGTTTGTTAAACATCTGGGAGTTGATTCATGGGCTTTTTTAAAGACAAATGAAAACTCAGTGAGTGCTGATTGACCCTTCATCACACTGAATTGTCTGCTGTATAGAGGTTAAGCTTTTCTTCTACCCCTATTCTGTTTCGTGTTCATTTCTATGTTTTGTCATTACCATTACATGATTGTTATAAAACACATGCTCTGTTTTCTACAATACAATTCAGCAGAACATTCACCTACCTCGTTAAAAAAAAAAAAAAAAAAGAAACTTTCTACGTAACTTTCACCCAAGAGGCCGGCATTATATGCTGTATGAAAACAGAAGTCAGCATTGAGTTACTGGCCACATAATGTCTGTACTTAAGTTACACCACTTCGAGAGTTATTTTTAGTCAAACTGTGATCTTTTCCTGAACCTTACAAAGTAGGTTTTGTCACTTAACTTCCATACTTAAGTTATGTCACTTCCAGTGTTATTTTAAGTTAAACCACAATCTTTTCCAAAACCTAACTAGGTAGTTTTGTTGCCAAAGCCAAACCGAGTTCATCTTTTCCTAAACCTAAGTAAGTGCCTAGGTTTTACCAAGTATTTGTTTTCTTAAACCTACCTAAGTAGTTTGTTGCCTAAGCCTAACCAAGTTGATCTTTTCCTAAATCTGGGAAAGTACCTCGGTCTAACCAAGTCAACCTTTTCCTAAACCTAATAATTTTTTTTTCCTAAGCCTAACCATGCAGAAACTGACATGCGTGCCACGTGTTGCTGATTTTTTGTTGGAAAGGACACAAGAAATACGTGATTGTAAAAAGTTGTGCTGAGCGTCACTATAAAGGCAAATCCATGTCTATGTACATAAACCAAATAGATTATAATTTATGTATAGTATATATTCAATTCAATTCAATTTATTGCATTTGCATTGCCCAAAATCTCAAATCACAATTTTGCCTAAGGGGGCTTTACGATCTGTACATAAATACGACACCTTCTATCCTTTATAGAAATTACCCTCACAATTGATGAGGAAAAACTCCCCGACCAAAAAAACAAAAAAACTTTGAACAGGGAAAAAAGAAAAAAATGGAAGATACCTCAGGAAGACCAACAGAGGAGGGATCCCCCTTCCACGAGGGACAGATGTGGACAACATAAGATAATGAAAATATGAAAATGAAATACAAATAATGTGAAGAAAATTGCATGAGCAAGTGAATCCAGGATAATGTCAATCAGCCAGATAGATAGAACAAGCAATAGACTCTCCCCTACCAGAGCAGCACAGTGTCCTTTCCACGCTAAATTGATAGAGCCAGTCCAGCACGTCCTCTCCATGCCAAACACATAGAGGCCGAGCAACATGACCTCCTCTACACCATGGAACCTTGAGAGAGGATCAGGAATATAACTGTCAGTCACAGTTGCGTTAAGAATATAAATGTATGTTACCTATGCCAAAAGCCCCCTTGAAGATAAGTCTATGTCTTCTGGAGGACAGAGGCCCTGGTCTGTCAGGTGGAATGAGGCACCACCAGCCAGACAGGCTGAGAGAGGTCACACAACGGCTGATGGTCCAGCACGGAGTTGCCTGATCAAAAGCTAAACTAGCTGAAAGTTAGAGCAAAAAGATGGGTTTTGGGTTTTGATTTAAAGACCTCCACAGACTCAGACTGTCTAGCGTCTATATGTCTGTATATATAGATATTCTCAGTCATAACTCAGTCAAATCAAAAACACACAGACATCATACACACACTGCTAACTCAGTCTTTACAGGCAGGATATTTAATGGTTATCAAGGATAGACGTCCATAAATATGCTTGCAAATCATAGAAATTACTCTCATAACTCCAGATCTTGCCCAATAATCATGTTAAATGTCAACATTTTTTCTTCAGATGCTTTATTTTATTACTTATTAGCTCCTCCCAATGTATGCACAACCTCCTTTGACTGAAAGTATGCATTGTGACCTCAGTGAACTACTAACTTAAAGGTTTTTTTTTTAATTGACCTACTATCTTGGCCTTCTCTAACTTCATACACAAGCTCCAGATTTTTCATTAAAATCATGTAATATGGCTCATGTTGTACAATAATGTCCTGCAGATATTTCAGAATAAAAGCCTCATGTTAACAAATGAAGGAATTCTGTCCCCAGAAAAAAATAAAAATAAACGTTTGATACATATATCCGTAAGAAAAGGAAAAAGTCCATTGAGCTCAGAAGTTCCAATATGAAGGTGCTCTTTGGTGAAGAAAGCTGTTTGTGCTATTACATTTGGCAAAATAATGCCTTGGACTCCTCTTTTTTAAATCTTTACTTTGTTTCATGTTCGGGACATATTCTACATATACGGACATCAAAACTGTAGAAATGTAGCTGATATAATGTCAGTATAAAGTCAAAGGATCGCTTTCACTGTATGTTGTTGCTGGACTGCACATGACTACCATTAAAAATAGGCTAGACCTCGAATCTGTAGAAGAGACGCAGCTGACAGGCAACCAAGCCTATACACGTCTCATGCGGACTGTGTGGCTACTTTAACCTGTTAACATGGATGCCGAAATAAAAAAAAAAAAAAAAAGGTAATGCAAATGCTACACGCTCCTGATGTTCCTGGTGTGGACAAGCCATAAGTTTACCACTCTGTTTTATGTGTTGAATTTACACAAAATATTGTGGTACAAAAGTTGAGACAGTGTATTTAAAGGAGAAAGTTAAGATGGTTATGAGATGCATACGTCGTTATTTGAGAGGAATGGAATTGAATAAGAGTAAAAGCAAAAAGGGACAGTAATGATATAACAAAAAACACGAGGAGGAAAAATGGGTAGAAAGGAGAAAACTTTTTAAAAAATTCAAGACGAGTGGTGTTCCAGCAGGGGAGTGTTATTGCTTGTGATGTGTCATCTCCAGTCCACCAAGCAGTCATGGCTGCAGGCCTCAAGGCCAGGCTTTATCACACTGAGAATACAGGCCACCTCCACAAGTGCAGAGGTCAGGGTAGCAGTGCCAGCTCAAATCTCGTTTTCTCACCTCAAGAGCTGTGGCGGCTCTGAAGTACAGCGAGGGTATATCTGTGCTCGGAAGTTCAAAGGGAAATTCTCTAAAATTCTCTTTTGGGTTGAGTGTTCCTGTAGTAGAAAATAGTTCATTGGAAAACGGCAAGGTCCATGGATTTTACTGAGAAACTAGGACGTTGTTTCTTGAAAGAGCAGTGGTGGAGGACATATGTTATTCAGAGATTTTTAACTTGAGGAAAAGTAGCACAATTTAAAAATATTCCACCAAAAATTAAAATCTTTCTAAAAGTTAGAGCTTGTAATCTTCCATAAATACATGTTTTGTTTATTGACAGCTGTGGGTACTAACGATAGCCATGCTGATTGTTTACATTTATTATATGTTTACATTCACAACGATCATTTTAGGGGAGTGGCTTTAGAAAGAGCCTGAAGGGATGGGCTGTCAGGGTTGCTAACTTGGTGACTTTCTCACCAGACCTGCTGGTTACTTTAATTGGAAAGATTTGGCAACATTGGGCTGTGTTTTTCGGTTAGCCCATTTTTAATATCTAGCTTGCTATTGCTATGTAAAATTACTGAATAACTACTAACCTTGAAGGAACTGTGTGTAACTATTTTCACCTGAAAAATATGCTGTGCTTTTATTACCTTATAATGAGCCCTTTATGTTTACATAGTGAGTGGGTCCTCTTTATGGAGTCCGCTATATTGCACGGCCATGTCTCTACAGTAGCCGAGAATGGCTGAACCAAACATTGCCACTAGTGAGGCTTTCACGTTTTTACGTTACTCGAAGGCCACCACAGTTCTCTCACGCTTGTGAAACTGTGGTAATGTGAGTTGCAGAATGTAAAAGAGTGGTACCGCCACCCGCTGTATGACGCTCGTTGCTCCCAAAGTAGTATTATTATTGTATGGAGGTGACCGGTGTAACCACAATTTTGCACTCAGCAGCTCATGATACTGCAGTCTTGGAAAGGGAGGAGGAACATAAGGAACAAGTGCTAAAAAATAATTTTAAATAATTAATAAATAAACAGAGGGCTGCACGGTGGTGTAGTGGTTAGCGCTGTCGCCTCACAGCAAGAGGGTCGCAGGTTCGATTCCAGCTTGCGGCTCTTCTGTGTGGAGTTTGCATGTTCTCCCCGTGTAAGCGTGGGTTCTCTCCGGGTACTCCGGCTTCCTCCCACCGTCCAAAGACATGCTGTTTAGGTTAATTGATTACTCTAAATTGCCCGTAGGTGTGGATGTGAGTGTGAATGGTTGTCTGTCTATATGTTGTCTGTCTCTATGTGCCCTGCGATGGACTGGCGACCTGTCCAGGGTGTACCCCGCCTTCGCCCAATGCCAGCTGGGATCGGCTCCAGCCCCCCCGCAACCCCTAACGGGATAAGCGGTTGACGATGAATGAATGAATGAATAAATAAACAAATCATAGGCACGGACCAACAACAACAACATCAGGTCAACAAAAAGTGCATCAGGGCTGCCAGCACTAGGCCGTTTTTTAAACAACAGTAATATATGTCTCTCCATTCCCTGATATTTAAAGGCTCAAGTACCCTAATCATATGCTGAAATCCAACGTTCTACGCAACTGCATTAGGCTGCATATCTTTCGCTATAACCATCCCCAATGTTTTTTGCTCCATCAGAGTGTGCATGTAGATGCTATTTAAATGCTGGGAGTTGCTCTTTCCTCCCCAACTTTCTCCACCTTGTGCTATCAATGGACACACCGGAGCGATGTCTCCTTAAATGATTTATCACATTGGAAGTATTGCTGCACAGTGCTTACACACAGTCAACGTTTTATCCAACACTTTTTTCCCGTCACTGTCGTACGTAACACCAAATCCGTAACGCTCCCACAGAGCAGCCGTACTCTGCACTTCATCAATGTCTCTACCAACTGAGAAAACTGAGAAGGAAGGAGGGTGGGTCACATGTCATCGACGCATTGTATCTTTGGTGGTGCAACACCTGTGCAGTAAAATCTGGTCCGCCTTCGGATTGAGCCAATAACAACGCACAACTGCAGCTTCAGTTACACTGCGCATGTGTTATAGCTCATATTCTTGTCCGCCCATGTCCCAGCCTCTTTCCATAGGACTTGATTACTAGTATGACAATACATGGGATGAAAAAATTACATAATCGGATTCATAACCTATTTCAAATGAACCAAACAATACATAGACAACCCGAACTGTGACAAGCGAACCGAATGGTTCAAATTTTTACCCAAACTGTTCCCATTGCAAGTAGGTCCCTACTCAACCCCATCTGTGATGCCTGTAGGGAGCGATAATGCACATTTAATGGCCTGATAACAGTTCATCAGGTGCTCTATGAGGACAAAAAATATGCACATATCCTATCAGCATGATCTCAAAGTTTATAATATGCTTTATGTATGCTTTATGCTGTTCATATAGTTATTATGAAGAGAGCATGCAATGGCATGCTATATTTTGGAGAGCAGGGACCAGAGCATATTTATTTTTATTTATTTGTAATGCACATACATATGAGCACACATGCACAAAGCACACATTATATAATGTATGCAAAATGAATTGTATGTAAGGGAGTATGTAGGTTCTTTTTATCCCAGCAAAAAGATGTAGACATTCACATACACTGTTACAGTAGATCTACCTGAGCATTTTATCACAGGGAACATGAACTGTATTGTTTCTCACTCCGTAAAATTTGTGTTGAGCCTCTTCGTCAGTGTGTTTGTACCCACATCCACACCCTGGCGGTACATGAATGAATCACAGCACTAACGGCATGCTGTGAGTTACCACCTGTATAAATGTGTGTGTGTGTGCATGTGAGAGAGAGACAGAGAAAAGCATCACAGTGCTAAAGAACTCGGCACATGAATATATAGGTATACAACGAGTCAGAGTAGGCATTGACAAGCCCACACACACACACACACACACACACACACACACACACACATACGTCTATACCTACAGCTGAGCAGAGAGGCAATACATCCTCCCTCATCAGCTCTCTCTACCTCTCTCGCTCTAAATAGGTGCTGCATTAAAGCACTTGGATGCCACTTTATTTAATAGGGAGCCTTTCTGGAGACGCAACCACCAATTGACTAGTGTGTGTGTATGCGTGTATTGTGTGTATGGGGGGGTTAGAGTGAGAGAGCTCTACCTTCTTCAGCTCGTCCTGGTGCCAGCAGCCAGATTGTATTAATGGCTTAAATGAATCAAGCCCAGGAACCTTGGAGGGCGCGTTAGTGCCAGCAATGTTTCCAGAGGGAGGGATATTCCCTGAACCCCAGGTGACCTTGGAATAAATAACGTAAGAGCTATCCGCTCAATCATCAGACATGCAATACTGTAGATCCACCGGCATTACGATGTTTCTAGCTCCTGGCTGGGTTTAATTGGCTGTCAAAATACTGAGTTGACTGTTAGACCTGGTTGTCACAACGTAGTGTTTAATGTCCCCTGATGTGCAGCATCAGCTTTGATTTACATGATGTGCAGGTTCAACATCAACCTGCGGGAACTATATTTTTGGGATATGACAATAAAAAAAGGAAAATTTTACAACTTTGGAAACTGATGTCAAATGGTACACAAAGGAAAGTTTTGATAAAGTCCTACATGTTTCTGTCACCACTAAACAGCGCTTTTCCACCACTTTTCCATTATATCTTGTCTTGAGAAAAGAAGATTTAGCACACCACTGCTCAGCATCGCAGTTCATTGATCACACTAATGTTTCGGTCCCTCTAGATCTTCGTCAAGAGTGGTTTAAATCATTCTTACTGATCGTACATAATAGATAATGCTCCACCTTCTCTGTATGCATAGGTGTGGGCCAATAGGTCTCATGTGTCTCTCAATAACTGACAGTGACATATTTGAACAATCTGTCACATTATGCTCCACATATAAGACAAAAAAAGAAGAAAAAGTAAGTCCAAACAACCAGTTAGACACCACAACACATAATCAAGTCATTTATAAGAATATTTTCATACATTGCACATCTGATGAATGAAAACAACGGCAGTGAAGCTTTTATATCATTCAAAGTTGTGTAATCATATGCACTACTTGTATCTTGAGTATGTCATAATTTTGGTTCTCTATATGATTTGATCATTTGACCAGCTAGCTAACAATTCAAAATGATTCAGATGCCAAATGCAACTGATTTTTTCCAGTGTAAAGTTGACCTTAAAAATGTATCAGTACTCTCAAATGACACACCACATCTACCAGTCCTAGCTGGAATAATGTTGTGTGGCTCACTCTGATCGACTCGGCAGTTGCTTCATTCATCTAGCTGAAGAACATTTGGAGCTCCAAAGAAATCAGTCAGTAGGCAAAGCTCAGACTCTAACATTAAGCCTATACTGCTCCACGGATCAGAGACGTGGAGGACAACCAAGACCACAATGATGAAGTATAAACATTCATCAGCAGCTGCCTGAGGGGAATCTTAAGCTTTCGCTGGCCAGATACCATTAGCAACAATGACCTCTGGTATAGAATAGGCCAATAACCCATGGAAGAGGAGATCAAGAGAAGAAGATGGGGATGGATTGGCTACACTCTCGGGAAGCCAAATGCCAGCATCACTAGGCAGGGCGTTAAATGAAACTCCCAAGGCACAAGAAAGAGAGGTCAGCCCAAGAACACTTAGCAAAGTGACCTTGAGATTGACATCAAGTAAAGCAGGCTGACATGGACACAGCTGGAGAGGAACACCCAGGACAGGAGTGGCAACTTGTGGTCAACGGCCTATGCTCCATGAAAAAGAGTGAAAGGCACAAGTTATAATGGGCAATAGAAGGTATGTGGTGCCTGCTGTTCTACTGCTTTCTTCCAGTGGAGTTTTTAAAAATGCAAGACCCACACCCAAAACTGAGTTTACTGTAGCTTTTAGTGCAAAAGATGATATTACATTGAGGAGATTGGATGGAAATAGCAATACCAATGAAAATATTGTGCATGCATGCTTGTAGCAAAAAGCCTTTTGTTCCAAGAATGCATTTGTTGAGTAAATAATAACATAATGGTATTTCCACTTAAATGTTTGTATGTAAAATAAAAGACTCCAATGTTGTTGCTCCAGTGTGTAAGCCTGATTCCTAGTTATTTTTTCATGAGCTTGTGAATGAGTAAAATATGTCCAGAAATAATCATTTTTTGATACTTCTACCACTATCCCCACGCCATTATGATATATATTTTAAATGATGTTGTCACTATTTTACACCTGATCGTTCAGTCAAACACATGAAATGACACCTAATCCACGTTATTGTCTTGTGACAACAACAACATTGCTGACAACTCACAATCTAGTTCATCGGAAACACATAACGACATATTTAAAAGGGGAAGAAAAGAAAAAAAAAATATCTGTCCTGTTTCACATGTTGGAGGTGAAGAAAGAAACCACTTGGTGGAAGGTCACACACACACACACACACACACACACTGATGCTCACATATGCGGCAAAGGCATACAATTAGAGGCGTATACAGAGGTGTCTGAAAGAGTTTTCTGTCTGTGCATGAGAGAGAGAGTATTATTCACTTATTAAGCAAACTGCAAACGCCAATCAGAAATACAATAGTAGATGATAAATGAAGAGGGTTTTTAGTAATTAAACCTCACAAAATGTCCTGCAGTAAAATGTATTATCTCCTCAATTCTAATGCTCCCATGACTGCTACTAATATCCAGAAAATAAGAGAAAGTGATTCTAATAAAAACAGGATAAGCTTCTTCATTTTTTAGTTGTTCTTTCTGTATGATCTAACTTCAGGATTTGTGCTACTTTGTTGTCCAGTTTCTATAATCGGAGTGCAATAACAGTCACACTACAGATGCATAGGTTAAATATATATATATATATATATATATATATATATATATATATATATATATATATATATATATATATATGTGTGTGTGTGTGTGTGTGTGTGTGTGTATATATATATCCAATCACTTTCATCAAGATAATTATTTTTTGTATTACAAGTTTTCTGAAATGTTTAAAATTATGCCAGGAGTTTGGTGATGTAGATTAAAGACTGAAAGAGACACACTGGGTGGGCAGGTCAAACAAACGCAAAGGTTTCATCCAGGAGACCACTGTTCATGCCCCGTTTTCACAACATTTGGTGTGATTTTCGCTGTACAGACGCAGTAGTTTTAAGCCCAACCACATATATCTTTTCTAAACCTAACTATAGTGGTATGTAGCGAGATGGGATGAAAATATGTTGCTTAATTTCTATAAATGTGGACATTTAAAGAAATCAAGCAACGCATTCTCATCCCAACTCATTACATACCACTATAGTGGCACTACACAGGTCCTTACACTCTTGACATTAGAGATGGATTTGAGCATTTACATATTCTCTCTTTGGTCACATTTGCTCACTCTAAATATTTATGCTCAAATAGCTTTCTCTTCTCTTACAGCAAGATGTAGAGATTTTAATTAGTTAAAGCTTCAGGGCATAAAATTGGAGCAAATATGATTTTAAGAAGTTATTTTTTTTGTGTGTCACTGTGATGACGCAGTCAGAACAGGTCTGGACTCAAAAGCACGATTCTGAGATCAGGTGTTATCAAAAAACAGTCAGCGTCTTTAATGTCCACAAAAAGGTTCATACACAGGAGGTCAATCGTAAACAGGCAAACAATCCAAAAATTGGCAGGCAGAGCAATGTCAAAAAACAGGCAGAGATTCAAAATACACCAGGAGTCTAAACACAAGAGAATAATGCTGGTACGCTTTACACTAGGGACAAAGATGAACTGGCACAGAGGGAAAGGGAAGCACACATTAAATACTAGTGAGGGGAGTGACTGACGATGCACAGGTGGACACAATCAGGGCGGGGAGAAGATGATCAGACACAGGTGAATGGTGCTGGAAACTGGGTCAGGAGGAGGTGCTCAAACGTGTGGGCAGGGAAGCATGCGGGCAGGAAGTGAAGTGATCTGAAACGAGGGGGAATGTTAGAATACCAAAATAAAACAGGAAGTGCAACATACAAACACAGAAAAACAAACATGACCTCAGATCTGACGGTTGTGACAGTCACTATATCCTGACAGGAGCATGAGACAGTTAATCCTCTGATACTCCCGATATTATCAAAAAGATTTCATATACTTGGAGGAAAACAACCAATCAGAGCTGATCTGGAGCCTTGATGTCTCAGAGCAGCTGTAAATCACGTGCAAACTCCAGCCAAACGGTCAAACTAGGCAGCGTCTGATACAATACGAATTAATATTTTCTTTCTGTAACGCCTATTTCTCACATAAAACACAGCACATCAGCCAGAGCAAACATTCTTATTTACAAATTTCTCATGTAGTGATTTACAGCATCGCTCTGAGACTAGCAATGACAGTTGCAGTGCACTGTGCTGGGTGGGCCCATAGTCCCACACTTCTGTGAAATGGTCTCATGGTTTCATCTAAACCTCAGGAAAAAAATAAATAAGTAAATAACTCTGTGCTAAACATGGCCTACTTATTCAATGGCACCAGCATGACAGGTTCCAGAAGTAGGACTGCCTGTCATGGTTTCCATGGTAAACATTTTAACAGTGAAAGGCATGCTTAACCCCTGCTATTAGAATGGGATAATTATTACAGATGTTTTTGCCATTAGCTAATCTGATTTATACCCACAGGCTTTAGTAAAAAATCCCACCAATTGGACACATTTCTGTCACCACAGGAATGTAACCTGTTCCAAACGACAAAGTGGGTGGTTGATAGCCGGAGCAGAGCCAGCTTATGTTGGCTGGTGAGCAGGATGTGTTGCTGATTAGCACTTCTCCTCCACAGATTTACTATCAGGTCTAATTTCTCATTTTTACGGTAGATATGAAAATGAGCATCGGAGGGCATATTCTTATTTACATTGTTATTCCTAGGGTGTCAAATACCAATGCTTTGTCACGACCATCGGCATGTGATATTGCCGCACAAGGCACACTTTAGCAAACCCATCTGTGGCGATAGTAAATGCTCCAAGAAAGCGCTGATGTAGTTTAAAGAGCGAAAAGACACACTTAAGCTGCCTTCACATGACAAATTCGCTCTTCGTTTAGCGCAAGGTCGGGTGCAGAGTCTCAAAGAGGCAGCACTGACAGTTTCCAGGCAACAACATATGCAGCTGTTCTTATTGGTTGTGCTTTGAAAGGTCAGTGGCAACCAAGGTCAAAGTTAAAATAATTTGAACTTTGAACTCGGCACTCTGGCAGCACTGCTGTCACCATAGGAAAAGAATGTGTACAGCTTAAAGATGTGTAGAAAGGCTGGTGGATGGGTCCAGCAAACACGACTTTCATCCAGGAGACTGCTGTTGGTGTTAAGTTTCACTTTCATTTTACAGTCAGCTGTTCGTTCGTGTTCAGAAAACATAATTCTTTTAAGCCAAATCATGTAGTTTTTTTCCAAGACTTAACTAGACTAGTTTTGTTGCCTAAACCTAAAGTGACGCCAAGAGTAACTGCCGTGTTTTTGATTCCAGAAAACACAAGAGGTATGACAAAGTGGCAGTAGACAGAAGTTGGTGTTCCTACTTTTTGGAGTCTGCTGCATTCACATCATTTGGGATGTAAGGTAGCAATGCGAACCATTCCAGGTTTATGACTTTCAAGTGATCTGGCAACTCAAGACGGGTGTTTGTTTTTCACATCATTAGGCAAGTGAAGATTTTAGTCTTGCAGTATTTATGTCTTCTGTCGCCCTAAAGAGACCCATCCTGGCATCAATGGACGCTAACAAAATAGAAAGAGGAAACCCAAGATTAAAGGTTCTTTATACAATATGTGAATTTCCCCACTGTGGGACCAATAAAGGAATATCTTATCTTATCTTATATGCAGAGCATACATATAGCATCAAACAGCTGTCTGTGCGGAAAATGAAGTCTCTGTCCCTCTCTGTGTGTTGTAATCTGAGCTTCTTGGTTTTTTAACCATTATTTTGTAGATGGGCTGGCCGTGCATGCTTTTAGGGCATGTTTGTGCACGTGACTTGCATCCCGTGCATCCGTGCCATCCCGACTGATGACGCCATTGTGTAAGTGTAGTACTCACCCTGTGGTTCCCCCGAGGTTCACACTGTTATCTCTGTCAGTAAGTTTGCCTTTGTTTTCACTGTAAGTGCTGTTGGTACTGTTAGCTACGAGCCACTAGCTCAGCTGTCGCCATTTTGAGAGCCACACAGAGGCAACAGAAATGCTACCGATTTTGTCTTTGACACATTTAAGGTCAATTCTTAAAATACTAAAAAAACACTATAAATATGAGTAATTTGAACAAAAAATGAAACGTTGGTGTACAATGTTTAGCAGCAGTGGGATGAGTTGGCCGATTGAGGGTAAATTAAACATACAAAACATACTGTCCATGATCAATATAATGCTGTATCCATAAAAATAGTTAATGATTTCATTGAACTTTGTCTGACAAAAGGCATTGGTATTTGCTTGCTTGGATGTTGATAATCACAAGTCTGACTTTTCTTTCTTTCTGTCTAACTTTTGTTATTCCACTAAAGGGAAAGATTTACAGTACTTAAACCAATTACTGACACTCTTAAATATTCAGATTTGTATTGAATTGGACTAAAAACAATGACAGTAAAATTCTTATTTTCCAGATCTCGCTGTGAGGTGCAGCTGGCAGACCTCAGATCAGGATTACTGCCAGCACCTGCTGTATTCTGACCTCCACAAGTTTGCATCCTCTTCTGTAACTATTGTGACAGTTACTTAAGTTCCTGGCAATGTTGGAACACATCACAGCATAACCTTGTACTAAACCAATACATCGAAAAGATCATCAGCCAGACTGAAGGTACCATTGCTATTTAACTCCATAACTGAAAAAGGATGAAACAAGAAAATTAGCCTTCCCCCTCCCCTGTTTAAGTCAAGAAATACTGAGTCCTCGATATGCATTATGTCCACTCCATCAGATTACTTTGCGTTGCAGAGACTGTTGGCGTTAACCACTCTAATGCAATGAGGCCATTATGTGAGTCTCTCAGAGGGGAGGTTGTGAGGTCCATCAAGAGGTGAAAGCCTGTCATATCATTATTAACCCTTTCTGTCACTGCAGGACTGCTGGTTTCAGATTAGTCTTGAGACACTTTCATTTATCGCAGTTTGTTGAGTGGCATGTCACTAGAGTGGCAGCAGAGAAGTATTACTTCTTTTACCAAAAATAATTTGATGTCGCCCAGTGACATTAAGTGCACGCTGTACTCACATGCATTCCCAGCCCAGTCGCACAGAAGTTTGTGAAATAGTCACACAATTGAATGTAGAGATTTGTGTACATATACACATTTTTTTTTTACATTTTTTTCATGATGGTCAGTACAAAATCTGTGAAGGTTCTCATTCATCCAGGTCATATTCATTCTGGCAAAAACAGTACAAAATATGTGTTTGTGTAATATGCTCTTTTGCTTAGGCAACAACTACTACGTTGGGTTTAAGGATATATCAGATTTGATTCAGATTAGACACCAAACTACTTGGTTACGTTTAGGAAAAGATCAACTTGGTTAGGCTTATACAACAAAGTACATAGTCAGGTTTAGGAAAAGATTGACTTAAGCTTGGTTAGACAAACTATTTAGTTATATTTACAGTTAGTTTTGTTGCGTAAGCCCAACCAAGTTGATCCTGTCCTAAACCTAACTAAGCAGTTTTATTGCCTAAGTCTAACCAAGTCGATCTTTATTAGTAGTTTTATTTTGAAAGGACTGGAGCGGAAATCAACATGTGCATCAAGTGTTGCTGGACATTAGAGGGAAAACACACAAAATATGCTGTTGAAAGTCATGAACTTCATGTCTATGTATATTAATCAAATAGGTTAAATTCTGTGACTATTTCACAAACTGCTGTAAGACTGTGTTGGTACAGTAGTGTCAATGATACAAAAAAAAAAAAAAAAAAAACACAAAACAAATGGATAAGGGATCAGTCATTGGTCCAGCATTTTCTGAACCTTAAACTTGACAATTGCTGTTCAATAGACAGTTCGGATTCCTGTAGCTTACATGTTTCTCTTGTCAAACCAAACATACAATATTGCAAGCTTTTGATTTCTCAGAGGTGTGAGTGGGTTAGGTTTTGTAGCAGAGCTCAGCTCAAAACCTCTCCACACAAAACCCCAACTCCCATGAGCGCATGAACACTGCCATGTTTTCTTCCCAGTCTATTTCTGTGGGCAAAAACTGAAAATTTAACTCATTCATGTGTGCAGAGCTTGAAGCAAGAGGCATGATTGTGTCTTTTTGTGTGTTATTCAAATGCCTGAGATTAGAAAGTAAATGATAAGATTGTTTGATTCTGTTGCATAGCTAAACAAAATCAGCTATAATCATCGATCCTCAGCTCAGAGTAAACTAATGGTTGCCATATGCACTGATTGCAACAGCTCCAAACCCCACTTCTGGGTTGTTTTTCTAGAAAACTTGTCAGTCAGTGGACTCCCTCAGTCCCTCGACCATCTGAGAAACTGCAGGAAAATTCATCTAGAAAATCCTCAGAACTCAAATGATGACTCCCATGAGCACCAAGGTCAGCTTCTCTTCTACTTGCCTATTTCTGAGGATTGCATATGTGTGTGTTTAGGCTTACACAGTATAATTTCAGGACAGAGGGAAGTAACTCATTAAATTTAATACAGTATTTCTTGTTAGAAAGGTATCAAGTCTGTTTTGTACAGAGTCACCAATGTAAAACATAGTGTTTTTATTTTGTATAAATAAGTGGCATATCAATATACGCTTATTATGTGCATAGTGTCTTTTCAAAATAAATTTCTGTCTTCGCTGCAAGTTGCATCAGTTTTCTGTCAAATGTCTCTCATCCTGTGTGTGAAATAGTGAAATATGACACCTGCTACTCTGAGCTGACTCCTTATGGAGCAGTTAACACCGGCTACCATGGCGATCTAGCGCAAAAGCACAGGATAGACATTTTTCACAGCAGATATTTTAACATGTCAGCAAAAATGTTGGAGTAATCAGGACTCATATACATTATGATCCATTCCAGTAACTTGAATAAGCCATATGCATATTCTTATGTTTCACATAAGATATGATTATAACTAGGGTAAGAATTTTTGCAGGGACAGTATGCATTTAAACACTCACTGACGGAATAGATTGCATGTAGTTTATGACATGACAGAGACAATAAGTAGACACTGGAAAAAAAAAAAATAATTAAACCAGTATTAAATTATTTAGCAATGAAGAGATCAGTCCTGGCTGCACGGTGGTGTAGTGGTTAGCGCTGTTGCCTCATAGCAAGAGGGTCGCAGGTTCGATTCCGGTTCTTCTGTGTGGAGTTTGCATGTTCTCCCTGTGTAAGCGTGGGTTCTCTCCGGGTACTCTGGCTTCCTCCCACAGTCCAAAAATATGCAATTTAGGTTAATTGATCACTCTAAATTGCCCGTAGGTGTGGAAGTGAGCGTGAATGGTTGTCTGTCTATATGTTGTCTGTCTCTATGTGCCCTGTGATGGACTGGCGACCTGTCCAGGGTGAACCCCGCCTTCGCCCAATGCCAGCTGGGATTGGCTGCAGCCCCCCCGCGACCCGTAACGGGATAAGCGGCTGACGATGAATGAATGAGATCAGTCCTTTTCTGGGTGGCTGTGGTTGTCTGGCCTAGGGCATGCATATTTGCTGTGTATATTTACTGCATATTGTGTTGTTAGTCATTCATGTCCAATTACATGGTTTGGGGAGCATGTGTAATTTTAGATGGATGTTTAAGAAGTAGTAAGGAAATGGCCTGAAGGTTAAAAAAAAAAAAAAAAAAGGCAAGAATCAACATTAACTAAGCTTGATTCTGAGTGCTGAGCAGACAGTCTTCAGAGAATACATGCACTTTTGGAAAATATTCACTTTCTTGCCAAGACGATGATGAGAAGACTGAAAAAAACTCTCATATGTAAAGATTTTACAGGATTGAAACAGTAAGCCTGGAACTGCCCAACAATAAAAATAAACACAAAATCTGCCCACCAGCACTTAAACAGCTCACTAATTATAATGTAATTCCTCATTTGTTTAATCTGTACAAAAAAGTGTGAAGACTCCAGAGGACCAAAAAGCATTATCACACATAATGCCCTGTAAAAGTACAACTTTTACTTTTTACAAAATTCTCTACAGGCGTACCATGTTTGTCAAACATTGCACATCATTTTGAGTGAAAACCACCATAGCTGGGCCTCAGCATCACATATATATCATAAAAGCTCTAATTAAAACAGCAGATACATTAACATTTAGGAAAAAAATTAGCAGTCATGGAATTTATTAGACACATCAAAAAGCCCGGCGGAATATTCTCCATTAGTATCCTATAACAACCAGAGATTGTGAAATGTAGTAATATGTACACTAGGAAGAACAAGAAAAATAAATACCGGATTGAATTCAAACTCAGACGCTTCCCAGTATATTTTTAGCACTAGTGCTGTGTCTCCTCGCAACACGTGGCTCAGTGCAAACTGCTCATCATTCATTGACTCCACAGAAGTGAACAAAGGTTTGGGTGTAAAGTTAATATATTCAGCATCCAGCAGCAAAAGTGAACCGCAGTCAGTGACCTGCAGACGGCATGCTCAGTTCAGTCGGCAGAGCGTTGAAGCCCCGCCCCTGCTGCTACACTGAGGGATGGTTGCTTGTCTTCCACATATTGTATATTGAACTTGCTGTCTGTCCAAATTGCAGCAACTTTAACACTGCACATCCTTGGGTCCCCAGCAATACACCCTCCAGGTGTGAAGTAGATCCAACGGTTGGTGCTGGCCCCCAACTGTGGGTAGGAGCAGCCACTGAATCTCTCAAATATGAATATTATGTGTGAATGTATGTGTGAAAAAGAGGAAAAGAATTTCCCAGGGGGAAAAAAAAGAAAAAATTTTTTTTTTTTTTTTTTATGTTACTGTAATTATATTTCTTGGATAACAGGATTTCAGAGACATGTTGTAGTTACTGTTTAATGTAAAATGAGAAAGTTTGCTCTGGCTATGGGCGGTGCTTGGTACTTCGTTAACCAATCTCAACATGGCTGGCGGGTCAAACTTGCTCACTTTGCAGCTAAACGGTAACTACAAGATGTTTCTGAAAACATGTTATGCAAGAAATACACATTACAAAAACAGAATATGGATTCATATTTGATCAGTGCTGTCTAGTCAGACCATTTTAAAGAGCGCAATGCTCCAGCTCTGACTGGTTGTTTTCCTCGGGTCTATGGAATCTTGCAGATGCCATTGTGAGCCCCGGAAGATACAGAGGCACATATTGTTTTTTTTTTTTTTTTTTTTTTTTTTTTTCAGATTACCTGTCTTGTACTTTTACAGATGTCTTTTGTTACCTGACTTTCAAGTAACAACATATTATCTCATATCTGCATAAAACATAAAAGGTTGTCTCTGGATACATCTAATATTTTATAGCTTCATATTATGTGAGGGTCAAGCTTCTCATCTAACTGTCAGTGGGAGAGCAAATTTCCCAAAACGGTTTCTTTAAAACGAACATGACATGTTGACTCATATGTAAGTTTAAAAAAAAAAAAATGTGGGTTTGCGTAGTGATTTATCTGAAAACCAAAGAATCAGTGTTCTAAAGGTTATTGTGGCCTTTATATACACTCCATAATACCTCGCCACTAGAGGATGAAAAATTGCATCTCTCCCTTCCAATGCGCTGTAGTTTTGCTTTTTTTGTCTCCAGTTTTTGGTGATAAGTATGCATTAGTAAGGTATTTTTGCACTGTATCTCTGTAAGTATACCTGTCATTAAATGCTGGCCAGCACTGCAATATTTTCTTTCATGAGATTATACCAGAGAAGAGAAGAGAGGGAAGATAGTAGAAGAAAGAATCCACCTTTAGTAAAAGCTTTAATGAGCTAGCTACATGTTGACTCCCTTGCATCAAATCAAGAGTATCAAACTGGACTTTTATTGCATTATCAACACTGATTTATCTGCGTCTCTCTGCAGATGATGTAACACTTTATAAGTGTAAACATGCTTGTTCTATTTTCCTGTGGTAATCACCTCCTCCCCTTTCTTTTTGTAGCAGCTGCCAAATGCTACTGTTGCATCTTTAAAAGAGAGAGAAGTCAGACAGTGAAAACAGGCGGTGGAATCACAGGGATTTTCTGCTCCACAGTGTTGGATTCTTTTTTTTTTTGTGAATTTCCCCACTGTGGGACTAATAAAGGAATATCTTATCTTATCTTAACATGCTATCATTGACCTGAAGCAGAGGGCAGACTGTGAAGACAGTAAAATATTACAACAAGCCACTGATTATCTACTCAATGATAGGGTCATTAGCTGGCACATTATTTTAGTACATAAGCAGTTAGTGAATACAAACAGGTGTTTTTTCATATAATTTTTAGCTGAGAGCAGAGTTATACAAGGTGTCTCTGTTTCTCTTCTATGTCATCCTCTGTCTGGCATCAGTGTCCCTCTTCTGTTTGTGCATTTTATGTTTCTCATAATTTCCTATTAATTTTTCTTTCTTTTCTCCATTTTCTGCTTATGGTATGTCCTAAACCTTACTGTCAAAAAAAGTGTTGATGCTGGATGATTTCTAAAGGCAGTGACACACCAAGCCGACAGTTTAGGGCCATCGGTGAGTGTCTGTTGGTTGAATCTTTGCAGTATGTCCTGCACTGACGGCTCTAGTCTGAGGTGTTTTCAGCCAGTTCAGCATGTTGAATCGGTAGTGGAGCTTGACAGTAAGAGAAATGACTCTAATTCGCTGTTCAATCAGTGCGCAAGAAGAGAAATGGAAATGAGGAAAGCAAGCCAAGGATAAAGTCAAGAGGGGAAACATGGAAGATTCTTGTCATTTCCACCGTCATCTCATCTCATCTTATCATTCTAATACACAAATATTTTCACAGCAACATGGCCATCTGGAATGAAGCTAAGTGGTGAGTGGGAGTGGTGTGAAAATGGTCAGCAAACTGCTTCATTTCATGTACGTATCATAACAATGGCTTGTATATCCGCCGTCCTCTGTCTTCTGGTTTCCCTTTTTGAATGATAATAAATATAGACTATCGCCACCTGATGGTACGGAGAGTTATTTCATCTCGTGCAGGTGCAGAATCTATATGCTCAGTGGCCATCAGCTAGCGTCTTTTAGTGTGTTTTGAGTGCAACTTGTCGGCCAAAACAGGCAATGTGAGGCAACGCGATAGTCGGCCTTCATCACCACTAGTTCTCTGAGTCAGTTTGGTGTATCTGGGCCTCAACAAGCATGCAACAACACTGCACTCGCACTGAGCAGTGTCATAAAAAATCCCTCCCAGCGATAAAAATTATGTTTCCATAAATCTATACTGCATTCTGAATTATGTAGAACATATTTTCTACTAGATTTCTACTAGATTACAGTCATTACAGTTTTAAACATGCGGTTACCATTGTAATTTGAGGGAAAAAAACACTACTACTTAGGTTTATGCAACAAAACTACTGGGTTAAGTTTAGTTAAAAAATAAATAATAATTTAAAAAAAAAAAAAAACACATGGTTTGGCTTGAAATAAATACATAAATGAATGTTGACTTGAAGTCGCACACAGGACATGAACAGTGGCCTCCTGGTGTTTATTTGTCCCATCCACCTCACTTACAAATCCCCAGTGGTGGATTTTCTTGCTTGTTATACGTAACACGTAGCTTTTGTGCTAACAAACAAGATGATTTCAGACAGATTTAAAGACAGAGGATAGTCAGTCCTAAGGCCTTTACACACTGGAAGAGTGACAAATAAACAATGAAACAAATGAACAAACAATGAAAATGCCAAATTACTTCAAATAGATTTGCACAGACGGAGAACTAAGTACCGGGAAAGCACCCAGAGAGAGACCCTGAGCAGCGTCGGTCAGTCTGTCTGAGGTAAATTGTAACTGAACATCTTAAACTAAGCTATTTTATTGAGTTTCATTTAAGCAACATGCTCTGAATGAATTTTCTTCTGGTAAACAGTTATGCAGTGTGTATGTCTAAGGGTTTTATTGTGAAAGGTAGGGAAGGAGGGAAGAAGTGGATCTCATATGCGCTGCCTTTGTCAATGCTGAAATAATAAAATTTTGCATCTCGGTTCGAACTACAGAGCCTCTGTGTCGTTGTGAATATGTTCGTTCTGCACAACATGATTGGTTGACGCCTTTGTTTGAGTTGTGAAAACTCAAGAAATCAACTTCTATCAAAAAAAAGTTGATTTTTGCCATGTAATATTCACGTTCAATTGTATGTGAAAGTATCCGTGGCAAAAACAACAGATCAAAACAATATATTGACGTGTGAATTAATTGCATGAGAAAAACACCAGTGGTGTGTGTATAGGCTTTAAAGTCTCTCGGCGCAGTAGCAGCAGTCATGGTCCAGGCCAGGGGTCAGACTGGGATGTGGCCTGGAGGGATGGAGGAGCAGCTGGCCGACAGCATCTTCACACCATGCTAGTTTAGAGCAGTTATTTCAAACCCTGCAGCAATTTCCTCTTTGACCCCCAAGTTCCAGCACAGCCAGCGGGCATCAGGAATCATGGGAATGTCTCCTGTGAACCAGTGAAAGCTGCACCCCTCCTACAACGAATTCATATTGCATCATATGTGATGGAAACACACAGGCTCAACAGCAAGGTTTACTTCGAAGGGTGGCACATTTGTTCATGCTGCCTTAAAAATATTGAGGAATAATCTTGATGTTATTTGTTTTGCACCATAATGACTCAGACCAAGAGTTTATTCGGAGTGTGAATTCTCATCAGGGATACAAGCCAACTGTGCAACATTTGTTTACAGTCAGACTGTGAAGCACAGTGACTTATACTAATGCTGCATGCCCCCCCCCCATAAGTCTTATTTCTGCACAAACTTGCTGAGTAATAAAGGCAGTGGCTGCTCCTGTGTTGCATTTTATTGATAAATTACAGCTTGAATGCATCTTAGTTGTTGTTTCACACTGAGGCAAAACACACAAGTGGCATCATAGTTTGGATACCCTTGTGGATTCATACATGTTGCATACAAGTGTCATAAGTAACTTGAATCAAATGTTACAATCAAGCTGACAAATTATTTAGCCATGCAGCTTTAGATATGATAATGTCATCAGTTCAAACTGAAATATGTCAATAAGTATTGGATGGATTGCCTTGGCATTTTTGCATGCATGTAGAAATATGTGTTTCACATGAATTAGTAATCACGCAGTATAGAATGAGTTGAAGATTAAGATTACGCTAACCTACGTTACTCAGCTGTTGTCTAATCTGTAGTTTGTGTTTAGTGCTAATTAATAGGTGTCACGTCAGTCAATTCTTAAGTTTGTATACTTGTGTGTTTTTGTTCGTTTGCGTATGTATTTCCTGTTTTATTTTGTAGTCTGACTCTCCCTCTTGTTTCAGAGCACGTCACTTCCTGCCCTCCTGTGCTTCCGCGTTTTGAATGAATGAGATTCCCGACTCCCTCTCCTGCGTCTGATCATCGTTCCCCAGCCCTGATTGTGTTCACCTGTCCATAATTAGTCACTCCCCTCTTTAGTATTTAAGCTGTGTTTCCCCATCCTTCTGTGCCAGTTCGTCTTTGTACTTAGAGTGAAAGCGTCCTCGCGTCCTTTGTGTAAGTCTCCTAGTGCTTTTGATTACTCTGCCTGTTTTTTCGATTACGCCTCAGCCTAACGTCTTGGATTCGTCTGCCTGATTTTTGACTGACCTCCCGTGTACCGAACCTGCTTTACTTAGTAAAGACTTTTTGACTTAACCTGCCTGTCTCCGTGGTTGTGCTTTTGGGTCCACACTTTGTCTAACTTCGTGCATCACAATAGGGAGGCAAAAAAAACAAGTCACTACATTAATTCACTATTGTGATTTTTTTTTTTTCTATTTTAATAGGTCTTTTTTAATGCCAGAAGTAATAGTGGTAGGTGAAATGCTTTATTTGAGTCTATGCAGACGTAGAATGAAGTTACCGCTTTGATTGTTGTAGCCTGAGCAATGTTACGTCCAACATATTCTAATCTCAACTTGTCACCATACGGCTGCTTGGCGTCACTTTATTTTCTGCATCAAAACCACTCTAGTCAGCCTCTGCGTCACTTTTGGATTAGGCAATAAAACCACTATAGTTAGATTTAGGAAATACATACATGGTTGAGCTTAAAGATTCTATGTATGTGCAGTGAAAATGACACTCAGCGTTGTGAAAACGGGACACAAACAGCTGATTGTAAGGTGACGCACGGGTCTCTAACAGCGGTCTTCTGGATGAAAGGTTTGTGTTTCTTGGTGTATAGATTTTCTAAAGTAGCCTTAATGTCCCAAATAGTGTATGATTCAACTTTTTCCCAGGGTCTCATGTTAAAAATAACAAAAAACAATAGCAATATATTACAATATTGAATCGTAGAACTTGTAGAATTGGTACAGCTGCACAGAGGACCAGAAGCTGTCAGGGGCCCAATAATTGCCTTCCTGCTCCATGTCCTAACAGCAAGCAAGCATCTAACTAACCATTACTATGCACATCTACGTAAGCTACCTATGTGTGTGCTCGTGTTCAGACTGGAGACGTAACTACTATCTTATTATGTTTATTATTTTTGAAAACAGAAAGCACATTTTATATAGTGAGTTTTTACTGGAAATGACATACAATACAAAAAATAGTGAAACATTCAACTCCCTCTCCAAACTCTGCCACCTTATTTATTATTATTCATTCATTCATTCATCGTCAACCGCTTATCCCGTTAGGGGTCGCGGGGGGCTGGAGCCGATCCCAGCTAGCATTGGGCGAAGGCGGGGTACACCCTGGACAGGTCGCCAGTCCATCGCAGGGCACATAGAGACAGACAACATATAGACAGACAACCATTCACGCTCACATCCACACCTACGGGCAATTTAGAGTGATCAATTAACCTAAATTGCATGTTTTTGGACGGTGGGAGGAAGCCGGAGTCCCCGGAGAAAACCCATGCTTACACGGGGAGAACATATAAACTCCACACAGAAGAGTCCCAAGCCGGAATCGAACCTGCGACCCTCTTGCTGTGAGGCGACAGCGCTAACCACTACACCACCGTGCAGCCCACCTTATTTATTGTTAAAAAAAAAAAAAAATCACAAAATCACAATTATGTTACACTGCTATGATATTGTATTTTTTTTATTTTATTCAATTTATTTATTTATTTTTTGCTGCCCAGACCCATTCTGGATAGCACCTAAGATGGAGACCATGGTAAACATCAAACCTGCTAAACATCAGCATTTTGACATTGTCATTGCGAGCCTGTTAGCATGTTGATGTTAGCATTCACTCAAAGCGCTGCTCTGCTGAAGAGCGGTGCCTCACTGAGTTGCTAGCATGGCTTACATCTCTCTTATCTCCTCTCCCAAACTGTTTTCCCTCTCCTTGTCCTTCACCTCCTTTCCTCTCATCTCATCCTTTGCTACTTTCTCTTCTTACAATTGTCCTGAATTTCTTCTCAGCTCACTCAGGCTTATTATATAAATGTGTTGAAAGCATGTCGGAAAACATGCTGTGGTGTATGAATAAACCATGAAGCGTGTCCTAGAAGCTTTGCATGCTCTATTTCTCTCATTGTTTGTCTTTGTTTCTCACTCATGATCTTCATCTCTCATGATCTTCATCCTGTCCCTCACCACTTTCTTTCACTTGCTCTTTCCATGTTTTCCTGTTCCTCTGTCTCTCCACGATCTCCTCTTTACTATCTCTCTCTCCTGACTTCAGACAAGTTCATTGCCTCCCCAAGAGACTTGCTACCCACCCACAGTTCTCTCTGATTGAACTCTGAAGCCTCAGAACTTTGCTGTCAAGATTCAATTTGTTCTGACCTGAGCGAGGGGCGTGAACGCCATCATTATATCATTATATTAAAGGAACAGGGCGACGCCATCACGGCAGAAGAGACAGATCGGATCCCGAGCGTAATCATCCTAATGCCCCCCAGCAGAGAGCAGAGAGTATCAAACAGGATATGGGGTTATGGTAATGGGGTGTAGGGCTGATTGAGATTTCAGTAAATTAATTAGGCCCCGGGAGAGGGACGGACTAAGGAGGTGTGTTGGATTGTGATCGCAGAGAGAGACAGGCGGGTGGGTTGGAAGTTGAGGGTGAGGACTGGGTGAACGGAAAAGACAGAAACAAAGAAATTAAAGAGGAGTCTGGCTGTGATGAGGATGAATGTGCTGGGTGCAGATGAAGGGGAGAGGCAGCAAGGTGGGTCATGGTGAGAAGGGGTTGTGGGTACAAAGTAGAGATGGACAGTTGGAAAGAAGGTTGATCCATGTGTAAAACAGGGCAAGAGATAGAAGGGCATGCTAGGTCAAGGGAGGTCTGTGCCTACAAAGCAAAAGCAGACAGAGAAGAAACACACAACCAATTTGAATTTGACCTTAATTATAAAACATTGCTTTAAAAATAAGCCCCAGTGTGCTTTCCTTATCCGTGGTTCAAAGCACGGCACTTTCCAGAACTAAGAGAAAGATGTAAAAAATGAGTGTGTCAGGGGGGTGTAAGGGAATACAGGGAGAGAGGAAATAGAAAGAGATGCCGACAGACTGAGACAGACAAGCAAGCATTAAGTTCAAAGCGCACAGTGTCCGGGGGAGACCGAGTAGCTTCTTGTCTCTGTGTAAATGTCAAGCTCTCGCTTCCCCATAATGACCCCTGAATCACCAACAAGTCAGTCCGGAGCATGAGGAACAGCCTGCTGACTCCATTATTAGCGGGCAGGTTAGCCTGGGGCTCTGACACCGAAAAGACTCAAGACCCAGTGTAGTCAGGGGATTAAAATCCCATCATAAAGTTGTCCCAAAGAATACAGGACATGGTTCATCGCTAAATCCTCAACATGTCAGTGCTGCAGAGGAAGGTGTAGACAGTACAACACCCTCGCTGTCCACCTCACCACATACAGGCTGTTCTCAGACACCGGTCTGTAACTTCGAAAAGTAATGCACAATAATTTGTATATACAGTATCCCATTAAATCATAATCCAGGTATTTGTGAAGTATAAAGTGTGACTAATGCTGCATAAGGATAATGGGTGGGTTAAAAAAACAACAGCCTTTTGCTCAGGTTTTCGTATCCCGTGTGAGTCATGTAACTATACTACCATACTTAAATTCTGCCACTTCCACAATTTTTCCCGAAACATGAGTGGTTTTGTTGTCTAATCCTAACCAAGTACTTTAAGTGTAGTTATTTTAAACAAAACCACTGTCTTTTCTTAAACCTAAGTAGTTTTGTTACCTTATTGTACACAATTAACAAGCAAAAACTGACACATTACTGGACATTCATAGTAACTGAAGGTTGTTCTGGGCTCATTTTTCAAGCTAGAGTGAAGATACTGGCATCATATGGATTTACAACATAAGGAATCCATTGGCACCAACCATGTCATGGAGGAAAGAGGTTAAATGATACTTTTCAAAGGGGTCCCTTGACCTCCCATCTCAAGATATGTGAATGTAAAAGGGTTCTATGTATACGTACAATTTTCTCCTTTAGAGAAAAAAAATAGGCGAGACCTCAAATCTATAGAAGAGAGAGGCACGTCTCATGTAAGCAGTGTTGCTGGTCTGACCTGTTAACATGGACGCCGTAATAAAAAAAAATGACAGGTAATGTACCCGCCATGCACTCCTGATGTTAATGGTATGGACAAGTCATGACAGCTGTAGTTGCCTGCCAGTTTGACATGCCATGATTTGTTGAGCATATATTTTTATGCTAAATGCATACTGTGAGGATTTCTGAACATATTTATCATTATTATTTGTTGATAATTGATTTCCAATAATAAATATATACATACATTTGCATAAAGCAAGCATATTTGCCCACTCTCATGTTGTAAAGAGTCTTGTTTGATATATTTGATAAATGTCCCTTAAAAGGTAGATTTTGAACACATTATAAAAAAATGATTAATCAATATAGATATGATTTATCAAACAATTATACGATTAATCACGATTGATGGCTTTGGCCTGGTAAATACTGCATTTGCACTTTTAACAAATGACTTAACTGTGCACATTAATAATGGCCCTTTGCACTTTGGTAGCAATATTTGCACTTTATTAGCATGGATATTTTACATTTTGCAAATTAGCACATTTTGTATTAGATATTTATGGACTATTATAGAATAGTATAGTATATAATAGTGTAATATAGAATATTTATGGCGTATTTACTGAACGTTTTAAACAACGAGGGTTTGATCCTCTGGCAGGTGCTGTGGTGGGTACTCGGCTCTGCCTGAAAGAGAGTCGAGTTAGATTAGGCTCCGACAACACTTTTTGTGCAACGTATTCATAATTGCCGAACAATAGTTCAGTGGTGTTCTGTGGAAGCTGACTTACATTGACGTGTTTTATATATATATATATATATATATATATATATATATATATATATATATAGATATAGATATATATTTAGTAGTATAGTGGTATAAATATTCCCTTTTCCTGTACTTTGTCTGCTACAGGGTGTTCGGCCAAGAGTCCGCAGATGTACAAATACCTTCATAAACATTGTGGGACTAAGTGGGAGGATAGGAGTGGGGGAATTGGGTAGTTGGGTGTATTATTTCATGTATTTTAATGGTGTTTCGTGTGTGTTTATTTTGGGGATTAAACAGCAGTAATATGTGATTATTATGTTTTAAATATGTTCTTAATAGCCTAAAGCACTATAGCCAAATGATAATAAATTGCGCACACCTGTTAATGGCTATGTCTAATATGGTGACACAGTATAAAGGCGCCGGTTTCTATCTCTCTGTGCTGCTGGTCGGACCTACACGTGGTTGGTACACCTTACCTTTGCCCTGGCATTTTTGTGACTGCATCACCTTGCCGCTAACAGTGAGATTCAGGATATGAGACCCAATCTATCTGGTGTTCTTTGCTTTATAGGCTTGCCCCCAGCCATCCACTCCAACCACCTCTGAAACATATTTTAAGCATGTTAGCAATATATAAACATAGGAAATAGCTGTCAGAGTGAATTAGCGACTCCTGCAACATGGTTAACTAGACTACAGTCTCATACGTCTGTAGCAACAATTCTTCAGGTCTCTGCCACATAAATTTGAATGGTACACTGGCAGTAACCTACAAGTCTGCATTGTTGTCATTGAATATGCTTCATAGAATATTTAACATACAGACATTGGAGCACATCCTTCCTTGGGGCACTACAAAGTGAATTTAGTGATTCTATCTTTTTTGACTCTCACTTCGAGGTGTGCCAAAAACAATAAAACCCAATCTGACATGCTTTATAGCTCTCGTGATGTCATCTTTCTCTTGTACTTTAGATATTTGTACAATCCCTCTAAACCATCCCTGCCCTTGGATTCTCAGTGTTGGACTTCTCTTTGCTCATGCCAACCGAACAGTGGCAGAGGATCATGCCAAGAGAAAGAATGGCTATAAGACTGTAATTATTTCTATAAAGTACACAAGTATTCGTCCAGCTTTAATAAGTTTTACCTGAATTTGAGTAAAATGCATTTTGTCAACGCACACAGCGACTCTGCTTCCACTGGAGTCTTGACAGAATGCAGTAAATCTAACATAATCAAGAACAGTTGCACCGGGGAGCACATCAGCCCACATAGCAGCCATTTGCACTGTAGCAATTGTGCTGTTTGGGGATCAGTTTGCTGCCAGCAGGACTTCTTGACCTGTCCAAGGGCAGTTTTTCTTTTATTTTAACACTCACCTTACTTTTGGGAAATGTTTCAAGGCTTTGGACATGATAAATGTAGACTGCAGCTCCAGAAAATCAAACTAGCAGTCATCAAAGAGCAGTCAGTATAGAGAGAGGGGGAGATATACTTACTCCTTTACCCAGTGTTGAAAATCACATTTTTCACTTTTAATAGACTCTCAAGAGTTTTCTTAAAGCGACACAGAACAAGAATACTGTCACATTAAACAAATCTTTAAACAACCCATGCTGCATAGCGGAAAGTCCAATGATCTAACCTAACTGATTGTTTTTACCTCAGTAAATGTTGAGACATAATTTAATCTTTTGTTAAGAGTTATAGGGATTCTTTGAAAACTACTGTGATCTGTTTAAAATGTGATTTCACTCTTGCAAATACTGCTCCCACTTGAGGGAAACATATAACTTGAGGGCAATATATATATCAAGTGCACCTCCAGTAAATCAAATACAGTGCAGAGAGGGGCTATATTTCTCCTGGTCAAGCACTTACCTTTACCTGATTAAGGGGGCAGCATTCGTGATGGCGACCAGCTGAGGCCAGGTCGGGTTTGGCAGCTTCCTGGTGTGATATAAAACAGACACCCCCACAAAAAAAAGCACACAAAAAAGCATATTTGGGGAACATTGGCTTTTGGCATGATGTATAACCCCAGGATAAACTCAGCAGTTCACAACTGACTGAACATGTGAACCCTTGTGGATTGAACTGCTGTTCAGTTCCCACCTTTCAGGTACAATGTACGTAGCAGGGGTATGTTGATGCAAAGCAAAACGGCAGGCGTAGTTCAGAGTTTTTGCCTTAAAGCCTAAAGATGTATTCGACTGTTGTTCAACACTGTACTGATTGGTCAGCCGATTAGACTGTTTTTTCAGGCCATTAAGTAGGCATTATCAGTCACTATAAGCACCATAGATGTGGACCAGTAGGGGCCCGTTGCACCCAGTGTTATGTTGTATCATCTATTCATATAGCAGATCACCAAAAGAAGGTACAACAACAACGTCTAGCAACTACAGTAATCATGCCAGGAGCAGAAACAGAAGTCAGGTGCAGTAGTGTAGCCTGAAATTACATATGGGGTGGATGGTGGGGTGAAAAATGGGACACAAAATACAGGGTTTTCACCCAGAAGAACGGGATTAGCATCCTGTGTGAAACCAACAACGTGTAGACGTGCAAATATGGAAAAGCTCTTTTAACAAACCACTGTAATAGTGTCATACACCAATAATAATAGATGTGATAATGTGTACTGCACAAAAAATAACTAAAAATGTTCGTAAGATATAGTGGACAGTTAAGTTATTATATTACAACATGTAAGCTCACATTTTAGTATTAATACAAATAAAATAATATATACATAGTAGAAAGTAAAGCTAAAATATGGGTTAAAGTCAGAGTTAGTAATCAGCAAAATATTTTGTTATATTTGCTGAAATTCTCATTGCATTCGAACAGCAGACAATTAATAAAAAGCTCTCACAAGAAAGAGAGAGAGAGAGAGAAAAAAGTCTGCATCTGTGGCTGTTGCAAGACTGTAATAGCCCAAATGAATGGATTAGATGTGCATTTCTAGCTACCATTTTTTTTTTCTTTGAGCATACACTAGTTTCTTAAGATTAGCTTTAAGAATCCATCAAAACCCCCTTGAAAAAATGGTCATATGAGTCACATACTGTAATACCATGTGCCCACAGTGAATGAATTAAAATGGGAACGTAGAATGTGTTCTCTGTTGAAAATCGGAGAGTAGAGTCCGACCTTGTCACTCCTCAATGAGTCCAGCACGGTAGGGAATAGAGAGTGACAATAGTAACTTCCCCCTGGGGAACACTCAGAACTTATAGGTGGATGCTGCGTTGACGGTGGCGCTTTGAAACAAGCAGTGGCGGCAGCAGTGTCATTGAGTGACAGCATGGCTTTCAGGGGAGCAGTGTGGCAGCAAGCATGCAGCAAAAGAGTGAACAGAGCGGTGACAGCTTAAATACCACCATGATCAAAAAGGTGGGTTGGATGTATGTTACTGCGAGAGGAGTATGCAATCTGTCTAGTGGCAAACTTGAGTTGACAGTGCAGGCTTTGCTTCATGTCTAACTTCAGCTGTTGATTTTTATCTCAAAGAGGTGAGAATTCCCAAAGCATCCTAGAAGAAGAAGAAGATCTACCTTTATTAGTCCCAAAATGGGGAAATTAAATTTAAATTTTTTTAAAATTAAAAATGGTAAATGAAAACTTAAAAAAAAAAAAAATGAATTAAAGGGGAGAGGTGGGGGGGGGGGGGGTGCTCCTGAGGAGGGCCCGGGGGGGGGGGGGGGGGGGGGTGGGGCGCGGGGGGGCCGGGGGGGGGGCGAGAGGGAAAAAGGGGCCCCCTCACACAACAAAATCCAAATAAATTTTTGTGTGGGGGGGGGGGGGGACGGGGGGCCCCCCCGGCCCCCAACCCACCCCCCACAAGCAGGGACTGCCCCCCCCTCCTAAGGCTAAGGTGGTCCGATTGTAAGTCTAATAAGATTTATTTATTTAAATTAAAAAATAAGATTTCATTTAGGTGGTTGGCCCACAAATTAGTGGCCCTAGATGTCATGTTGACTATGCTGGAGAGACTAAGCTCATACTTCTACATAACACCGACTCGTCAAGTTGTGCTCAGTTGATGACTCAGTGAGAAACTCTGCATGGATTAAGTGGAATGTGTCTTCTACTGTAGGGCCAGATGGATCAGTTTTTGCTTTATGGCAGAGCATGTCTATAATGTATTGGGAATAGGTCTTTTCATCTTGGCATAGCTTAAAAACTTGTTTCTTTGGGTATGAGTCACACATGTTCATGCATATTAATCGACTTAGACCGGAGAAATGGCATGTGTGATCACAAAGCCTTGGCATGCATCTCACAGTAGAAATATCATATACAGACACAGATTACCATAATTGATATATAGCTGTGAGTCAGATGAGTCTTAGCCAGTGAACAGTGACTTATGGATGTCTTCCACTGATGATAAGCCAGCTCCAAATACAGAATTCTCTTTGCTATACAGCCATATAATGACATGCAATTATGAGGAAACTGGCAATTAATATTATACGCATCAATATATTTCTCTTGTTACATCGCAGCCATAAATGTCCTGCAAAGCAAGGAAGGCATTTATATTATCAGCTCCAATGTGTTGCAGTGGTTAAGAGGGTAAGATGCCCAGTGGAAAGAAATACTGAAATGCTTGGTGCTGACATGTACATCTATGCCATAGTACCAATATAGAAAAGGTCCAAGTATTTATACCTGGTAGCACTGAGTAAAAACACAGAACTAAATGGACATTTGCAGTATTTAGACAGGGTAGATTTGAGTCCATGATGGGTGGACTACTGATGCATTATAATGCAGATGACCAATGGTGGAAGCATTCAGATTCTGTTAAAAGTACAGAGGTATAATATGTAAAAAAATAAGTAAAGTAAGTAAATAAATAAATAACTCAAGTTAATAACTTTCTAAAGTGAAGATACTTGTTCTGTTGACAAATGGCCTCCCTGAGTGATGTGAAATTATACAGTATATACAATATTAGACAGTTGGTAGAAATGGAGCAAATATGTATATAATAGATTAAAATGCATTTTTATAAAATGGTCACTATATCATGACAGTAGTGGATGAGACAGGTAATATGAAAAAGTCATGTGTCTCTGTGTCCTCCGGTGTTTGCAGAAACATCGTGTAGTTATTGTTTAGCAGCCATGTTGAGATCAGTTGAGGAAATACAAAGCACTGCCCACAAGCCGGAGCACAGCCAATAGGAACACTCAATAGAAACTCTCTCTGAAATAACCTGTGATTGACCAAAATATCCCATCACAGGCTGAAAACAGAGCCATGAGGATGTGAAGAAGTCTAGTTTTCTCTCACTTGAAGTACAATATGCTGAAAGGTTATTAAATGTTTGACCAATGATGCCAAAACGTTTTGCCTACTGAAGCTTTAAGCAGCATTTTACTACTGTAGCAGGTTCAGGTGAAGCTAATTTAAGTATATACTACATTTACAGTTACTCCTGTGATTTTTTTTTTTTTTTTTTTTTTACTTGTTCTAATATTGGATAAGTTTACCTCTTTGGAGCTTCCATATAAAACGATTTTCCATATGAAACGATCTGTTTAGTGGAAATATGTCGCTTTGCTAACAACTGTTATTACAAAGCTTTGTTAAATACTGATTATTGTTATTGTTATTTATGTTAACTCATGTTAATTTATTAATATCTAATGTTTGCATGTGTTTCCCATCGGAATAATTGTCACTGCTTTGATTTTGTGAAAGCTCCCACAATGAGCAGAGCCGCTTACTCTGATTGTGTGTAACCATTTGCTGTATATTGTCAATTCTTAGACACAAGTGTCTCTGAATGAACAGAAGTTTCTGCAGTTATCCAGGAACACTCAAAAATAAGTCAAAAATAAAAAATAAAAACAAAATAAGTCCTTCATTTGACTTCCATGTTACTCAATAACTGTAACCGACAGTCGTGTCTGCACAACATAATTAAGTTTTGCATTATATAAAATACTGTTGTTTGTTCTGTAGTCAATTGTATAAATAAATGAGAAAATACTTGTTGATTGATGGTATTTCACAGTTCATTTTTCCTGTGTTGTTTTAAGCCCCCATTCACTACAACCAATTCCCATATTTTATAATCAATTTTGGAGATATGGCACAGCTGGTGAAATAAATAATGGTGAGCAGGAGCTTGCCACAACTTTGAGTGGCTTGACTATGACTCACAAAGCAATCTGTTCACTTGTTCACTACTCCATCTCTTTATTTTACACACCTTCTGCATTGCCTTTTAAAAGTCATTTTAGATTGGTCTTAAATGCTCAATTGCAGACAGTTTAGAGATAATTCAGTTGCAGCCATTAAGAGTGAAAATCTCAGAGCAATAAATGTAATTGTCATCTTTTGTTCTGACGCTTATCCGACCTTGTCGAGATGTATTCAGGGAGTGTGACAATTGGAGTGTCCAATTTTTCCCAGATGACATACCAGTGAAGAGATGTAATTTCTGCACATTGAGACGCAGTAGTAGTTCCTTTTGGCACCTTTACAGTGGGAGCCATTAATCGGCCATTGTCCACTAGCTCAGCAGAGCAGTATCACTATATTAATTAGGATGTACAGTACCTGCATTGAATGCAAAGCGAGTCAATTAGTGAGCATATTCACTTCAGTCCAGCACCTCAAGTCTAAATGCACTTTAGAATCAAAAGCATAGACACATTTGATTTCTTCTCTGCTGCTCTCTCTCTCTCTCTCTCCCACTCATTCTCTTCCTTAGGATCCTTTCCTACAAAGCAAATATGACATATGTGACACACAAAATAAAAAAAAAAAATCTTTGTGAGCTCAGCTGAATTATACAGTAGGCTTCTTAAATCATTAAAAACACCGTTGCAAATAGGTGGTTGCTGAGAAAGCAACATCATCAACAATGCTTGTTCAGGCCTTATTTTGCACAGAACTGAACACAACAGTATGAACAACATGAAACTTCTGTTGAAACTGAAGAAGGAACGTCACAGCATTATGAATGGTCACACGGTCACACACTAATGTAGGTGCTGATGTGCATACAAACAGTGACGCAAACGTTTGGCTTTGAAAAAAGTTGATGAACAGCATAACCACTGATTATTTATATATTCGACGAACTGAACAAAACAATCCAAACAATTACCAAATTGATTTTTAACTCATGTGGCTCCACTAGACCCAGAGGCCGTTGGACTTTTCTTGTTTATATTTTTAGTGCATTATTGGTTCTGTGGTCGTGATTTTAGTTATGTTCATTCATTTTAGTGTTCCCGCTTTTATTTTGAAATTCACTCCTCTTGTGTCTTGTGTGGTTTTACTTCCTGCTTTTGTTTGTTTCCCATCTTTTTGTGATTGTCTGTCCTTACCTGATTTGTTCCACTTGTGTGCCACCTCATCCTTATCTGCATTTGGGTCTAAACCACTTAACTTTGAATACTGACACCAGAAGCTGTTTGTTAACCCAACCCAGTCTCACAAGAAAGCCTATAAATACCATAACACTACACGGACATTCCACATCTCAAGTACACATTCTAGCCTTTCAGGGTGTCATCTGTACACCACACAAACACCCACAGTTAAGTTCAGGCAAGAAAACCACTAACTTAGGTTCAGGCAAGAAAAAAACTTAAAAGGCAAATGATAAATGGGCTTACATTTAAATAGTTCCTTTCTAGTCTTTGGACTGCTCAAAGTGCTTTACACTACATGTCAGCATTTATTCATGCATGCACTGATGGCAGAGGCTGCCATGCAAGGTCACTACCTGCCCATCAGGATCAAATCTAAATACTCATTCACACACCGATGGCACAGCCTTCAGGAGGGGATCAAACAGCTGATTTTTCAATTGTCACACCTGCCGTGTCTTAGGTCATGTCTCTATTTTCATTCATTCATGTTTGTGTTTCCTGTTTTATTTTGTCACTCACTTCTCTCGTTTCAGATCACTTCACTTCCTGCCCCTGTATGTTTTCCATCCTTTTCTGTGACTGACAGCCCTGACCTGTGTCTTGTGTTACGACTGCAGCCGTATTGTGTATCATTATAACAGATAACCATGTAGTTCTGTAATATTTGCTGTATATTGTGCTGTACTGGAGAGTGAAACATCTTCTCTTTTCTGAGGATCTTCGTCAGGTGCCGCCTCCGTCTCCTCTGAGTGGTGGATTTGGCTGTTGATGCATAATTGGCATCCTCCAGCTGCTGGTAAACTGGGGTGGAATTTGTTTCAGCAGGTAGTATTGCCCCAGTGTTTTCATTCTCAGGTGTTGAGCCTTGCCCATGACAATGTTACTGGCCACTTGAGAATAAAGAAAACCTACCACCGCATTCTGCGCTACTTCTTTTGGCCAAGTCTGAAGCGTGATGTCACACAGTTTTGCCGTTCCTGCCATGTATGTCAGCTTAGTGGAAAACCTAATTAGGTCATTCCTCCCACTCCTCTTCAGCCCATCCCTGCGCTCGGAGAGCCTTTTGAGCATCTCATTATTGATTGTGTGGGCCCACTTCCCAAAATGAAGTCTGGCCATTAGTATTTGTTAACTTTGATGTGTGCCACCACTCGCTATTCAGGAGCCACCTTGAAGGCCAAGGCTGTCATCAATGCAGTGACTGTTTTTTTTCTCCATTTCTGGGCTGCCAAAATACAACCAGACAGATCAGGGAACCTGCTTTATGTCCAAGCTGTTTGCTCAGTTGTTAGCCTCACTAGCACAAAAAGTCTAGCGCTTATCATCCTCAATCTCAGGGAGCAGTCGAAGGTTTTCATCAAATGCTGAAGGCTATGAGCAGCGACAGGGCCTCCTTCTCAATGGTGCTGTGCTCATACAGGAGGACCAACAAGGTATTGATCACCACATTTGCTGTTTATCCAAAAAATGTATGTAATGCCTGTCAGCTGAACTACAGCACCATCGAGAAGAGGCCCTTTTGCTGCTGTTGGCCCTGCACCACTTCGAGGTGTACGTCGAGTCCAGTCCCCTCCCTGTTGCCATATACAGGGACCACAACCCGCTGGTGTTTCTGAGGCAAATGCAGTACTCCTGTGTTTCTGACCAGCCCTCATGTAGACATTTTTTGGGGTAAATGTTTCCTTTTGGTTGAGGGGTGTTATGACTGCGGCTGTATTGTATCATTACAACAGATAACCATGTATTTCTGTAATATTTGCTGTATATTGTGTTGTATTAGAGAGTGAGTCATCTTCTGTTTTCTGAGGAATACCGTCTCCTCTGAGTGGTGGATTTGGCTGGTCGTGGCTACTGCTGATTGGCTGCTGCGGGGGCTCAGCTCATTTAAAACTGCTGTCAGGAGCTGTCAAAGTGGAGGGTCGTTTGACAGCCGTGCGCCTCTGCGTCCCGACGCCAAACCTGCCTGTTGCCTGTATGCTTGTTGCCTGTGAATCTTTATATTCGTGTATCTTTGTATTCCTGACTGGAGACCGGTGAGCCTGTGCTCGAGAGTTTTTATAGCCTGTGGTTAAACCTTACATGTTGTATTCTGCTGCTGCGAGCGGTGAGCCGTAGTTTGGCGCAGGTTTTTGTTTAGCTTAGGGAGATATGTTTAGTGATTGTATTTTTGTTTCTTTTATTTCATGTAGGGTCTAGTTGGTTTGGGAAAGATATATATTTTTTTGTTTTGGCCTGGGTTCACCCTGAAGAGATGCTTCTATTTTTGTAAACTGGTGTGGTGAATAAACTCACCTTTTGTTTTGCACATCCCTTGTGGTTATTGCATTTTTATGTTACACTTCCCGACCCCTAAAGCGCGTAACACTTGTTATCCTCCCCCTTCCTAGAGTATTCAATGTGTGCCCTGTCTTCCCTCTGTTCCAGTTCGTCTTTGCTCCTTTTGTGACAAGTGTTCCTGCCATTTTTCCCTGTGTTGTCTCTTCCTGGTTTTTGGATTTTGAATTTTCTGTATGACTCTGCCTTGCCTACTCCTCTGGATTTGTATGCTTGCATCAATTGACTACCTGTGTACAGAACCATTTCTGTTAAGTAAAGACTTTGCCTTTTTTAATCCATCTATCCACTGAGTCTTGCGTTTGAGTCCTGACTTCCCTGGTGCCCCAGTCGTTACACCAATTGGTGGAAGACAGGGTAAAGTAAAATAACTTTGGTTCAGGCATGGAAGCCAATTAGTTAGGGTAAGGAAAAGCATCATGGTTGGGTCACAAACATTAATAATGTTACTTACAAAACAAAGGTCACGAGTCTCATCCACCACCCCACCCACCAACCAGAAGTGGTGGCATATTGATTCCATGCTAAATGCCTAACATTATTGTGGCATTTATAGTTACAGCAATACAAGTTTAGCTAGCTGTCTAACAACTATCCATAACAAAGACAGGCATGAATTACATTTCTGAAATACAAGCAAGACAAATGTTTCATATTGGCCTCTCACTAGAGTCATTCCCTCACCCATACACATCAATGTTTTCTCATCCAAACAGATCATTCAGTGGAAATTGCTGAAGCTGCTTTTTTCTGTTGCTTTGAGACTAGAAGAAAATGCTCAATTTTGAAGAGTAAGTGTGTTATTGGCTGTAAAGATACACGTTGTCTACAATTCCCTAGTTTTCTTGCTTGTTCTGGGCATTCAAAGGGCTGTATGAACAGATAGTTTTTTTGAGTTGCATTTTTAAGTAACATGAAGACTGCGAGTAACTGCATATAAATGAAGCTAATTTGAGTCCAAGAGATAAGAGAAGACAGTAACAGACCCTGGTTGGTTTTTATGTTTTGAAGATAAGAATGACTTATAATCACATTCTTGGAACCAGTGGCTTTGGTCTATCCACAATCTCTCCACTGCGGACAATAGCCAATATTTTGGGGGTTACGGTATAGCCAAACTGGATAATGCAAATCTCAAGCTTTTTGTTACCAGTGCTGCTTGTGGTATTCATAGGGTTTACAGTTTGGTTTGCTGAAGATCTCGTTGCTGCTTTTTGCAGATGATGCGATCCTGTTAGCATCATCAGTCTGTGATCTCCAGCACTCACTGGATTGGTTCACAGCAGAGTGGGAAGCACATTGGATGAGGATCAGCAGCTTTAAATCTGAGACCATGATTCTCAACAGGAAACCAATGGATTACCTTGGGATATGAGTCCTTACCCCAAGTGAAGGAATTCAAGTACCTCAGGGTCTTGTTGGTGAGTAAGGGGACAATGGAACACGAGAACATGAGCTGAGCCAGAAGGCAAAGCTACGAGTCAATCTTTATTCCTACTCCCACCTATGGTCATGAGGGATGGGTCATGTCCGAAAGAACTAGATTATGGGTACAAGCAGCTGAAATGGGTTTTCTCAAGAGGGTGGTTAGTGTCTCCCTTAGAAATAGGGTGAGAAGCTCAGCTGTTCATGAGGGACTGAGTAGAACCGCTGCTTCTTTGCATTGAAAAGAGTCACCTGAGGTGTTTTGGGCATCTGGTAAGGATGCCCCCTGTGCGCCTCCCTAGGGGGTTGCACAACCAGCTGGGAGGAGGTGATGGGGAAGACCCAGGACTAGGTGAAGCGATTATCTCTCCACAGTGGCCTGAGAAGGCCTTGGGATCTTGGGATCACATCACAGGAAAGAGAAGTTTGGGGTCCCCTGCTGGAGCTGTTACCCCCATAACCTGACCCTGGATAAGCGGCTGATGATGACAGAGTGAGAGAGTGAAATATCAAGCAAAGACTTCCTCTTCCATACATCAGTTTACAATTCAATAAGCAACTCTAAGAGAATTAATGGAGTTGGACTTGAGAGATGACGCTGATGGCTAATCTCTAAAAACACATAAAAGCCAATAAAAAGCTAAAACCTCATGAGACGATAGCCGGTGGGTCTCGAGATTGCATTTTGGCCAATCTGTCCCGCCTCTTTTGCTCTCCACACGGACTGTTTAGCTGCATGCAACCAAAGCCTGATCAAATGTTAGTGGTCAATGCTAATCGGAAACAGACTACTAACAAAAACAAAATGCTTCAAATACCAAAATTGCGTCCTGTCATCTACAGATTCTGCATTATTATGCAGATATATGTGTATAGAAAATTCATATTCTGCAATCAGACTGGTTAGGACTCCATTCACAAACAAAATCTACCTGGCAAGATGACAGGTTGCTAACATTGCCGTTTTCTTCTGTTTTCTCCTTCCTTCTCTCTTTCTTTGTCTTGCCAAACCTCCCTTCTCATTTCTTGTCTCCCTTTGGTAATAGCACATTAGTTTGTAGGACATTAGTCAGTAAAAATGAAAGCATATGGCACATAATATTTACTTGTAATGAGCCTGAGTGCCACCATGCGCGGAAACCAAATTATAAGTGCCTCCTTTTGTGGCAGCCCAATAAATATTTTACCCTGTAAAAGTATGGATGACGTGTGGGGATGAGAGAGCCACCTGTTCTTGTCTGCTAAATGATTTACCAGATGTTTCCAATTCATTCTTTTTTGTCTTCGCCCCCTCCCCCCATTCATTTCCCTACTTCCCCCAGGTCCACACAAGAGGGAAAGAGGGCATATAACAAAAATAGAAGATTAAGGAGAAGAAAGTAGAAAATAAGTATCAAGCTAATTTAGGAACTGCAAGAGCGAGCATGAAGGAGATGCACACATTTTCCTGTTTACTCTTCACACTCCTGAATTCTGCTAGCTCTGTGGTACTGCCAAATGTTCTTGCGTATTTACTATAGAAGTGCTAAAATCCACCGGCAATGCTGAACATCATACATCATTGATGCTAACATTGTTTCACTATCACCCCCTTTTGTTTTCTCACATATTCCCTCTGTTGATGAGGTTCACATTGTGAACTGAGCAAACATGGCAAATGCTTTAAGATGGGGAGGTCAGCAGTTCTGTAGCCGATAACACTTCACGTTAAGTGGTGATCATAATCTGTTGATGCATTATAAATACATTACAATGACAATGAAAGAGTCTGGTAAATATTGATTATTGCAGTAGCATTTGTGGTTTACTAGAAGTTACACAACTATAGTACATTGACAGTTGTGATTTTTTTTTTTCAAATTCCCATGACAGTATGTAGACACAAAGTCAAGGAGGAAGTTGTTATTTAGTACAAGGATCCATGAGTTTGGTTAAGTGTGTGGATCCCAATGGTCTTGGCCTCTTGGGTTCTGACAGTTTTGACTTGTCATGAAGACTTAAAAATGACACACAGTAGAAGTCCATGGAAAACTAGTTTGCTTTTACTTTGTGTAGTGATTTTGTCATAGTTTACATGTGTTTCACCTTGAAGCAGTTTCATTTCGTGCAGCCGTCACAATGTTTTTCTTTGCCAAAAAACAAACATGCGTAACAATAATATAGCTATACTACTGCCTGTAAAGATGTCTGTCAGTGAACATGTAATGATCAAACATATTGATTGATTGATGATTTAAAAAAATAATTAAATAAAAAAAAGTCACCATTTCCTGACAGTAATCCATGAGACAGCTAAACTGAAAAAACTGCCTTGGGGCCCCTAGTGCTCCTAATGCTTATACCAAATAACTACCGATCCGAGCTGAGCTGGAACTTTGCTGTCTCTGTGCAGCTGTCAGTCATTCACAAACCATAATCAAACTGTCAAACTAGGCTATGCTGATAAAATATGTTAAGATGTAAAATGAGAAAGTTATGACCCAGCTGCCATGTTGAGATAAGTTGAGGAAATACCCGACTCCTCCGTTCACGATGTGTCCTTGAGCAAGATAGTGAATTGCTCCCGAAGGCTGTGCAGTGAGTATTTAGATTAGATCTGATGGACAGATTTGTAGTTTGTATGGCAGCCTCTGCCATCAGTGTATGAATGTTTGTGTGAATGGGTGAATGCAGATTGAGAGTGTTTAATTTTTTTTTTTGTGTTAAGAAGAAGTATTAGATGATTTACATTTTTTTTTCCCACAGTGGGGAAATTCAATTTACACTCTGTTTAACTTAAAAATGGAAAATGAAAAAAAAAAAAAAAAAAAATGAAGAAAGGGGGGGAGGTAGGGGGGGGGGGGCTGCTCCAGGAAGGGGCCCGGGGGGGGGGGGGGGGTGGGTGTGGGGCGGGGGGGCGTGGGGGGAGGGCAAAAGAGAAAAACTGGCACCTCTCCAGCTACCAGTTCACACTCAGTTTTTGGTCCATGTGGGGACTTGAACCGGTGACCCTCCGGTTCCCAAGCCAACTCCCTACAGACTGACCTACTGCCGCCCCCCAGTATTAGTATTAGTATTAGTGTTTAATTTTTTTTCCCCAGATTACCTGTCTCATGCATCACTCTTGGAATATACTGACCATTTTATAAAAAAAGAAAAGGAAAAAAAAAAAGACTTTTTTAAATCAAATTTGTGCAAATTGTACCCACTGCAGTTTCAAGCCCTGCAACTGAACTTAGCAATAGTTTCAGCAAGGGTCCTTTTGCATGTGGATGTGTTTGTACGACAGTGTATAGGGTAATATTTTTGTTGTTTATGGTTTGTTCATGGAGAATGAAAGCAACTAAAAGCTTGATTAGAAATTGAGGGGGGGGAAGTTTAACTCTGTTTAACTCTGTGTCCCTCTGGCTTCGGTATAGTTATTGTTTTTCTCCTATGTACTTTAGTTTTTCAGCCTACATTAAAGCTCGCTTTTTGTTGACTTTACCTGTCTGGCGTTGATACATACATACTGTACATATGCAAATACTGTGCTTCTGAAGCCAAAGCTTGTGGCAACATGTCACATAAAAATATATAGCCTCATGTTGGCTGTTTGGAGGTATTTTAAAGTTAAAGACAAAGCAAAACAACTATTCATAAATGTTGTGGAAACAGTATCCTGCATTATATGAATTATAATGAAAAATATGCACATACACACGTTCTGTACAGAGCACACACATGAATCCATATTCTCTGGGAAAAAAAATCATAGCCACACGCACACACACACAAACACACGCATATGCAGATCATGCTTCCTAACAAAGAAGGAGATATTTTGACATTAAGAGGAAGAGAAATACACAAATCCCTCCCACTATACCTGGGATTTGCGCCAACACACACACTCACACACCCTCTGTCTTTCTAACTCTTGGAGAACAGGAGCTTCGTACAGGATGGCTCAGATGGTGTGCGTGTGTGTGTGTGTGTGTGTCCATCCTCCCACCTCCTCATGTCTTTAATAGCTGTCTTTTCTTTCTCCCAGTTCCTTCCTCTCCTTGTCTCTTCCCTTCCTAGCATTGTCTCCCCTTCTTCCTTCATGCTGCCTCTTCTCATATCCCTCTGCTCTTAGTCTGCAGAAGAAAATGAAAATGTAACAAACGCTACAGTAATAACTGTTATTACTGTCACTGACAGTGAAATAAATGTTACCTTTTATCTGGGTTGAAAATGTCATGTGTCATATGTAATGTGAGCATTTTACAGGCTGAAGTGTTTGTGTTTTTCAACAAACCTGCATTAATCAGATTGTCTGTATGAAAATGACGTGATCTGAAAAGGTGCTTAAAATACCCATATTACAAAAAATGTCATGATTCTGGGTTTTTGTTGTAGGTTGTCTGCTGTTTTATTTTGAAAGTTGTTCATTTCTTGTGCCTCTGCCATTTTTACTTCCTGTCTTTGTCTGATTTCCCTCCCTTTTGTGATTGTCTGCCGCACCTGTGTGTCATCACCTTGTGTATTTAACTCGTCCTTCCCCTTCTCCTCTTGTTGGATCACCTGTGTACATGGAGCTTTGCGAGTCTGTGTCCCTTAGCTTCCCTCTGCGTCTCTCTGCTTCCCTCTGTTTTCCCTCTGTGCTTCCTAGTGTCCCTCTGTGCTTCTCAGTTCCCCCCTGTGTCCCTCTGGCTTAGGTAGAGTTATTGTTTTTCTCCTATGTACTTTAGTTTTTCAGCTTACATTAAAGCTCGCTTTTTGTTAACTTTACCTGTCCTGCCTTCTGCACTTGGGTTCACCCCTTTAATACACTTAGCCTCTTAACAGAAAATTAACACAAAACTTTGCAGCTCCACAGAGCTTTTAGACTCTCTTACCTCATTTGTGTGATACTTCTATGGTGGTTTTGGTAGGTTAATCATAGGTAGTAGAGGCTCTGAGTAGACGATGCACACACCTCCCAAATGTGATTTGCCGTCTTGTGAGCAATTCCTTCCTGCCGCAAAGTGAGTCTGAAACAGTACACTGAAGTGAACTTTCTTACATTCCTCACAAAATCTGTACAGAAAATGGCACCACTGACATCTCCAAATGACATCCATTCCCATTTTCTTGCATTAAGATGCATAAGCATGTTCTAGCAGTCACTTACTCTCAACAACCTCTCCTCTGCCCACCATCAAACACCTTAATGCTTGTAGTCAAGTATGTATCCACTGAAAATCAAAATTTTCTCAAGTGTTGGAGCTAAACAGCCCACCGAGCTAAAAGGAGAGTCAATCGTCTATTATTACCGTGGGCCGTTTGCGGTTCACAGACGGTGGAAATGATTGTTTGACAGGATATTGACATCATATCAGCAACATTACTACAGTTTCAATGTCTAGACATCTGTAGAGTACTGTATGTCACCGACAAGTGAAAGTGATCTTTTGACTGTATATTGACATACACTTCCAATATCTAGACATCTGTAGAATGTGTCACGGACATGAAAAAAAAGTAAAGATTTCTTTTTAAATCAACATCCTGCTTTCATTTCAAAACATCCCTTCATTTGTTAACGCAAGTCTTTTATTCTGAAGTATTTGCAATTGGAATTGTGGATTATTACTATTATTTGCAAATGAGCACACACTTCTTGACCTTTTTCTGTCTAAAATAAATATAAATGACATTTCTAATTAAATGAAATGGCCATTATGAAAGGAAGACTCTGTGTAGAAAGAAAGGGCTGGCAGCAGTAGCCCAGTAGAAGAAACGCTGACAGTGTGAACACCAAATGTGTGGAAAACACATCAGTTTAGCGAGGCAGCCGTTATGCACTGCTGACATGCCCAGTCTGGCCTGGGTGTAGGTCAACAAAACAATTTAGTTAGGTTCAGGCTAAGATCGTGGTTTGGGTTAAAGTAGCATCACATGGGACACGGACACTGGTCTCCTGGGCTACTTAGGGGACTAACATCACCACACATGGATACAATTGGGCTCATTGGATTCACAATTGTCTCAGCTTTACAGTCATACTTTACAGCCAGTTTATGCAATTCCAAGATGTCTCAACGCATAACAAATCCTTATTTTTAGGTGTTTTTCAAAAGGTTATGATCAATTACGTCCTCTGTCTCTATCCTTAATGCATTGTTTTCATGTTAGCCTCTGTTTTTAAGCATGTCCTTTCTTTCCTGTCCTCCTCCTACCACATTTTTGTCCCCCTCATACTTGTTTTCTCTTGTTTAAGCTGCTCCGAAAAGTATTCTCAGCTTCTTCTGCCTCACTTTCTGTCTCCTATTCTCACCTTTTTCATCCCAGTTCCTCACTCCTTTCTAACTCGGGCTCTCTCTCCTCTCCTGCAAAGGTATCACCTCTCCTCAAGGATGTCCTGGATTTGCAGCCACGCTATCACCATGGGGACTGTTACCGAGGAGATAATGAGCGAGAGCAATAAAGAGACAGACGGATGAAGTGGTGCTGTGGTGGAGGAGGGAGAACTCCAGCTTCATGTGGCCTTCTTTGGTTTGGCAAAACAACAAGGTGGAACAATTATGGAGAAGAAAACACTAAAGGTGGATGGATTGATAGGCAGATAAATTGCAGGAGATAGATGAAAGGGAACGATGGAGGGAGAGAGAAAAAAAGGGAGGGGTTGCATCTTAAAAAAAAAGAAGTAATTGAGAGAGAGAGAGAGACAGGTAGGTAATGAAGCCTGATCTATATTTCAAAGGCCTGACAGTACAAGAGGACTGGTAAGTGGCTCAAAGACATTGGAGTTAGTGATGAGAAAGATGAGAGAGACTGAAGGAGGGAGGAGAGACAGAGGAAAGATGGATTAGATGAAGAGGACCAAATAAGGATGCTATGATAAGAGAAGCACAGATAGGGAATTAGGTACAAGCAAATGGGTGTGTGGGGTGATATAAGAGGAAAGAGAGGTTTTGCCTCTTGAAGAAGAGATGGAAAGTAGTGGGTGTAGGTAAGTGATGCACTTGAATGATAAATGAGGAAGATATAGGTCTTAATTAAAAATCGGATCTGCTCCAGTCAGTGTCATCCACCACTGATATGATGGAAATGATAGAGATTAATATAATGCATTTTCCCTTCTAAAATGCATCAATATTGCAAGGCCCTGCCCCTGAATTATTGTTTTCCTATAATTTATGTTAAGTACTGCCTCAAACGACATTCTGCTTTACATGAAAAGTAGTCAAAGTTAATGGAAAATGACACCCATGGATAATTTACATCGCCAATCTTCTATGTTGTTTGTGTTCCAAGAGTTACTTGTGAAGGTTCTCAGTCACCCAGGTCATCATATCTCAGATACTACTGTTCCAAGAGTTGCGTATTTTATCAGGACATGCTGTAATTTACTTTTTCATTATATTCACTCTGTCAACCTGCCTTGTATGTTTCCCTAGCTAATGATGCACATTTACATATTTCTGTAGATGCCCTTCATACTTGTTGCAACCAGCCATTTGTTATAAGTGTAGGAGGCAAGAGTATAAAGGCATAATAACAGCAAAACTGATAGTTCTGAAAGTTTTCTTTTATCACAACTGGGCCTGTCAGTGTAAATGCAAATTTGTTTTAACGCCACTAATTTCTTAAACACATTAACGCAACTTGGGATTTTTACCTCGTAGTGGACTCAGTTTTAAAGCCACATGGGGGCTAAATACTAGCATGACCATTATCAAAGGGGTCCCTTGACCTCTGACCTCAACATACTGTATGTGAATGGAAATCTCCCCTTTACAGACATGCCCACTTTAAGATAATCCCATGCAGTTTTGGTTCTTTCGTTGTCAAGTCAGCACAATGACACACTGACAGCTTCAACTGTGAGGCTAGTTTTGTGGATTTTGAACTAGTTGCGGTTAAACACTGATCCTGGGGCATGTGTAATATTTCCACTTGTTACCTTCCTACCCCTATCCTTCAAACGCATCTTGTAGACCCTTCTGTCTGCATCTTTCTGAAATTGCTTTTTTGTTTTCCCTAAAATCAGATCATATTCACTGCAGTTAGTGACAGTGCAGGCTTCATAGTAGCTCCGATAGCTTGACAGATCAGGAGGGGAATGGGAATTAAGGAACAGGTTGGAGGGTAGCGTACGAAGCTACAGACGTCATCATCTGTCACCTGTCTTTTCATCTGTCATATGTCAATCATTCATCATCACAAAAGTATAAATCATTCACAAAAGATAAATGGCCATATAAGGAAGAGCTGACAGAAGCAAAGGGCGATATATTAACAAAACTGAAGTAAGTTAATGATATTGATCCTTATGAATTAAGAGGACTAGAACTTCCCACCCATTTCGCTCACTGATGTGTTTTGGCAGTAGTGAACACCTGTCAACATTTCAAAATATGTGTATTTTTGGAAGCGGAAGTCCAATATGCAAATGTGTAGGCATTCAGATCTACAAGCCAAACTACATAGTCATCTGGACAAAGATAAGCTTGCTAATGTTATGTTAACTGAATACAAAAGTGTTGGCTAATACTGCATAATTAATCTACCAACCTACCTTTGTGTCTGGCTGTATACTATGCTGTATATACTATATTCTGGCCTTTGAATCTTATTCACTGTGCAGTGTTTTGCTGTGTGATTTACACATGCGGTAGCAGATACCACTCTTACCCTTCATCCTCTAAAAATGGCCAACTTGCTGTTGGTGATGTCACATTTTCATTCCTAATTACAACCAGCGGAGTGGGGGAAAAAAAGTCAACCTCCGAATTAATATTTTTAGAAGTTAGAAATATCTTGAATTACTGAAAATCTCTGGCAACATGGTTGCAACTTGGCTGGCAGTTTTATCGAAATAAAATCAACTATTAACAGAGTTGATACAGCTAATTTAGCAATTCACTGTGGCTTCACTTGTTAACAAGCCACTACTAATACATAACACTACAAAAGTGGCAAGGTTATTTTTCTGGAGTCACGACAAAATCAGCAGTAACCATCTTGGAACAATGCATGAACACTCCAAGTCAAAATTAACATGAGGTTTTAATGTTCTTCCATTTTCACTGACATTGCCACAATAACTTGTGTAATGACTGTTTTAAATTCTGAGCTCTTGAATCTACTGTTGGTGGATGGTTTGTATTTCTGCCTCTTCTACTGTACATTTCTCCCTAAAGGAATACTTAATTTACAGTAAATGCCAAATGACGCTCCCCAAAGACAGTATATTGCCAAGAAGGGAAAACATTGTCTTCCATCTTGCCTGCTCAGTCATGGTAGGGGATCAATGTAGTTCAAAACACAAAAAAAAAAAAACAAAAAAAAAAAAACACAGACACATGTAGGTTTCACATATGAAAGGTGTTTAAATAATAGTTTGTGTTCAAAAAGCACTATATGTATATGGAAATAAATATTGATATTAATGATATTAGTAGCAAGTTGTAGAGTGAACAGGGTTTCTTGAAGAATGATGTGGATCTCTGTGTGAGAATAGATGAAGAGGGTGGGGGTAGAAAAAGAATGAATGGGTGCAACGGGGAGCATATTATTTTTGAATCATTTAACAGCATATATTCTCAGCATGGCTCCCATTTGACTTGATGGACGGTAATGTCAGTGCTGCAGATAAGGAGGGCGATGATAACGTGAATGAGACTGATTACATGTTGAAGAGGGACATGATTGGAGAATAACAGTGGTGGTAGTGTAGCGGAAAATGAAGTGACGAGCTACAGAGGGAACTTAGAGAAGAGGGAGAGAGGGGAGGGGAATGACAGAACTAAGAAGATGAAAAGGAAAAGAAAGAGGTATAGCGAGAAATGGAGTAAATGAAGAAAGCTGGGAGGTGAAAGTGAAGGACAAAGGCGAGTGCGAGCTAAAAGGTGACCTTCTGAAGTCAAACTGGCAAACATGCAAACACAAAATAACAGAAAATGCAATCTTAAATTAAGTCATACGTGGTTCAAATTTACACTTTTTGGCTAACAATAGGAAGCAGCTCAATATCCAAAATCAAAGCTGCCACCAGTATTCAGACTTGGTATGTATACATCAATGCAGGGGTGTCCAAACTACAGCCCATGGGCCAACTGCGCCCCACCATCCATTTTTATTTAGCCCGTATCAAGGTCTAAAAACATAATGGTTTATGGCCCACACATAATATTTGTTGTGGCTCTGTGCTGCAGTGATTTTATTCCCTGAGATCAAATAACACGTTTTTGAAAGAGAAGGGCAGACCTCTGCATAAGCTCAGTGACCCTTTATGGTCGGCAGACCTGGCTTTCTTAGTTGATCTCACTGATCATCTCAACACCCTGAACAAGACTACAAGGCAAAGAGCATCTTGTACCACAGCTGTATGCACACATGAAAGCATTCCGTGCAAAGCTCCGTCTCTTCGAGTCACAACTGCGCAATTTCAATGTAGCACGTCTCCACGCTGACCAAAATCAAATGTGCGTTTCCAAATGCCAAGCTCCCTGCTAAAATGGGAGAATATGTGTGTGTGTGTGTGTGTGTGTGTGTGTGTGTGTGTGTGTGTGTGTGTGACCACATCAGCACTGTCAAGCTTTTTCTGTCACTGAGAAGGAAATCAGACTGTTTACGGCTCCATTTTCAATGGATGCAGAAGAAGTGGAAGTGAGTCTGCAATTTGAACTGATCAAAATGCAGTGTGATGATTCTCTGAAGAATCAACATCAGCTTTTTTCTCTTCCTGACTTCTACGGGAGCTTGGAAAAGGGCAAGTTTCCTCTGATGAGACGCCAGGCAAAACAAATGATGAGTCTGTTTGGCTCAACATGCATCTGTGAGTAGACATTCTCTCTGTTAATGCTGAACAAAAGCAGATTGAGAACCAGAAAGACTGACAGCCATCTCTGTGATGTCCTTTGCATCTCAAACACCAAATTTACTCCTGACCTGCCAGTTTTTGTGTGGTAATAAGCCAAATTACTGAATAAATTCAATTAATTAGACATTAATGATAACATTTTTTTAACAAACATTTGTGGATGTGTTAACAAGCCCACATTATTTATTTGTGTAACAAGCTTGACATATCCACATCCCTATTTTTCTTCTTATCTCTTCTTCCATACAGGACAACGAAGAGGGGTCAGGGAGGGAGGGGATCCAAAGAAGAGGGATGCAAAGAACCAATCTGAGGCTGTCACAGAGAATGACCTGCCAACCTTTTTGTAAAAAAATCAACTAATGGAGAGCTGTGATGGAGGCATTTTTTTTTTCTTCAAACATGTTCAATTATCAACTGTAATTTACCTGCACTTGGGGGCGGCAGTAGCTCAGTCTGTAGGGAGTTGGCTTGGGAACCTGAGGGTCGCCGGTTCAAGTCCCGACATGGACCAAAAAACTGAGTGTGAACTGGTAGCTGGAGAGGTGCCAGTTTACCTCTTGGGCACTGCCGAGGTGCCCCTGAGCAAGGCACCAAACCTCCAACTGCTCGGGGCGCTTGTCAGGAGCAGCCCCCTCACTCTGACATCTCTCCATTAATGCATGTATGTGTGTTTCAGGTCTGCATGTACCATGTATAAGTTTAAAAAAAAAAACAACAGAGTGTAAATTGAATTTCCCCACTGTGGGACTAATAAAGGTTGATCTTCTTCTTCTTCTTGATTGATTTTACCAATATTAGTGCATTAGAAGTGAGGCAGTATACCTCACGTCTAGTGAATGGCCCGGTCCTTCGTGTATTTTCTGTATGTGGCCCTCAGGAAAAAAAAAGTTTGGACACCCCTGCATTAATGCCTTAGTGCAAGATATCTCCCTTGAAATTAATCAGGATTGCACAAAGACAGCTTCAGTTTTGTCTTATTTCCTTATTTCACCCTTTGTGAAGACTTTTTGTTAACAGCAGCCATGTTTTTTGACCAATCTTACTCTTTTATAAAATCAGTGTGGATCCCAGTCCCACAAAGCTGTGTACACAATTTAGTGTTAATAGAGTTAAAACCCAAAAGGTTCCATTCACATTGCTGTTCTCAAATTATGCAAATTAGCAAAATATCCAGCAAGGTGGCCTTAGCATTGCACATTAACACATTGCTAAAGCATTAGCACATCGCAAATGCCAATTTCCTGCTAAGCCTCAGCTTTTTCAGAAGGCTATATACCAAATTTGGTGTTGATAGAAATATAAAAAGCTTTATTCATTTGACTCCTGGTCCAGAGGCAGTTTGAGGGCTGCCTAATCTAACTCAAGGTATGAGGACTGTAGCTCGACTTCTGCATTTGTGGCAGAGAATGACTGGAATGCTGCTTCCCTCTTCGACGTATTCTACAATGGACTCTTTCACCTCATGAAAGATGACCTGGCTTCTGCTCCTCCAGTGCATCACTGTCCACCTACGTCTGAACAGCATCCACCCCCAGCAGAAGAGAGTGCCCCTAATGGTCCTTCTGGGCCCATGCAGCTATTTCAAGATTGACTCACCACGGTAGAAAGAGAGTGCCAACTGTGGGAGGACCACTGCCTGTAGTATGGCCAGCCCGGCCGTTTTGTCTCATCATGCCCATTAAAAGATGTGGCTCATCAGTCAAGCAGAGGGTGCTGTAATATGCCCTCTCAACCTCTGCTTTAGGCTCAAGTCCATGCTCAGGACAGACTAAGGAGCTGACACCAACCTTTTGGACATTACTCTGACCATTCAGCTGGGAATCCATCAGGAACCCCTGGTCAAGCCCATACACACAACAGCGCTCGATGGTTACCCTCTCTGTCGGGTCACCCACCAAACAGCTACCCTCAAAAATAGGCCTGTCAGGTAACTACACTGAGACACTAGATCTTCCATCTAATTCATGCTCCAGTTTGATGTGCTTCATTCCTCTCACCTGGCTTGCCACCCAGGGGTGAGATGCACTGTTGTGGCAACAGTTTTGGTGGCCTTCAATGGAGGAGGATACCAAGGAGTTTATTGCTGCCTGCCCTAGATGCTCTCAACAGAACAGCTTGCATTTAGCCCCTTCTGGTCTTCTTCAATCTGTGCCTTGCCCCGTCACCCCTGGCCACACATATCACTGGACTTTAGAAAGAAAGAAAGAAAGCTATTCCTTTATTAGTCCCACAGTGGGGAAATTCAGTTTTACACTCTGTTGTTCACAAACAGTACATACACATGCGTCAATGGAGAGATGTCAGAGTGAGGGGGCTGCTCCTGACAAGCACCCAGAGCAGTTGGGGGTTTGGTGCCTTGCTCAGGGGCATCTCGGCAGTGCCCAATAGGTAAACTGGCACCTCTCCAGCAACCAGTTGGTCTTGGTCCATGGGGGTCTTGAACCCGTGACGTCCGCGTCCTAACCCAAGTCCTTACAGACTGAGCTACTGCCGCCCCCATTTATCATCTAGACATTAGACTAGAGGTGCTGCATTGTCTTGCATCCCACAGTCTATCCTCCTGATCCAAACAACTCTGGATCGAGTACACCCTGCCCAGCTCAGCCACTGGTCTCCTCTTCTTCCAGTGCTCCCAAGGCTACCAACCACCACTGTTTCTAGAGCAGGAATGAGAGGCAAGTGTCCCTTCAGTCAAGGTGTATATCCAGAGATGCCAGCCCATTCTCCCCCCTACGCTCAGCGGTCCGCTACAAACAGGCCGCCAACCACCACCGCACATCAGCACCCCATTATATCCTGTGGCAATGCATCTGTTTGTCTACATGGGACCTTCTACTCAGAGTGGACAGCCCATTCCCCATCACATCAACCCTGTGGCCATCTGCCTCTGCCTGCCCTGGTCCTTGAGAATTCATCCTACATTCCATGTATCCAAGGTTAAACTGAGCAGTGAAAGTTGGCTTCATCGCTAATTACTGGACCTTGCCTGTTACCTGCCCCTTGTTGGATTTATTTGTTTATTCATAAATTTGGTTTAACTACAGTAGTTGATTAGATCATAATGGGTGTAGCCTTGAATGCAACATCAGACCATATAAATAAACATGGATTATCTAGGATGATAAATGCCTTTCCAGTAAATATATCTGATAACGCAGTATTTGTATGTACTGTCATGTTTATGCTGATGTTTTAGTCATCTTGCTAGAGTAATTTTAATAGGTCTATGCTGATGTATATTTGTATCATATTGTTGATGTGTAATTGTATTGTTTTGTCTACAAGTGCACACCAAGGTTAATTCCAATCAACTTTCACTGACATGGTAATAAATTATTGAATCCTGATTTGAGGTGTCGGAAAACTGCATGATTGTAAAGACCCACTTGAGAGTTGTACATAACTTATATTTATGATTGTTTTGGTTTATTTTTCCCCACAGTACAACAGGAACTGCTTTAGGTCACTCACTCACCCAAGGACACTGAAGACAGGGATAGGGGACAGACTGAGCAGCAATAAATCAATCTAAGATTAAAAAATTAAAAGTCCAATCAAATAGGTGAGAGTGCATCTCCAAGTCTCCAGTCTCGTTTTGTGTAGGATATAGTAAGCACTTTCTATTATGTCTATGCAATTCATTCTGTGCATTCTATCCCTTTCCTTGTACATCCCATGATCAGTTATATGCTTAACCATGTACTCTCTATCTGTTTATTTGCATGTGTTGGTCTGTGTACGTGTGGCCCTGTGTGTGTGTTTGTGTGCCATCAAAAACCCCAGCAATCTGCCATCTGCCCCCATTCTGTCACCCCAGCAGTGAAACACACACACACACACACACACACGCACACACACACACACACACGCTAATGCAAAACAGCTCCTGAAATTCTGCCACCTTGTCACTATGCAATTGTCTTTTTTGACATGTTTTTGACATATCAGGTCAGTCTCCACCTCTGTTACTTTTTGCCTTGAATAATTAATAAGATAAGATAAGATAAGATGAATCTTTATTAATCCCCGGCGGGAAATTCGGGGATTAATGTGCATTTCATTTTGTGTAGTTACATGAATCAAAGCAAGAACATTTCCATAAACTGTCCTAAACATTAAGTGGAAATATTACATGAGCCATAATCAGATCAAATGTATTTTTCTGGGGTAGGTCAGGTGAATTTCACATTTTTTAATCTGAAACCCATATGTGAGGGATTTTTTTTTTTTCTCCCAACCTGTTAATGATTACAGATCCAATCCCCTACTGTTTGTATGCACACTGAGAGGACCTCCTGTAATCCAAATCCCCCACATAAGAATTTTTTTTTTTTTTTTCACAAAGTGAAAAAGTTATTGAGTTCTTGAGCACATTATTTGGTGGTTACAGAGGTCAGTACGTGTACAGCACCCCTAATTCTACAGATCAGGAAAGCATGACACTAAGTTTGTTGTTAGACATAAGTCAAAGAACATATATTGATAAGAATTGAAAGTCAATTAGCTGTTCAACATACGCTTCTGCCATTTCAGACTAAAAGCAACTACTGGACACCAGTAAAATCTCCACCTACAAAGTCAAACTACATTTATTTCTATTGTCATATATAATGTTTCTACTAAAATGGCCTGCGTTGAACAATAATCCAATATCAATGTCCAATCAACCACAGATCATGGATGTATACGAGGCTGTGTCCTGTGCTTTTACCCTGCTGGTTAGTAAATAGCCTACAACTCCATTAAATTCTGTTGATGTCATGCTACTAGCACTACCAGCTACTGGCCGATAGCCAGTTATTTAGGAACCGAGACCTTAATACATCCACCATGGTACAGGCTTACAGCTTACATGGTTGTATTATAAGATGAATTATAAAGTTAAAAAAAAAAGTGAATTACAGCCAATATATCCATTATTACAGACGCATACAGCTGGCAGAACCGGATATGTCATATGAGCGTCCAGGGTGGGGCAGTCCCGTGGGTCTGATCCACTTTCATTATTCTGAAGAACTCAGGATTTGTCTTTTAGTGAATTAACTTTAACTTTAATTAGTGGAGAAAAAAAAAACAAAAAAAAAAACTTATGGTACATAATGATTTAAATGAGGGCTATTCAAATGTTTGTATTTGGAAGCTGATTTATCTAAAGCGCCATCTAGTGGCTGTCGTCAAATAATAATTTACACAGTCGAATCTGACTGGCCGAGTCTAGACTGACAGAACATGGTTTCTTAGCCTGCTTGCTCTCTGCGGTTCTAAATAGCACTTTCATGAAACCTGCTGCAAGCCGCTAATAGACGTTTCTATGTACTTCCCCTTGCTGATATTGAGAATTGTTCATAAATTTCATATACCGTATTTTTCGCACTATAAGGCGCACTTAAAATCGCCCAACTGTTTAACTCACTGATGATGAAGGATTTGATTGGTGGAAGAGGAATGAACTGAAAAGTGAGTGTATTGTTTTGTATTTCATTTTGTGTGTGTATATATATATATATATATATATATATATATATATATATATATATACGTGTATATATATATATATATATATATATATATATATATATATACGTGTATATATATATATATATATATATATATATATATATATATATATATATACGTGTATATATATATATATATATATATATATATATATATATATATACGTGTGCATACATATATATGCCATGATGATCCTGGATAGTGCTACTTAGACAACATATATATTACATAGACAACGTTACTGATTTATTCACGTACAGTAAGGACATTGATTGATTGACTTTTTATATTTATTAACAGTATTATTAATAGGCTGTTATGTATACCATAATATGCTATATACTGCATGATTAGTTATTGGAATCGATTTAAAGTCTCAAGTGAATATTTGCATTTTTGTCTCTTCAACTCTGGTGCATTCAAACATTTTGTAAAGAAAACATAAATTCATCAAGATACATAAAATGACCTAGCCAAACACACAAACACACACAATGACAGATGAAAAGGAAAATCCTGTTCTGACCCACATCATTCCTCAAAAGTGATTCATTATAAAGACTTGACAATAATGTCAAAATTAAAATGTTGTAGAGGAAATGTGTTAATCAGTGATTAGCCAGAAAAATAGAAAAAAACACACATTGTCCCTTGCACAAAGATACATTGCCTGTCATGTGACATTTCACACTGTGTGAAGAATTTGACAAGTTCATCCAGCAGCCTGTACACACTGCGGAGGCTGAAGCCAAAGTTAAGCCATGTTTATTCCACAAACGTGTCCTTTTGTTCATCTAAAAATCTGCTGCCCAATTCACAGTGCATCTTAACACCCCCACAAACACCTTCCACCTTCAACAAACTCCCACATCCACCTTGACATGCACATGTAGGCAAAAACACACTCTTAAGAAAATCCATATATTCATCCAGGATGTTTTTATTTTCTCCATAATGTAAAATGAGATTGCATGTCAAGTCCACAGAGTTGCTTATGAATCATGGCCATTATTTGTTCTATCTATCTATATCCGCTGTGTACTTATATTTACATTCCAGTCACTAAACCAGTATTTAAATGCTTAGAAATTGCTTAAATCTCCCAAAGTAATTACTGATATTTTGTTCATTAATTTATTTATTTCCTCAAATAAATATATTTTTCAAATATAGTCAGTTTCTCACATGACTGTTAGAAAAGACAAATGAGAGAGAAGAGAAAGTTTGTAGAGTGCAGAGGCTGGAAAAAGGACTCATATTTTCACTTTCTGTTCAACAGTCTCTTTGAACAGTCTCCTTTTAGTGTCTAGCTGGTGTAATCTAGATGCAAGAAGCATTGACTTGATCAAAATGTTGATAGGCTCATCCAGACCACCTTCAGTTATTAGCGTGTGGTAAAAGCAATAAGCTATTACAGAGAAGTAGTTCGTGATTGAACTATGTTTAGGCCCTTCTTTCACCTCTCAGACTAAAGTCTGTCTTGCTTTATTTGGGGAGGTTGTTTTGTCTGTATGCTGCCTGGAAATGTATAATGACACAACGCAGTGGGAATTCTCCGGGTGATCCTTCTTCTTCATGCAGGTTAGGTTAATTGGTGACTCTAAACTGCCCGTAGGTGTGAATGTGAGCATGAATGGTTGTCCTGTCCGGGGTGAACTCCGCCTTCGCTCCAGCCCCCTGCAACCCCTAATGGGATAAGTGGTTGAAGATGGATGCATGGATAGATAACCTAGGCTTGAAGGAGTACTTAACATCTGCAACAAAATCTATATTTTGATTTTCTCTTAAAAATATGCTAAAACGGATCATCAATCAAATATAATGCAGCAAAGTTAAGATGCAATTTTATTGATGTCAATATCTGTCTGTTAAAGTGATGGCATTTTGTCATTTAGACATTTTATATCTTTTGTAGGATTTAGTGTTATTCAATAGTGAATTCTGCTGCCTGTTGTTTAATATCCAGTCGCGAACAAGCATTTACTGACAAGACCTTATGTTGGAACCTGTTTAATATTTGCACACATGCTGTATGTAAAACATTGTGCTGGTGCTGGTCTGATTTTGTGGTTATATGAGTTTTTTTTTTTTTTTTTAAACCTCTTTAGTCCTGATAACTGATATGAAAAGACTCTCCATACCACAGCGCAGCGCAGCTGTCATTGCTAGTTTCAGACGGACACAGTGGTCATTTTCACGCCCAGAACCCACACTCAATGCAATTGCACTTGCGCCTATCTATGCGCCCATGGTCGTGTTGGTCTTAAAATGAGGTGTGGTCAAGCGCTTTGCTGGCACATTGCTATCTTAATGTAGAAGACAACAATTGCCCCATTAACCAACAAAAACCTGGTCTTAAGTCTTTGACCCTAAAGGCCCTCGCGCCTTACTTTACACCCAAATTATGCTTAACAAGCAAAAGCAGAGTTGGACATGCCCTAAATGCAGTTGCACTATGCACTTTAGGCCGTGCGCTATAGATTGTTTAAAAAGGGTCCAATGGATTTATTACAATGATGTTACGTGGCTGAACAAGATGCACATTTCTCTCTCTCTTATATCTGTTTTACCTTGTGCTGCTGTAGCCTTTACATTAATCTAATGGCACGCAATTCATGGTGCTGCATTGCAAATGATGTAGACCTCGACAGGCCCGACCTACTAAGATTGACATTGTCACTTTTACAAGAGCCCAGGGTGCTTATTCAGACATGAAACCAATATGTTTAATTGCCATCAGATGGCAGTGCATGTCTGAAGTGTCAGGTCTTTATAAAGAAAGCAAAATGTGATTTTAAGAAGTGCTATGCATGACCAATATGGACATATATAATGGCATAAACATGACAGACAACCAAATACTTTATCATTTACTGTATGTATTTAAATGTATACAGTGTGCATGTAGCATTCACTTGATCTGCTGGGCCAGATTTGAGTTGCAGGAGGTTAACAGGAGTCCCGCTGTGGATACAAACTGAGTAGATTTTGATTTATAGTTCAGTGTCGGATTTGACTCACTGATAGCACCATGGCAGCTCTTTGCGAATGAATCGCACATGATCAGGCAGTATCCTCTTTCGATCATACTGCCTTCAGTGACTGTGTTTACACTCTTCCATTTACCGTATAGTAGTGATGGGTGTCTTGACAATTCATGTTGTTTTATTTTGATAGAACGTTGTGATCAAAGTTCTCAGAAGTACACTTGCTGAAAATAGCTTTGCTAGATGCATGTTACTGAAACGAGAAAATATATATAGATTTTTATGTGTGATAACTTAACCAAACACATTAATTTAGACATTTCCAGCAACACTTAAATAATAATAAGGGTCTGCATTTTGACATACAGGGGCCCAATCCCAATGTCCACACTCAGATTCTGAAGTGTGCTCCCACAAAATCCGAGGGTTTAGGGCTGTCCCACTGTCAAATCATTTATTCCTTGAGGGCTCTTTTGCAGACATGATGAGCCTTTTATGAACACTTTCCATAAGTCTGCATTTCTGCAGACTTTGCCTGAGAGAATTACCTACAATTCATAGCGTTATGATGTTAAACACAGGGTTACCACGGTTACCAGGGGAAGCCCGTAGGCGTAACAAAAGACGAGTAAACTGATTTTTTGACAGTTTGCCTAACTCTCAACAAAATAAAAACAGAACATTGCTTCAGACATCACTTCCCCTCTATCGACTCCCATGTAGTTCCAAGACTCCACTGATCTGTGTCATCATATCACAGAGTTATAATGTGTTCAGTAATAAAATAGAACAGCAGGGAAGGTTACAGTTAAGACCTTAAAGTGAACAGGGAAATTAAGGCGGTTCCCATATGGCCTGGCTTTATTTCAGAATTTCATTACCTCAACAAGGCACGCCCAGAGGTCAAATACATTTCATCAACTGAGATTTGCCACAATGGCTGTCAAGCCGCATCCAGCTGTGATGTTCTTGGTATGTTACATCAGATCTGTATGGAGCCATGTAGGTGCCTTTGTTTCTTTGGGAAGAGGTTGTGTTATTTTCTTTAATCTGTTGTCATTGTCAATGCTTTTACTGCTTTCAAGCAGCTCAGTTCAGATGTGCTCATTAGGACTGCAGGATTTCTGTTTGTATTTTTTATAGTGTGCCGCTTTTCAGGTGAGTGAGCTGAATTTACTCTGGGGAAACCACAGCAAAGCGACTTTGAGACAAAAACCACATTTATCGAAATCCGCTCCCCGAGGCATGTATTTGAAAAGGTTCCCTTTGTGCGGGTGGACATATCAAATTCAATAATGCTCAGCAAAATGGCCAGCTATAATCATCTGACTGTGATTGTGTCTTCTCTCTTCCGCTCTCTCAACAATGTTTTGCTGAAGCAAAGGAGCTTTAAAAAAAAAAAAGAAAATAAAAGGCAGAAAATGCCGGAACCAGTAACTCTGGGATTGTGCCTCAGCTATTCTGACATTGAGTGGAGTCATTTAATTTCCATATCAAAGGGACTCTAGGAAAATCAGAAAACCTGCACAACCCTCAAAGCGCTGCTCTTTCGCTTTCAATGAAGTATCTGAAGAAAGAGAGAAGGGAAAGGGAGAGAGTGGCAAAGAGTGATTAAAGAAGCTGGCGAGGCAAAGGGGGGAGACAGATATACGAGAAGAAAAATGATGCGTTTTGTAACTCACATCCAAAAGGTGTCCTCCTCACAAATGGTGTTTTCTCTCATAAAATGTTTTATTGCAGAGAGGGCCCAGGAGTAAATGAACTAGAGAGGAATCAGTGCTTGAATGCCGGGGTGTAAAAAGGAGGTGTCTTGAGGGGGTTTTCTTCCTCTTTTTTTGTGATCCCATGTACAGAGCAACAGGGGAATGTTGCTCATGTCACTTCCCTGTGGTCCTGACTGCATAGTGAAGAAAGTGGGCTAATCCCAATGCTGTTAGAGGTGTCAAGTGGCACAAGTTAGCCCGAGAGTATTAAGCATCAATGTTAACAATATTAAAAATGCAAGATTAGATCATGATTGCTTCTGACCATTGCTATAATATCTCTAAAATCTATCTGCAAAGATATAAAATACATAAAATTTGCAAATACAGGTTCTTTACAAATTTAGAACTTGTACAATTTGTAAATTAATCACAAGCAGTCATGTGTCTCAGGGGTCACACGGGCCCCATTGGATATGTGGGCAGCGCATGGGTGTCGCGGAACCTCTCACTTTTTATTTTGGCACCCATATTAACAGATTAAAAGCACATAGCCCACATGAACAGCCAGGCTCAGCTGTGTGTCCGCTGCATCTCTTCGAGAAACTGCGTGTTGTGCCGTTCACAGCGAAAATAGACAATGAAAATTATCTTTTGACCATGTTTTGATATCTTACTGTCAACATTGCTTGTTTTCGATGTCTATTTCTGTAAAATATATCACAGACAAGAAAAAAAAATGATTTATTGATTTTTAAATCAACACCTCCCTTGATTGTTTCAAAATAAAAGCCATCTAGTGTTTTTCTATGGACGGAATTCCTTTATTTATTATAGCAAAGCTTTTAATCTGAAATATTTGCAGGACAGTGTTGTGGGAAATTCAGTAACTTGCGCTGTTCCATTTATGAATAGAGTTTAAATCATGGATTATTACTATTATTTACAAATGAGCACACGCTTCTTCAGTTCAGCGAGGTAGCCGTCAAGCACTGCTGAAGCATCCAGTGAGTTTCAGGGCTCACTGTCAAATAGGTGCAGTACAGTAGGAAGAATCTTTCAATGTAGCCTTGATTGTCAATTGTCAAACTGCACTTCAGAGGAAAGGGTAATGAAACTGAAATGAAATAACTAGTTTCTAGTCAAGGAGATTCAAGAAGAGTAGTGCTGATGTGGTTGGTAAAGCCGGAGAGAATGTGTGAAACATTCATTCAGTCAGTGCCAGATCACACTTGCGTTAGAGTAACATTTGATTTTAATTTGACAGTGAGAGTTGGTAGTGTCATGTGGTCAGAACAAATTAGGATTATCAGAGCTATTTTACCCCCTGCATTGCAACAGACACACTCAGGAACACTGAAACTCACTGCAAAAATAAAAGCTTTAGGTCAAAGTTTTCAGTCATCTGGTGAAATATCTAAAGGTTAGATTATGTGGATAGATAGATAGATGGATGGGACATTTTGTACAAATATTTATAGTAATTCTATCAGCTTTTGTGATATCCGGATCTCCTGTGATATCCTGATCCTTTTCGTCTAGCGCCATTATTCAGTCAAAGATTCACTTTGCTCAGTACTTTGGTATATGAACATGTATCTGCAAAACTAATCAGCCTTGGCTGTACATTGTGGTTGGCATCAATTAAACTAAACTAGGATGTTAGACATGGTTAATTGCCTGCACAGCATCATCATGTTAGCATTGTCACTGTGAGCTTGCCAGCATGCAGACATTAGCCTTTAACTCAAAGCTCTCCTGTATTTAAATACAGCCTTGAAGAGCCTGGCTGTAAACTCTTATGGCTTGGATACACAGGAAACATCAGGAGCATTACCAAATGGTTACGTAATTCAGTAACAGTAATATTTGTAATAATAGTAGTAATAATCCAAACTTAAAACCCCATATTGTATTCATTCATGGAATCCTGCAAGTCACTACATGTTCTACAACACTGTCCTGTACATATTTCAGAATAAAAGCCTTGTGTTAACAAATGAAGGAATTGTGTCCACAGAGTTTTTAGAAGGGTGCATATTAAATATTTAATTCCCACATCTAACAAGGCTTGTGAGCCAATAGTATAACTACGTTGATATCACGTGGTATCTCTGTGTCAGCAGCGATCAAGTTAGCCAATTAGTGTGGGAAAAAAAAGGCTAAGTTTCACATTAACCGCCTGGCAACCACTTACCGTGAAGTGAATGTTATCAGTGTTATCAATAGCACCTTTAATCAGATGTTAATAGGTAGTAATACAGAAAGAAAATTTCATGTCATATGAGTCATTTTTTGGAATGGTCATGCAGATCATTTGGGAACGCACGGACAACTCAGCTTGTCGTTTAGGTTGTCATTTCGATATAAGGACTGTGGGCACCATTTCACTTTCTATTTAAAGAGGCAACAAGAAAATGAGTTGTGTTTTTCAGCTTGAGGAAATGTAGTACTCCAAAAGCATCAAAATGCATACAACACACTGTCAGTTTCCCTTCGGTTCTTAAAAAGCAGACATTTTAAAGCAAAGAGGTCAGTCCTATTCACATTCCAGTAGAGAGTCTGGCGGGTCTGTCAGATCCCTTTGACTTCACTGCATGATGGAAAGTGGGTTAATCCCAGCACTGTGAAGAGTCAAATGGCACTTTGACTCCAGTTACGCAGAGGGGGAAAACTTGGTGTTTTTCATACTTTCAGAAAAGGAAGGATTTTGGAGCTCTGGAGTTGTCCAGTATCTATAACTGCAACTGTGTCACAACTCAAGTTTCTGGTTAATATCCCCTGGGTGAGTGTCATGAGTATCAAATAGCACGTTGACTTCAGAAGCAGGCTTGTATAAAGTGGCTGTTTCACATGTCCCTGATGTCAGTTTTATCCATGTTAAAATAAAAGGTTATATCAGGATTAAAGCAATATTTTGCAGTGTCTTTGGAAATGTCAAAATACACTGGCATTAATGCAAAGACTTGAGTGCTCACACTGACTGGAGAGACTCTGTGGGGTATCCCTGCTGTCAAGTTCCAATGAGTTTACTGCAGTGTGATTGCAAGTGAGCTAATTCCACAAAAGTACAAAAGAGCAACTCTTAGTTACAATCTGGTACCTGAGTTGTAAAACGCAAAAATACAGTATCTGTCTCTCTATCGGACGTAGATTTCAGCTCTCACTTTTGATATTTCCATCAAGTTCTGTCATTGTTTTCCCAAAGTGCAGGCCAGGGTTCATGACACAGCTGTAAAGACACTGCAATTATGTAAAGTCCTAAAATCCAAAACTATAAATCACCACAGGCAATGTTCTCCTGGTGACACTCACTCAAAATGTCATGTGAAATGTCAACAGGGGCAACCGTAGCCTCAGGCCACGATCACAGAGGAGACCTTTTTTGAAAGATTTTAGTAATAATTGATTTGCAGTGTTCATCTCCTCAAATGATGCACATCATCTAAAAGATAAGTTCAATTTATTGCAACCACATTTTTGTAGTCTGGCCGTCATTCCCACTGGTAAAATTAGCATTACATCTTCCATGTTAATTGCTGACATATGGGAATATGGTGACTTTGCACAAAAGAAGTCCTATTGGAGAATAAACATAAATAGCCAAATAACAATAGAGAAAATGAAGGTGAATTGTAAAATCAATGCTCAAACCATACTATATACAAGCATCCATGACAGTTTAACTTTCAGTTTCAGTTTCAGTTTAACCCGCTCTATTAAAATGAGTTTGGAGTCGCTGCAGCACATTCTTGTAAAAACACATTTTACATGAAAAATTGGATTTTGGGCTTTTTAAAAAATGCATTTCTGAACAAATGAAATCTTATCTTAAATATCATGTATGAATCAATGTAAAATTCAAATAATAAATATGGTTTTGAAGCTCTTAAACATAACATAGTCGTAAAGTTTTTCCCAGAAAACCACTGTTTATTGATGTAGCTTAATAAAGTGTATTGACAGATAGTGGTTGACAGAGGAGGACAGTTAGCCTGACCAGATGAATTCACGTGTAAAACATCGCTCGACTTTGAAATTACATTCCCCTTAGAGGTGCTACATGTGAAGACAAGTGGACCGACTTCATCTGGGATTATTTCACCGCACCGGGTGATGAGGAAATAGACAGCGGGTGCAGTGTCGGGTTTGGACAGCGCGGCTAAAACTAGACTAGCGCTCAATCCACTGACCGTGATGGAGAAAATGAGTTGGAGGAAGGTGAGAAAGAAGATGTTCCACTCATAGCTGACCCGATGATGGCACACAATGTCTCGAATTATAATTATTTCAATGGTGTCAGTGTTAAAGAGACTGAGATCACCTGGAGTATAGCTGTAAACTGTACAACAGCAGCACTCTCTACCAGCTCTTTACACCAGAGATGGAGAGAAGACCAAAATGACCAAATGAAAGACATGACTAATTTTAAATTCTGATACTTTGTTTATTCTGTTTGTTTTAAAGACTTATAAATCACTAGAGCAGGCTAAGAAACATTATTATCAGCCAATAATGTGTCAGTGTAGCTGGAGAGGTGCCAGTTTACCTCTTGGGCACTGCCGAGGTGCCCCTGAGCAAGGCACCAAACCCCCAACTGCTCGGGGCGCTTGTCAGGAGCAGCCCCCTCACTCTGACATCTCTCCATTGTTGCATGTATATGGGTCCTGTATGTGCATGTGTGTGTTAACAACAGAGTGTAAATTGAATTTCCCCTAGTGGGACTAATAAAGGTTGATCTTCTTCTATAAGGTCTGTCTCCTAGAAATTATCAGTATTAAAGAGGAAATGTTGTGCTGTGTTTCATTCACTCAAATAATCATTGTATGTGTACATCATCCAGGCAGCTGTTGCCTCCTCACCACACCAGCTATTATGAAAACAATAGACAAACGTCATTTCTAGGAAACAGGTTTGCAGTGAGAGACACAAAAGGTCAGGAAATGATTTTAAATAACAAATGGGAAAAAAAAGAATGGAGTAAAATTATAGTTGTTAATTCATCTGATATCACATGGTGAATAGGTGATGCTTCTGAATATGGGGTGGTGTTAATATGGAAACGATAAGGCCTCATTTGTCAATGATTCAATATGATTTAGCCTAAAATCTTTGAGAGAACCAGCAAAAACAGCACAAGCACCACATTTCATTTAGTTTTTGACTATATTTCTATCATATAGTATATTAATATTAAATAACATTACAGTATACGATGTGTACATAATATTTGTTTATTTTTGTGGCTACGTGCACATGTATGTGTGTAGGTATGTGCAGGCTTCATTATGAAATATTGGGTGTCACTTTTGACCAAAAAATATTGTGTTCATATAGGCTTGAGTTTTAATAAATGTGTTTCAATCCATGTGAAAAATGGCTGAATATGAATTATTATCTTTAACGCCCTTTTTCTCAAAAGCAATGTTTGATGACAGTCAAACTTTGGAAGAGCATATCTCATCCATCTGGTGCATAGCGGTCACTGCAGTGGACAGCTACTAAAACGTAATTTCCTCTTAAAATCCAAGATGGCCGCTGAACAGCCACCCCTGCTGACCACTGCTGGCATGTCCTATCAAAACTTATATTCCAGAACAAAAAAAATGATGACATACAGTACCATATAAGGAATGATATTATCCATTTGGAATATGACATTTTAATTTCTAATATGTAGAAAATTATGATTAACTGTGTCCAATGAAGTGGACATCATGCATCACCCACTATATTTTCAATATAAGTCATGTAAATGCTTCACTGTTTCTTGTGATGGTTTTGTTATAAGTCAGTGTATAATTGTTATGTTTATAAGGAATTCATTCAAAATATACATTTTTATGCAGGTTAGCTGTAGTTTTTGTTACTATAATAATTATTTTGTTCATTTTGTAGACTTCAAATGCAGCAAAGAATAAGGCAGCCTACAGAACAATTCCCTTCAGCTCCAGAGATGATGAGTATAGTGACAACAGTGATGATGAGTGGCTGCCAGAGAAGAACAGAAACATAGGAGCTGAGGATGATGGAGATACAGACAGTCAGGATGCAGAAAGTGAGGGTGCATATTGTCAAGATGCCAAGTGGCAGGATGCAGAGGGAAATCAGCATGATCAGGGAGCTGTGGAAGATGGCCACATGGCACCTGACCATACTCAAGCTTGCAATAATATCTGGAAAGTCCACGACAATGACTTTGATAGAGACCTTCCTCCTTTTCTAGGAGGATGGAAATTGAACATGGAGGGAAGAGATCCCATAGATTTCTTCACACATCTGTTTCCAGCAGATCTCATTGATTGTATAGTGCATAACACCAACTTGTATATTCTCCAGAAAGGGAAAGAAAATCGGGCAGTGAGTTTTTTTTAGGGATCAACATGTTCATTGGTATCCTAGGGCACGAATGTACTGGTCTAGTCAGGATGGCCTTCATCTTGGAATTACTGCAAATGCCTTTCCTGTGAACAGATATGAGAAATCCTGAGATACCTGCACTTTGTGCATAACTTGACTTATTAGCTAGTAAACATGGATAGGCTCTTCAAAATAAGACCATTTCTAAGTGCACTTCAGGAAACAGTCAAGGCAGCAGCAGACCCTGAGGAATTTCAGTCAGCTGATTGGCAGATAATTCCTTTCAAAGGCTTACTGCCCATCAAACAATGCATACCAAAAAAAGACCAAACCCTGGGGAATGAAAGTGTGGGTGAGGGCAGCAACCTCAGGCTATATGAATAAATTTGAAGTGTACCAAGGCTCTGCAAGTAGTGGTTGCATCAGTGCATTGGGAATGGCTGGGGATGTGGTGATGTGTCTTTGTGATGACATAAAACACAAAAATCACAAGGTGTTTTTTGCTAACATCTTCAGCAGCATTCCACTCATCAAGGCCTTGAAAAACCAAGACATCTATGGCACGGATACATGGAGAAAAAAACAGGCTGAAGAGAGCAAATCAGAAACTCAAGAGTGAAAAACAACTGAGGGAAATGGGCAGAGGAGCTTACTCTGTTGTCAGCAACAATGCAAACATCACTGTCACACATTGGCTCGACAGTTCACAATCCACACAGTCTTGTCCTGTGCTGGCCAGTCCCCTTAAGAGGTTGCCAACAGATGGGTCAAGATGGCAAAAAAAAAAGGTGGTCAGGGTCCAAAAACCCTTCAATCAACACATGGATGGCGTTGATCTTGTTTACCAGTGTCTTGCAATGTACCCCCAAAGATGTCGAAACAAGAGGTGGTACATTTAAGTGTTTTTTTCATTTTATGTGATGTGTGTAAATGCATGGTGCCTCTACCTGATGACTGGATGGGAAAAGATGAGACCCCCCTCTTCAAAGCTTCTGTGACTCGTGCACTGATAAATAGTGGCACCCTCCAGCATAGCAAAAGAGGAAGACCGGAGAAGCGGAGAGCAGTCACCAAAGTAAACCCGTGAGGTCAGGTTTGGCACTAGAAATCATTGGTCCCAATTCACCAAGGTGAAAAATGCCAACAGATGCCATGATGCTGCATGCACGTGGAAAAGCTAATACATACACATGCAATGCTGTGTGCCGCTGTGCTATGGATGCATTGCAAACTTTCACACAGCCTAGGTATGATGAACATAGAAGTGTTTGGGGATGCAGAGGCTAAAATGTCAGTTCTTGTAGCCGAAAACGATGTGCTAGTATAAAGGCATGGTAATACTAGTCCTGCATCCTTATAGGACTGTAGAGACTCACAATAATGTCTCTCCTGTTGGAGATGGTTTGACACATTCAGGTGTTCTTATCCAGGCCTAAAAACTACGCCTATACAAAGTTGAAATATCCAAAAATGTGCTGAAATGTTTTTCAAAGCATAAAAAGATACAAATGCTTGTCTATTCAGAATAAAACACAAGTTAATTCATTTTTACAGTGAGTTCCCAGTGTTTTATGTTGAGTGGTCAGGCACATGTAGTCCACTGGATTGACTGTCTGGAACTCTATGAAAAAAACATTTGTTGGGGGAAAAAACTTGAACTTTTTTTTTTCCCATGTCCTGAGAAGAATAAAAACACTTCAGAAAAACTTTGACCAACATTCATAATTCAAGTATCAGAGGGATAGAATATTTGGCATAGAAAGTTAAAATTTGTGTTACCATAAAGCGGAGACTTTCCTCTTTACAGACATGCAGAAAGCTCAAAATGTGTTCCTGAGTCAATGTGACTCAAAATGATGGAGCAAGTCACATTTGTATAGCCTAATATTACCATACAGCGTCTCATTGGGATTTACATTTCCATACGAGCAACAGCTCAACCCGAGCTCAATAATAGGACAAGGAAAAGGAGAGGCAATTCAATTGGATATAAGCCCACAATACAATAAATCCGATAGAATAATTCCAAAGAAATAAGTGCTGGGAAGTAGTCCACTAAAGGCTGAAGGCTGTGCCATATGTGTGTGAGTGAATGTGAATGATTAGATTAGATCCTGATGAGCATCTTTTATAGCAGTCTCTGCCACCAGTGAATGAAAGGGTGAACGTTGGCTTGTAGTGTAAAGCACTTTGGGGTAGAAGACTAGAAAGGCACTATGTAAATGAAAGTCTATCATTTACCAAAAGGCATGGGTATGGGCCAGGATTGGGTCTTGGATTTAGGCTTATGCAGTAAGGAGGAGAGGCTAGATGGGACTAAACCAGCAGGACAATGTTTGAGACTAATAATTTAATTAAATTATAATGTGCCCACTACAGGAACATTTCAGTGCATTTTATCCCTCAAATTTCCCTGTGGTGCTGCTCAGTTGCTGACAGTAAAAGGGCGGTGGTTGTGTTCTGCGACTCCCTTACAGCTGTATGAATATGAGGCACTGCTGGGAAAGAGCGTGCACACTCAGCAGATCTTCTCAGAATAAAAGAAATGTTTAAATAATGCATTTACCTTAATGAAAGAAACCAAGGAAATTACATTAACAATGATAAAAACTGGGCTAATCCCATCAGTGGAGACTTGCAGTTTGATTTCAAAGATCCAAGACATCAATACTATACTGTGTAGGTATTAAACTGCAGAGAAAATATTGCTTTAATGGAAAACAAATAAAGCAGCATTAGGTAGATGCTTCGGATTGGGCTCAATGATATTTTTTTTCTGGATTGTCTGGGGAGCATTGCAGCAGCTGGGTGATGCGAACTGGGCTAATCTCTTCCACAGGATGGGCAACCATAGGTTTCATTAAACTCTAGAAGGCAGCATTAAAAAAAAAAAAAAGTGCTCTTTTTTGATTAACCACTATGATAAACTTAAATTTGATTGGTATCAATCAAAGTAAGTCTGCATCTTTTGTGTAGAAGTGCACCCTCACACAGTATCATGTTTTGTGGGCAAGAGTCTAAAAACATTCTATTCATCATTGTTTTAACCACATCTTTTTGAATTTAGAGTACTGTGCTGCCATCACACTCATGGCCCAAGGGTTCCAACTAAGAGAGAGCAAATGTATCCATAAAGCCCAACCTTGGCATTTCCAAATACACTAATGAGAAACAGGTTACTTCGACATAATATGGTACGTGTATAACGAGACAGTGCGGCCGACTTGCCGGCGGAAAAATGATTACATTGCACAACGACACTTTCTTATTACGCATAGCCTCTGGTAAAATTATTCATATTTTCTGTTCAACCTATGCAGTGGAAAATGTTTCATAGGATGTGTCAGAATATCTATGGAAATGCCTTTTTTTTGTTGGTTGCAACATGGTTGACCTTTTTGACTTCCTTCTCTTTGTGGGAAGTACAAAATCAAATCATGTCCAACTTGACCAGGAGCAATTTGGGTTTGCGTTTTCCCCGTCATTTTCAGTGGTCCAAACTTTTCTGCCGTCTGTGATCTGTTCTTGCTGTGCTTGTGCTTGGATCTTGCTCATGGCTCATAAAAATGGTGACTGTGCAGACAACAGTTGGATTAGGTTTCTGATTTTGCTTAAAGTAGTAAGATTTCAAAATTCAACCTCAGACATTCACAACCCACACACCGTATATCCCATTAGGATGGGCAACATCAATCTCTCTGGGCATGTGAAGATGCTCCAATAGTGGAGCATATTACAGAGAAGTCTGAAAATGAACAGGAGGACCACTCAATATGCAAACAAGATCAGATCAATCAGTGTCAGTGTGTAAGTCCATCAGTTTGTGCTAGATCTATGAAAAGTCTCAGGAAGTGCAGACCAGACCACCCTAGACAGCCTGAGTCAATTAGGACGGATGTGCCAGCTAGACCCAGTTGGTGTGTGCATCTACATTAGTAACAAGTGGAGTACAACTATCACAATGCTCTCTGGTCACTGTTCTCCGGACATAGAGTTTTTGACTAGAAAATGCAGACCGTTATATCTACTATGGTCATCATCACCACGGTGTGCATTCCCCCCAGTGCAAACACTGAAGAGGCCAAGACTGTTCTCTACCATAACATCAGTGAGTTGCAAACTGCACATCTGGACAGTGTTTTTATTGTTGCTTGGAATTTGATTATATAAAAACATGAACTGAAAATGAACTGAAGGATGAACTGATTAGAATTTAGTGGTCAAAGTCTAATTAAAATGAATTATAAAAGTGTATTGTGGTTTAGAACATTATGAACTATTAATATAATATAACATTATTATTAGAACAATATGATATAATGTCCATCCCCATGCTATATTATGTCACATAACTTGTTGCAGCAATTTTTGGGTTGATACCATTTGTTTGGTGCTAAATTTAACCTTTTTTTTTTTTTTTACCACTGAAAAATTGATCACGATCGAACGATCACTAATCCCTCCAAAATAACACATTAAGACACCAACACGGTGGCACGCTTCCTCGAGCTCCCCCAATCTGCTGCAAGATTGAACCACCGTGTTGCATGTTTTGAGATTTCAGCATCGGTAGCATCACAGGAGATGGCACTCTTTCTCACAGCATCACACACACAAATAAATAATGTTATGTTTTAAAAGGATACACATAACCAGTAGTTTTTAGACCGAAAGGCTGTTGTCTGACGTATGAAGGTTATGCAATATTCAGAACATTAATCATAAACTATTGTCTATGTAAAGATATAGAGGATTAATGTCTAGTTAAGCAGAGAATGAAGTAACATGATCCAGGAAGGCTGGTTGGCGTGAAGACCCATGCATTTTAAGGCTATTAGATGTCAAAACACTGTATAATAGTTTATTATACTATGAAAGATTTTACAACTCTGAAACGATGTCATGTCAAAAAGTATTTTATCTTGCGTGACTGCCTGAATTATAATGTAAACAGTGCAGTCAGAGTCTACCAGAAATGTGCACATGCTCGTATCTTGACCAACTGAGTGGTTTGCCAGATGATGTTGTGTTGCAGCCATACTTGAGCCTGATTCAACTTTTTAGCCAGACTTACCCTGCAATGTTTTCTGAAGTCCCCCCACCCTAATGTGTCGATGCAGTGGTTTCAGTCAAATGAATTATCACGGCTGTGTTTTGTCTCATGAGTGCTGATGTCAGTTTGAACACTGCCGAAGAGTGCTGAGTGACTTGAAATTGATTTTGATATTTATTACAATTACTTACACAGGAGTCTTTGATGCCATCTGGCTGAAGTTTTTTTTTTCCCCATTTAAGCCTTTCCAATTCATCCTTCTGCCAACATCATCATGGAACGTGTGCAAGTATGTTCCATGTCACCCTTTTCGTATCATGGCCCCCGATGGTTGCACATCTAAAAAGGAACAAGAAAGTCCTGTCAATATCTTAGAATTTACAGAACGTTTTTAAAATCTATTTTTAATCAGACTGGGTATAAATATCCAGTGTTAATTGCATGTTTTCTTCACAAAGACCCAGGGAGATGTCATCCTGTATGAGCGCCACATGTTGAGCCTAATTGTAGTGCGTGACCTCTACCCTGTTCCACTCTCAGGATGTTACAGAGGTTTAGATGAAAACAGGACATTCTCTGGCAGACCCTCCATTCCATTAGTCAATCTTCAAAACGTTCTTTAGCGCCACATCTATGTTAGAAAACCAAGATTACAAGAATGTTTCTCTCAAAGATTTGCCAAAAGTTTCTTAAATCTCAAAAAAACTACAGAGTAGGTTATATGAAAAGTTAATTTTATATAATAATAATGCGTAATTTAATGTATTGGAGTAGTCTGTGCATGTTCATATTACTATGATTTTGTGTTTGAATTAATCTGATACAGTACTTATTGCAGAATTAGATCATGACAGTTTTGGGAAAACTACACTTTGATTTTAATCTGGTAAGGCACAAGATATGACCAAATTATTTAGTATTAATAAGAACATCTGATAATAAAGTGTCCATGACTACATAAACATCATTTGAGGCACTGTGGTGCTGAGAGGAACTTAAGAGTCAGGTAATAATTGTGAGTTTGTCATTACAAATGTCCCACTGATCATATAAAATATTGATTAGTGGAGCTTTAATGTTCTAGAGAAAGGTATAATATGGAACAGTGACAGGTTGGTATTAGTAAACACAAAGCATTCACAGTTGGCCGATGGTGGAGCGAGCTATAGCATGAATGAAGAGAGGGATTGGTGTTAGTGAGAACAAAGCGGTGAATCAGAGAAATAAAATGTTATTGTTGAAGCTCAAAGTCCTGAACACAGCAAAATAATAAGAAAAGAGAAAACACAGGCAGAGGGCTGCAGGGTCTCTGTAGATAGACACCACCACAGACTTTTAGCGGGTAAGAAGATTTTGAGGGATTATTTTTGTATCAGTCTATTAATTGTTTTGCATATTACACCTTAAAGATGTGAAACCAAGATAACAGGGGCTGTAAACTGAGAAAAACCTTAATGTAATGTCACATTAAACGCTGACATGATAAGAAAAAAAAACAAAAAAACTCACCACCCTCTGCTTCAGCTGGGAATTAGCAAGATCTTTAAGCCAGTCCTCAAAATCCTCCACTTCCCTCATTGATCCCAGTGGAAATGCTACAGGGTCAGTTGGCCAGCTGGGTTCAGCTTGCTGGTCAGATAGTTCACTGTGGCTCTTGCTGGTGTTTTATATACTCCAGTAAGGTCATAATATGGACATCGGCAGCTGTTAAAAAAAGATCATTACAATCAGTCAATCAATCAATAAGTAAGTAAATACATACACACATGTATATATCTATCTCAAAATTTCAATTTTAATGCTTTGGACAACTCTGTAAGAAAGATTTCACTTACCAGATGGTTATGTTTACTTTTGGTTATTTCTCTGCCACAAAGAAGCCTTGATTTGGTAAAAGTCAAATTAATGTCTTACATGTTATACATATTTACAAGAGGTGTGAATCTTCACTGGCACTCACGATTCGATTATGAGTGACCTGTTTCAAATGCACAAGGATTGAAAGGTTCAATTCGAATCTCATAGCCATCTGAGGTATTGCTCACCAGAACATGTCATGGTGTCTGATCCACACCTTCCCCCTCGCCAGGTAGGTCTGTAGACCTGTCTTGAAGAAGGGATTTGCTCTACTGCTGGTCTCCTATGTTCCATCTGTGGACACTGAGGTGGTGGAGTGGGTGAAGGAGGAGCAGCGGGTGGAGGAAGGGCAACTGTGCTGTTACTCGGCACAGGGCAAGGTGGGGGTGGGATAACAGGAGCCGGTGGTTGTGATGAGCATTTGGCTGGACCTCTGTCTTTCAATTTTAGAGGACTTTCCTCCTCACTGTCATCATCCGAGTCCCCAAAGAAATGACTATAAAGGGGGGATGGAAAAATAACCATGCTCAGCTGTCAACTTAAAGTTATGTTAATTTGCAGATTCCCTTATTAATAATATCATAAATGTTTTCACTAGCCAAGGAGTTGTAAACTCGTGTAAATGGTGAAACATGCCATGAGATGAGAGAGAGGGCTCGCTCGACCTCACGTTACCGCGATACGACAACGTTTTCCTGTCCGTGACAGAGTTAGCATGCAGCTTTAGCCGTGATGTCTAGCTCTGCTTTTCCTGCAATGTGTGAAACCTTAAGTGTTTCCATCCTTTACTGGATGTGTAGTGTTTAGCACGCTTGATTTAAAATGGGAGGGTGCAGGATGGTAGCCACGCTGTCCCTCCGCCATTTTCTACTTTCTCATTTCAGCTCGCAGCGGTCGGCTGGTTTGTTTTGACTGAGGCCTCCTGAAGTACGCTGGCACACAGGCGGACACGGGTCTTGGGGTATGACACATGCGCAGTGTAACTGAAGTTGCGGTCATGAATTGCAACTGGCTCAGTTTCGGCAAGTGCAGACTAGATTTTACTGCACGTGTTGTACCCCAAAGATATGATGCGTTGATCGCATGTGACCCAGCCTCTTTCAGTCAATTTTTTTTCCACCTCTAATACTTACATCGTGTCGTGCCTCCAAGTTATGATCTAAAACTGAAAATGTGTCACACATCACTTGAGTTTCAAAGTAACTATAAAAAAGAAAAAGTTACAGACAACAATGCATATATTTTTGAGAATTAGCATAACACATGATTTAATAACTGGCATCGTAGCTTTTCCAGTCAGGTCCAGGCTCCTCTACCTTTCTTACTGCCCCTTCCACTCTTTCATCATTTTTGTAGTTTGGCCAATAGGTGACACCATCAGTGCATCAGTTTTCTGGCACCACTGCTACTGTTTTGTTGTCCAGGAACTGGATTAAGTGGAACATCCTGATTGAGAAGGAAAAAAAACAAACAAAACAAACACCATTAATCACAGAAATATAACTTCCTGTTCCAAGAAGTTCTGAAACAATGAATTACTCAATTACCTTCTATAGCCAACAATATTAATCAGCAATTACTGTGGCATCTAGAGTACCAACCAAAGGTCCAATTTTTTTGATGATCACGCTCCTCTTATCTTGAACAATTTCACAATAATTTCTCCTCTCTCACAACATTTTAATTTTTTCCTAACATACTACCATTCCTAAGTGTTTTTTGGCACTTGAATTTACACTTGAAGGTTAATAAGTGCCAATGTTTAATAGTTCATTTGGGTTTGAAAACTTTAGGTATACTGTATAACATGTAATAACAGCAATAATAATATAATATAATATAATATAATATAATATGGGGGGGGAGTAGCTCAGTCCGTAAGGACTTGGGTTAGGATGTGGAGGACCCGGGTTCAAATCCCCCATGGACCAAGACCAACTGGTTGCTGGAGAGGTGCCAGTTTACCTCTTGGGCACTGCCGAGGTGCCCCTGAGAAAGGCAAAAAACCCCCAACTGCTCTGGGCGCTTGTCAGGAGCAGCCCCCTCACTCTGACATCTCTCCATTGACATGTATATGTACTGTGTGAACTGTACTGTGTGAACAACAGAGTGTAAAACTGAATTTCCCCACTGTGGGACTAATAAAGGAATATCTTTCTTTCTTTCTTTCTTAATAATAATAAAGCAACTTATACAAAGTACTTACAGTTAATTATTATCCAGTTTCACCTAGATTACTGTGTTTGTGGTCCAGTCACAACTTTTGCTACCATCAATACTACTGCCATCATTCTCCCTGGGAAACAACAGCATGACAACAAGCTAAAAATGGCTTCATCATTTCTGTTGTTAAGTGCAAATTATAGACTGAATTGAAAACACATTTTCCAGTTCTAAAACTAATTAAAGGATGTTTTTTTCTTGCAAATACAAAAAGCCTAAAACACATGTGGAATGGTTGAGCAAGAACAATAAAAGACCTGCATCACTTGCAAAGGCATGATCATATTACATATGTATTATATATATTAATACAGACAACACTAAGTATTATTACTTAATCACAGTAACATTACATATTATCCTGAGTACACCATTTACATATGTACTAGATTTGCGTCTATTAATCTTTTTGTCTTTGTCTTGTAACTTTTCATTTTAACTTGTCACTACCTGGCAAGTTTATCATTAATTGCTCTTGTTCATTTTTGCATAGCTTCTATTCATACTTGTGTCACATTCTTCTTGTTTCATTGTAGTTGTTCTTACATCTAATTATTAATTTGTACTTATTGTCTTTGTGCTGCTGTAACACCTGAATGTATTAATCATCTGAGAGAAAACTGACACTTGGTGGGAGGCAGAAAATAAAGCCTATACAAGGTGCTCCTCGATCTATTCAACTGGTTAATCATCGGGACGTTACATGATGTAGACAGGCACCGTGGAGCAGAGCAAAGATAACGGAGAGGTGAATGAGTGAAAACCATCCTCCTCTCAGAGTCATAACGCGGTCGTATCTCAATAACGTTACACAAAGATGAAACAAGGTTTATCTGTCAGTGTGACCGATTAACCTATTGAGGATGATATCACCAACATGTAATGTTAAATTGTCAAAATAACGTACGTCTATAAATCCGTTTAATAATCAGAAACAAACGCTACAGAACTAACCTGACAATTATCACATTTTAAGCTTTCTTCAGTATCAAAGTCACTCCGTCACATTTATCTGTACATGCATGGCTACAATAAAAACATAAACTACTGACAGCTAATTTGGCATACTGTTATACATACATTATTTATTATCTATACAAATATCAGCTAAGAACGTGGATCTACCGACATGAGGGCGGATCCGCCCCGAAGTCTGTTGCTATCTGGGTTCCATGTGAATTGGCTTGACATGTGGAAGTACAGTGGTTTCCAACTGGTGGGGCATGATCCTAAACTCAGCCCTTCCATTCTGAATGGGTCACAATTTTGTATAAAAGAAAAGAAAAGGATAAACTAAACTTGTGAATTTCTTACCTTACGTGTAAAGTCTTCTTTTAATGTTATTTTTAAGCTCAGATTTTATTTAGTTTTCAGTTTTCAGTTGCAGTTTCGCTTTTACTGTCTGCTGAATTGGCCAAAAAAGCTCTGACACAGGCAGGCTAGAGGCGATGGTACGAGACACACCCAAAAACTGAGGCTGACGGATAATCACAGACGGCCCTAAACTGTACGACGACCAACCATCCGTTGGGTGCACCAAGGCCTTAAGGGCAAATTTTGAGGCTAAGGGAAGACCAGTTGGAAACAATTGCCCTAGCAATACTAATGGGCATAGTTGTTTGCCAAAAATGAAAAGATAAAACTTAACAATATTTTAGACAAAATGCAGTGAATCCAAAAGACACATTGAAGCTTTCATTTTTTTCATAGCATACACAATTTTCTCCGATAACATTGTTCCTCTAAGCCTCTGTTTTCTCTTCACCTGCCAGACTCAACCCTCTCACTTTTTGGCCTGGACATATCAAATTTGACTCAATTCTCTGTTACACTTATGTGCACATGTAAAAAAAAGACTTGCAGGCTCTGTCTTTCCCTCTCATCTCTACCTCTGCTTGCATCTGTCACCTCCTCCTCCCCTGTGATTACCTTAAAATAGTATCGGTGTGTAGAGCGTCAGATCCAAGATGAAGTGGATTTACTTACCTCCATTCTGTCTCTTCCTCTTCTCTCTATTTTTTCTCTGGAGAATGAAAAGACGGCAAAGAGTAAGGGGGGCAAGAGGGATCGAGCCATGCCATAATTAAAGAGAAGCACTTTTCCTTTTTTGTTGACGACTAAGTGATTAAATTATTGTTGTACTACAGAAATACAGTGTGGTTTTCACCCATGTATTTGGTATGTAATGGATCAGTTTTCATGTATGTACTGTAATAGATAAAAGGTTAGTAGACCCTGACCACCAGCAGTTACTACTAAAAATGAATACTGTCAGAAATGCACAGAAACCATGTTGTTCTCATATAACATTATATTTGAGGTAACCTGGGATGTCCATTGACACCAAATCTTCTGCTACCTGACACCTGACTTATCCGTCAGACGGTATCTTGACCACATATGGCCACAGACTACATGAGACATGTCTGTCCCCACAGGAACTAAAATATGAGTCAGTTTACATCTTTTACAAATGGATCTTTGGAGTGGAGTTTGAAGTGAAATTAAATTTGGGAGAGGCATCATTATACAATCTGGTTTCAACTCACCACCTCAGCATCTGCCTCACCAGTTTTCCCTGCCTCCATAATGTGCGAGTGCAGGGGTCATAGTTTCTTTACAGGTGCGCACATTTTCCCATCAAGTTTTTTATAGATCACAACTATTATGTGGGAAGTGGTGAATACAAATTTTGGGCCCTGTTTTGTTGGTACACAGTGGTTATAAAGGAGACCCCAGGAACTAATTAACTGTAATATTTTGCCCAAGGAACAGAACCTTGGCATTACTTAATCTGTTACTCAATAGGACAATGAAAAAAAAAGACAACAATTACACACAATTGCTCAATTAATGGTAATTTTACAAATGGAGCATGAAATCTATACCATGTGAGTGATTCAAGTTTAGTTTCCACTCTATAGCTATGTGAACACAAGAGTTTATAACAGCACTTTCCATTTATTTTCATCACTAGAATTACTAGGACTGGTTTGCTTGCTGTTTCAGTATGTTCGAAACCGGGCTGCCAGGAGCACTACAGTCACTGCTTTCGTTTCTCTTTGTCTTCATCTCAGCAACTTTTGTGACTTTGTTCTCTTTTTCTCTCTCCAAGACTCTCTTTCTTTTCTCTTTCACTTTTTTCTGCCAATCTTACATTAAATTGACTTTCTGCAGGCTATCTGAATATGCTGTGGGCCCTTTAGGAAGCTACTACCTGCTACCTCTGTGAGCTACCGATATGCAATTCTCATGCAGATAGGATGCACGTGAATAATCAAAGTAAAAGAGAGAGGCATAGGCAGAGAGGAGAATAAAAAAGAGAGAATTTGCCCTCTAAACAAAATGAAACGCCACTTAGAATTTCTGCACACTGTATAGGCTTCTCTATCTAGGTTTTTATGTGCTTTGCTTAGAGGCTCATGAATAATGTGATGGACTCAATATCCAGCCAGCATTTTTAAATGCAAAGAAAAGCTGCAGATTGTACAAAGCTGTAAAGGGCAGAAACATGACTTTTCAAGACATATGCATATATTGCTTTTGTAAAGAGCAGTTGGTAATGTATGAAACAAATGTTTGATGATATTAGAGGCACAAAGAAGTGTATTCTAAAATGTTAACATGATGCAAGGCTGAAGACTAAAATTGAATATTTGATATGGACAGTGGAGATTTCAGAGTCCATCTTTAAATATTTTTTTCCAAGATGGCATTGTGAATGGCAGCCTCAGACTTGCACTCCCAAGTACTTTTTCTGTTTTTTTTTTTTTGTTTTGTTTTTGTTTTCTGTTTTCTGCTCTCCTTCTCTGGTCACAGTCACAGTGCTCTGAAGTCCAGCTGCTCTGGAAATACACACTCTCCCTTCATAATGCCGTCTTAATGCATGGGGAACTCCTCTAGACCCTGAGTATTGTCAGCTGGTCCTGCCTGGTTTTCCCTCCAATCCCTGGGTCTGTCTCTATGACATAGTGACAATGACCAAACTAACTCCTGCAGGATGGGAATATACTGACCCCAGATCACCTAGTGAGCTAAGCTGTCTATTACCTGAAATGACACATGGTAAGTATATCCAGCTACCTCCAGGTACACCACAGTAACAGCTGTGACGACCCCTCCCCATCACTAGGTGTGTGTTGACTCTCTGGTCTCTGTCTGTGTCTTGCAGGTTCTGGTGGAGGCGGAGAAACCCCTTCCCAATTGAGATCACTCTCTCTCTCTCCACTCCCACTCACACCATCAGTGTGGACATTGCAGCTGTTCTTTTGTTTCTTTTCCACACACTCACATACATGCCTCATATATGCATACACCACAGATAACTGACACTGATCTTGGCTTTCTGTTTGGCATATTGGTTAATTTTGGCATTCTGTTAATAAAATTGATTTATTGTGCACAGACCTTGTCTCTTCATCTCATTTTTGTTGCAGCCTATCTAACACAGGATATGCTCTATGGTCACCATGCACACAAGAAATATCTAGGACTGGCTTCCCTAAGGGAGTGCCCCTCTTGATTAGAGATTGGTGTATTAGTGTCTGTTCACCTCCAGTATCAAGGAGAGCTTTGGCTGGTTTACCATTTATCTTAACTACCGTGGCCTGTTGTTTCCCTAACAAGCAGTTCTCACTCTGACAGGTATGAACAGTACATAAATACACTGCTTTAGCTTTTCAGACAGGGCATTGTGGCTGAATGTGTCTTCCTCCACACAGTAAAAGCAAACAGGCTTAGCAGGTGACTTAGTCTTAACAGGAGCTATAGGTTTTACTAAGGGCTTAGCAGGCTCTGGCTCTATAGGACCACCTCCACCCCTGGACCCCCATGGCTTACCCCATTCAGTGCTGGACTTGTGTGGAGCCTCCAACCAGTACCTTTTGGACCCTTGACGAGCTGCTTCCACTCTGAGCTCTGGAGAGAGGGAGTGGTAGAATTGCTCCAGAATGAGTATCTCCTCAATCTGCTCCTTGGTCCTCTTCTCTTCTCAGATCCATTTGTTGTAAAGTTGGTTGTAGAACTCTCTTGGGTTCTCCTTCAGGCAGATGTCAGGCTCCCTGAGCCTCTGCCAATAACATTCTTATAGAAAAATGCGTCCTCTCTTTACATGGCCACATATGCTGCTTGTGCCTTCCACATCAGCGGTGGAACCAGCCTTACTGCCCAGTCAAAACTCCAGCCACTGATATGCCACCGCCGGGTGCTTGAACGTAGTCAGGTACTGCTCAATATTGTCACCTTCCTCCAGCCTGGAAAGTGCTGTCTGCCCCCAGCCGCTACCCGTTTACTCACCCCGGGCACTTGACTGGGAACCATGCTCCTCCTCATACTGTAATGGTGGGCCCATCTGGGGCTGATGCTCTCTTCTTGGCTTGGCTGTCACTTGAACCTGGATGTGGCACCAGCTTTCTTCCTGTCTCATTGTCTCTCTGTCCCACCTTGCACTTATGTCATGTTATAAATGATGTAAATGAAGACACTCCTGCAACATGTTGGTAATTGAGTCCATATATAGCAGGCCCCATGTGTTCCTCCCTAGGGTGGAAGATAGGCTGGCCTCCTGCTGCTCCTTCTTCTGGGCCTTCTTCAGAGACAGCCACCTTTGAAGCTTTGCACTGTGCTTTTGGTCGCATACTGTTGGCTCACACTGCTATACTCCTCCAATCTGATTACGTCACATCCCACTTCTGACACCAAATGTAAGGTTTTGTGTGTGGTACGCCCTTACAACTAGGATGAAAAAAACATGCAGGATGGAGTGTACGTGGCTGAAAGATGACTTTTTTTTTCCCCAGAGCTCTTTACTTTTTTACTGGTGGTCCTTGGCAAGTGACAATCTCATTCAGGGCAAAAAAAAAAAAAAAAAATAGCTGGACAACGGTATGTCTTATTCCTCTCACAGACTTCAGTGACTGAATCAGAAAACTAATTCAACTTGCTTGCCTTCTCCCCAGCTCCTTTTCCAGCTGGCCAAATTACCAAATGGACCCTCCCAACAATAAAGGGCACGTGAACACTCACCAATTAACACTCAATCAATTAACCATACTTACAAGTAAACTCCATCTATTACTAATATACACAGGACTATACAGTTTAACACTAGTCAACTAGGAAGCATACTAAACTGAAGAAACATCAATCAATTCAAATTTAAAGAAACCCCACTACCCTCACCCCTCTCTCTTGCCTACCACTTGGTTTGATCTAACAAGGTGATTGCTGGCAGCTGGAGACCTGTGGCTGCATTCCCACATGTGCACTCTGTGAAAACATGCCTCCAGGAAGTGGACCTCAGAGAGAGAGTGATTAGTATGGCTTACCAAAATAAAAGCACAGCATAAGCATAATCACTTCCTGTATTAGAATGTATCACTGTGCATGTGTGTGTTCTTTTCACCTTGAGTGAGGGAGATGATTTCCAGCTCTCTCACACTGCCATATGAGAACAATACCTATTTTTATGAGGTAACTGAACCTGAGTTTCTAAAGAGTTCCCTTCGTAATTATTTTCCTCCCATCTAAAAGGAGTACAGGTGATACTAAGTACAGGTTTGCATTGATGACATGCTGAAAAAACAGAATTATCTCTTCCCCAAATGGTCCTGAGGTGAGTTGGGAGACACAGTATTTTGATTATCTTGTGCCACACCGTTTTGACATACACAATTTTCTAATCACTAAGTGAAAAACGATTGGCCTTAAGGGATAGAGAGACAACAAAAGCCCATCATTGTTTTCAGTTGGATCATAACCCTTGAGGAAATCTTTTTTTAATTTCTTATCTCATTTTGTTCCTTTTCCCATTAAAAAGATTGAGGTTTCATTTCTACTTTCCAATTTTTGGTGAACATTCGATCATTACCAAGTTAGGTCACTTTTAAATCCAAATCCTACAAAAAAAAAAAAAAAAAAAAAGCTCAAGGTTGCCATCATCTTTATGCAAGATGACTCCCTTATAATATTTCCATTACATTTACTGATCATATTTGTGCCTTTGTTGATAAACCCTTTTGGTTTAATAACCACAGTGACTGTTCCACTGGTGTCACCCTTACTACTAGTAGTAAGGATTTAAAAATACAAAATGTCAGTATGTTGCTTGTTCTGTCCAACACTTTCGTACTGTTGGCTGTAATGAACACTGTAGCCTGCAAGGGCCGCTAGCAGTGCTTTGGACTGGCTTTGGAGTCTCACTGTTACATCTGAGAGACCCATTCAATCATGTTGCCAATCAATTGCATCACCACCCTTTCTCCCTTCCTCTTTGCCACTCTCTTCTCCTCTATTTTGCTCTCCCTTCCACACACACATCAACACACACACAGACACACTGTCTTTTGCCTCAATCCATATTGATAACCAGGGCTTAATAACAGAGGTGACACGGTTGACTTACTTCAAGCAATTATCCTCTGGCTCATTATTGGCAGGTAGGGATTGCATGTACAGTGTGTGTGTGCTGGGGCTGTGTGGGTTTATCTACTAATGTATGGACATGTGTGCTAAATTCAACGAAATTAGCAATATTAATGGTGTTAGCCAATTAGCTAACGTGCCCTGAAGAGCACTGAGCACTGAAGTAAAGGGCAGGGGAGATATTTGTCTTCCCAAGGCCAAGCTAGCCAGGAAGGTGTATAATCTAGAGCACACACACACACACACACACAAACACACCTCACCTCACTTATCAAGCGATAGCTGATACACATACTAATGATACCAGCAAGTACATGACCAAATATACACAGAAGAAACACAAAAAGGCATATAAACATACACACACGCAAACCCAGGAGTTGTATTTTAAGGTAAAGCCTACTAAAATGCTCCATTGATTTTGGAGCATTTTGTTTGCCACCCCCTCTTTCCTAACATAAGGCAAAGTGTTTTCCTTAAATTCCCACGGGACATGACAGCAGCCTCCTGAGTGACTGTCCTGTGTTGACCTACCCATCCACTGCAACCTCCTCCCTACTTTCACAGACTACATCAAACATGATACGTCAAAAACAAAGATACAAGAGGAAAATATGTGTCCCTCAAAATGTAAATGACAATGCAGTTTCGTTGTATAGTAATGTTATCAATGTAATTTGTAGGACAGTAGGCAGGTGTGTGTGTGTGTTTGTGTGTGTAAAGGCCAGTTTGGCGGTGAGCTGTTCCTGAGAGATGTAACCTTTGCTTGTGTAGAAGTAAGAAACTCACAGCCTGAGGTAGAATTCCCTGGAAACCTGGATTCACACACATAAATGCAAACACACAAATGGTGTCTTACACTACCCAAAAAGAGGCACATGTTGTCACACACTACACACACACACACACACACACACACACACACACACACACACACACACACACACACACAGATATACAGACAAAATTTACTTGAGCTGCCGAAGGGGGAAAAATCTATTTGACCGTTCTGATGAAAAACAGCAGCCTGGCGTCAGAGCCATGCAATCTGTCACACACACACACACACACACACACACAAACACACACGCACACACACATGCACACTACAATACATTTTAATTCATCTTGGTTTTGTTGTACTTTCTTTTTTATATTTAATCACTTTTTAAGTGCACTGTGGACACTAAACCCACTGAGTTTGCTGTAGTTTATATACTGGTTCTTCCACTGTTTAAAACCACACAAAGCCATGGACCTATTGTTTAGATCAGGGATCAGCTGTTAGCACTCAGTAACACAGTGGATCTGGTACCGGAGCAGAGACTGGGAAGCCAAGCCGAGACTGAGCGAACTGTCCAACGAACGGTGTCTGTGTGCATCTACCAAAGGAATTCTCATGTCATCGCAATAGTGGTATATTTTCCTCCTCTGCCAACGCTGATGCAGCCTGTGATGTCATCCACTCAGCTACAAGCGGGCTGCAGACACAAAACCCAAATGTCCTCCATCTTACTCTGCCCACACCAGAAACAATAAAACATTGCATTTATTTCATGCCAAGACCAAGGAAGCATACAACTCCTCACCTCTCCATCCCCTGGGAGGATCTGATCACAACGTGGTGCTTCTCCTGCTTTTATACTGACCTCTCATACACAGGCAGCCAGCTGTCACTCTCAAGACTGATGAGGCTATGAAGGACTGTTTAGATTCAAAATGTGAGAAGCTTTTGGGGAGGATATTGAAGGTTCTCACACACACATCTGTAAATTTCTCCACTGTGGGACTAATAAAGGAATATCTTATCTTATATATTATCACTGTATAATGTCTCTCTATTTATTCTGCTAAGCACAGGAGTTGATGAGGCGCTCTGTCGGTATGATAGTACAGGCTAGTCAGTTTTTTTGGGCTCTGTTGCCATTCATTGTGGTTCATGCAAATTCAGATCCACACTACAAAAATACTCCACTACAAGTAAAAGTCCTGCATTCTAAACCCTACTTCAGTAAAAGCATGTCTTAGGGCTATCATTCGATTAAATATTTAATCACGATTGATCACATGATTGTCCATAGTTAATCGCAATTAATTGCAAATTATTTGTGTATTTTTTGTCTGTTCAAATACTCAAAGGGAGATTTGTCAAGTATTAATACTCTTATCAACATGGGAGAATCAAACATGCTTGTTTTATGCAAATTACTGAAATCAATTAACAACACAAAACAATGACAAATATTGTAAAATTGAATTTAGGAGCAAGAAATTACTTGACGTCCAGTCTGTGGCTGTGTGTCATCATCGTAACAGTGGAAATTAATTCCATGACTACATTTAATTTGGCTGAGAGGTGCGACATATTGACAGAATAACAGAGGGCCAAGAGCAGAGCCCTGAGGTATGTCATATTTCACCCCAGAGAATATTATTATTGTTATTATTCATTTTATTAAGAGAGACACACTGTGTTCTTTTGAATGAATAAGATTGCAAACATGCAAGGGCAAAACCAGGTATGCCAAATTTGTTCTCCAGGCGCTCAAGGAGTATACGATGATCAATCGTGTCAAAACCTGTAAAAGTAAAGTATTGAGATGGACTCTGAATCTATGTTTGGGAGCAGACCATTTGATTGCAGTTTTGGCAGAGAGCAGGCCCTAAAAGCAGAATGGTCACTAAATAGTATGTGGTCAGAAAGTTGTTGAGACATGTTTTATACATGTTTGATTGAATCACATTAGGCCTAAGTGTTCTGTACATAACCAGCCTGCTAATAGCCGACTATTTGATCTATAGGCTGAGACTTAGTTGAATAAGACAGTCTGATGCTGCTGTAACATTAATAACATTAGTTAGCCATGCTAGTCACTGTCACCAGTATCATTTAGCGATAACCATACTGACTGAATATTCACGTATCACATGTGCCTCAAATCTCCGAAGGGAAGGGAAATTTGTGTCTATGTACATCAATCAAATACCCGGGGTTAGATTGTGTTGGATGCTTACAGTAGCCCTGTTTCTAATTATGATTAAAATGTCATGATGGTGAAAATATCAAAGTTGTAAAGTTACTTACATAGCACCTTTCAAAACATAGTTACAACGTGATTTAAAGTAAAAACAATAATAAAAGTAAATACAATCCAAACATAAAAAAAAAGCACTGAATTTAATAGAATCTTTTATTGCTGATTTATGTAAATGCATGGCTTTCATTAATTTCTAGTCTTAAACTACTAGTTATAATTTTGAGACCATTACAGAATTTTGCCAGTTCAGGGTCTGTTTTGATACCTAAAACTAATCGAAGGCCTGTAGATCCTAGTTTCCCCTCCTGATGTCAGACACATTCCTGTTTTGCAAGACAGGCGTCACTAGATATAACTTTTTATAACTTTTTTTTTGTGCTTTTGTGAAGTTTGTTTGGAGTTGTGGTGGAGGCTGGTCAATTGGCGTAAGCAGATATTTCTAACTGAACGTTAGCTATCGTTGCACAATGTTAACCCTGGAGTGGAGCTTAAGAGAGTCAAGGCACTTGCAAATTACATCATATCCGTTGGATCTTCTAAGAAAAAAACGTCCCACACTCTTCACATTAAAGCAGTCTACAGGCTTATCAAGGAAACCCATTAAGTCGCAGAAGTTCTCATTTTTAAGTTATAACTGCTCACACATTGGTCATAAAAAAGAGACATTTAGATGGAAACCTGCTGACTTATGTTAAGTCAGAATGTCTGTAATTGTACTGTTATGGGCAGCAGATGGCATTACATGGACTTCTGTGCTGACACTGGGAGAATGGCACAAACAGTTTTGACGGTGTTGGCAGTACGACAGTAAAATACACAGTCACACCCTGGTTATGAATAACATCGGCACTTTGTTCCCCACGGCCTATTAGAATAGTCTATTGATCTTTCCGTTGCCTTTCATCATTACATTTTTTTGGAGGCATCCTCCCTACCCTGAGGTGCTTTCACAGCAAACAGAAGAGATGTACATTTTGAAATGAAGCTAATGCGTAAGTTCATTCAGGAAGACCTTCTACTCTCACTCATTCATCCATCTGAGTCCCTTCTCATAGGCCCTCACTCCATCAGCTGATTATAGGGTTCCACTCTGCTCTGCCAATCATAACCTGCCACCACCTTCTCTCTAAACCAATCACACAGTGTGTCACGGTTTTTAAACTGCTCTCCTCTCCGCCGCTTTCAGCTGTCATTCCTGCACAACCGATAATATAATAATTATTATAATTATTATAATTCCAAGTAGTATATATATATATATATATATATATATATATATATATATATATATATATATATATATATAATAGAAAAGTAAAGCCGGAAATATGTCCATCATATCAATAAATAATTGTCCAGTTACTATGATTTGAGCAGATGATATAATTGAACATATGAGTCCTTATTGCACTTATGTCCGGTGAGTTTGTTGTGAATGTGACTGTGTATGTGGTTTACTGGGAGCAGTGCTGGTTGTGGAGTCTAACAGCTGCAGGCAGGAAAGACCTTCTGTAACGCTCCTTCGTACACTTAGGGTGTAGCAGCCTGTCACTGAAGGAGCTCTCCAGAGCTCTGATCGTGTCTCTCATGGGGTGGGAGTCCTTCTCCATCATGGATGACAGCTTACCCATCGTCCTCCTCTCTCCCACCACCTGTACTGGGTCCAGAGAGCATCCCAGGACAGAGCTGGCCCTTTTGATAATCTTATCCAGTCTCTTCCTGTCTGCAGCTGTGATGCTGCTGCCCCAGCAAACCACTCCATAAAATATGGCTGATGCCACGACGGTGTCATAAAATGTTTTCAGAAGTGTCCCCTGCACATAATGACCATTCAGCAGTTTGAAACAGCAACTGCTCCTCTGAACACGATTCCTTGTCCTCTCCTTGCAGGTGGCTGGAGGGTGGAGTCAGCTTATCAGCTCACCTGGATGGACGCCCTGATCTTTGTCTCTCTCATCGCAGTTTTGTTTTTTAGTTTAAGTTCTTTCGTGGCTGATTAAATCAAACCAATAGCTGTGTGGTCTCCTCATTCATTGCAGAATAAACCTTTAATATAGAGAGAACCCCATTAGGCAGATCAGAAACACCTGTTTGTATGTGAAAGTTCTGAGTCATGGTTGAGATAAGTGGTGAAAACACAGAGAAGGTCTATAGGTTGCAGTTTAAAGTGTAAATGTGGTCTGTAGCTGAAGGTATGTGGAAACAGTAGTATTTCAAAGTGGCTGATTGTTGCTCCACTACAGAATTGGTACCCATAGCCACTCTTTGTGATGATCTGACTGAGGGGGTTCAGGCCTATGCAGAACAGCAGTGGAGTAAGCATGTGGCTCAATACATGAGCGAGGCACAGAAAGGAATTGGCAGTAACACCAGAGGAGCCAAGCACCAGCCACTGGTCAATAATGCAGTCACCCAAGACTGTAAGAACAGACAGACCACCCTGTGCACTGCCTGGATTGACTACAGGAAAGCTTAAGACTCAGTGACTTAGTCATAACTGTAACTATGACAGGAACAGCATGCATTTATCACGGTAATCTTCCCTTCTAAGAAGTGAACCACCATCGTGGGACTGAAAACCCAAGGTTAAACCTGAAGTTAGTCCACATCCTATGTTGTGGTGCAGGCCTCAGGCCTCATGTGTCTCAATGTTAACTCATGTTGACAACTTGTCTTTTTATTGCTGTGGGAACTTCACTGTTCTGTGTTTGATCACCACAAAATCTTGTGTATTCTAGGTATCAGATCAGGATATATAACCATGACAAAGATTAGACTGACATTCAGACAGCCGAGCTACAGGCAACAAGACCGACACATCTGAGGTGAGTTCTCTTTCACTCTGTGTGTTTCAGGAGGACAGAAAGGCTCTTCAGAGGTTTTAGATTTCACTTTAAAGGTCTCAACACTTGAGCCGCTCTCAGATCCTCATCAGGAATCAATCATAAAAACAATCTGCACTTGGAAACAATTAGAGGATTCAAGAGGACCTAATGGGACTTCCTGGTTCAGACATTATAAACATGTCAGACAAAAAGGCTGCTGTGAGATACGGAAGTAAAATTATTTTAAATTCAGGGTTTTGACTATTCTGTATATTTGCCTATTCGTCAAAGATATCAGTTACGCTAGAAGTCTGTTGTGTCCAATAAAGTACACAAATACACAGAGGTCATGTGTCAGTCATGGCTCTCCATACACAGAGCCAATATATATATATATATATATATTGTTCACCTTCTCTGCAGGCTCAAATCAGCCCACTCTCCCCTGTGTATTGTCCACTGTGTCATCAGGTGGTATTCCAGTTGCAGAGTGCTGTGAGAGTCAGTGAGCTCTGAGCCATGCTTCCTGTTGTGGTAACTGCCATCCTTCTTCTGGTCGTACTGATGTTCATTTCGGACTCTGCAGCCTGTAAGAACCAAATGGTCACAAAATAATGTTCTACACAGACCACAGGAACACACAGCTGAAAGCACTATTTTTTTTCTGTGATACAGGGATTCCCGAAGCAATGTGTAAAGAGAAATATCCGACCATACCATGTTAAAATAACAGACTTGTAGGATGGTCCCAGATGGGAAACCGCTGTTTGAAGGCATTCTACCATAACAAGCATGAGAACTTTGACCATGCGGAGGTGAGCAAAACAAACATGAACACATCAGAATACAGAAAAGGTGACCTTACTTTAATGATTTAAAGAAAACTGTATTTAATGAAATAAAACATCCTTTGCTCTCAAGTATAATCTGAAATATATTCTAATACCCTCAAGCTATGGAGGGTTATTTTAACTAAAAGGCAAATGGTGAATAAATTATTATTATGTTGGAAATTTGAAAAGGAAAAGTGAAATTTATTTTTAAGATAACAGAAAAGCTCATTTGTAAATCCTCACTTAAAAAAGCTTGAATACAAAAGCTTTATTTGACGTGTGTAATGAACCATTAAGTTATGAAGCATTCTTATTCCTATATACAGTATTGACAATAAACAGACTATTAACAAAATTGCACAAGTGGAATAATAGCTTCTGCACAGTTACTGCAATGAAGTCTCACCTGAGAGTATTGCACAGTATGAGTTGAGGTTTAAATTTTGGTGTGTATGAGGTCTACTGGGAGCAGCATGGGGCGGTAGTCATTCCCCGCCATGGATGACAGCTCAGCCGTCATCCTCCTCTCGCCCACCACCTTCACTGTGTCGAGGGGGCATGTCACCATCTCAATGTCTATTTCCTGGATGTTCACCGATGTCAGGGTGTGTGTGTGCATCTGCGAAAATCCACCACAAACTTGGTGTTGTTGTTTTGTTTTACGGGGGGGAGATGAGCAAGGACCAGCCACTCCAGGGTCTTCATCAGGGTGGGTGCGGAGTCTTAGGCACTGGTACTATGCAGGATGTCTTCCAGAGCTGTGGTACTCTCCCCAGCCTCAAGCTCAGGATGAACATGTGTTCAACAATCCCGCACAGCTGGTCTGCGCAGGACTTCCTCGCTTTCATCTTCCTGAGCTGATTCCTCACCCAGAGTGTTATGAGGGACAGGCTGGAGCAGGGGGGGCTGCGTATTGGAAAGTGTGGGTGGGGATGGGGGGGTTGGGCAGGTTGGAAGTGTAAGGGGGGGTACCTGGGATGAGTGTTGTTGAAATGGAGGTGGAGGTGGGGAGTTTTTCCTTATCCAATGTGAGGGTCGTTTCTGTAAAGGACAGAGGATGTTGTATCCTGTACAGATTGTAAAGCCCCCTGAGGCAAAATTTTGATTTTGGTCGATGCAAATAAATTGAATAAAATTGAAATTGAATGGAGGTGGAGGCTGTGTACTGGAGTTGCAGATGATGTGTGATCAAATCTATGGAAGAATAGATTCAGGTCGTTCACCCACTTTTGGCCCACCACAGCCTGGGAGTCAGGTTCCTTGAGGCCAGAGATGGTTTTCAGGCCCCTCCAGACTCATTGTCCTAAACTTGTTTTCTTCACAACCCTGTCTTTGAATGGTATGAGTGAGACAGCAGAGAGGGGAGAGGACAGGAGATGGGGAGACAGTCAGTTGCAGCAGGACGCTGCCTGTTGGAGGGCTCTTTCACATCCACTAGCCAGCACTGCAGTAACTTACTGGTCTCCGTTTCAATGGCAGTTTATGAAATGGGCTGTTTTGTACTTGCTTTTAACATTGCAAAACTCATCTTTACATCCAGGAACAACATAGTAGTGCCCCCATTCCTTATGTTTTCTTCTTCTGTCCTGTGTCTCCTCTCCTAATTCAGCTGACTACAACTATTCTAATGACATGACTAGAGTACTGTAACATGATAGTGGTCTTGTCATCAAAGATAAAACAGAACTTCTTTTTTTTCTGTTAAATGAATATGTCAAACATTTGTTATGTCCATTATATAATAGTTCAGTAGAGACAAACCAGTTTACCTTGGTTGAACATTTCATTTCCACTTTGAGGGTGCTGCTCCGGAATTAGGATACAGCCAGTGTGTCAGTGAAGATTTAATTCTCCTTATTTCTGTTAATCATAGACAATCTGTAATGGGCATGGGTGCAATCCTGGCATTGTGAAGCTCTGTGAAGTGGCATATGTCATGTGGAGGACTAGTGGAGACAAAGCTCATTACTGGATTGGATTTATTAAGAAGGTAAGCAGTGAATGTTTCTGTCACATTTGCACCTTTAATGTATTGACCAGTCCCTCTAGGAATTTGCGATCACAACAATTCTCACAAATTCAACCAATCTCTGCAGTTTTTGTGTGACATTGCAATTTTGTCCAAACACTGCAACTTTGATGGATCATAGCAATCCCCTGCGCCAAGGTCACCAAACACATCTTTCTTTCTGGTTGTGAAGATAAGCCATAATCTGTGCTCTCATTTACTTCTCCCATTTGACTCAAAAGTCTCTGCTACTAGTCTCCTAAAGGTGCAGGGCAGTGGCCAAACAAAGCATCTGTCATATTTCCAATTTGTTGCAAGTCACATTTACACACGTGTTGTCGCTGTGGAAGTTTTTCAGCGTGTGAGAAAGTGACATAAAGCTTGCAATATCAGCTGCGGAGGAACAGCTTAATCAGACACTTATTGTAATTCATTCCCATCCATGCTGCTCAGAGCATTCACAGTAACTGACTCATCTGCCCGCAGCATTGAGCTCCACAGCTCTAACGGTGATGCCATTCAGTGACACTGTGGTGTGTTCAATCTCTGCCCAGTGAAAATGAACATTGGGTGAAGATAAATTATACTGCTATGTTAATGCATGCAAATGTAATCTCAGAAAATGTAGTTTCTGTTGAGCAACTTAAATCAGTTCTTTGAAGGAGATGTATCATATAAATACAAAGTAAAATAACAGCTTTGATAATCCTTTGGTTTGTTTTTTAAGGGAAGAGCTTCCCTTTGTACTTGGACCGATGGATCTGGATCCTCCAGATTGATGTTCGGAGAGCGTTGCGTTGAGATGAACTACTGCCGTAAGTAAACAAAAAGACTCACAAGGAGAGGTTATAATTTAATAGAAGTAAATGCAAACATTTTTACCGAGACCAGACAGGATGAACATTTTTATGATCCCTGGAGGATGATTATTGAAACAGCACAAAAAAATAGGTGAGTTTCTAGGATAATTAGGTGCAACATTTAAAGCAAATTCAGTCAATGAATTTTACTGAATTGGTGCTTTGCCTAATGTCTATCCTATACGTCGGATCGGCACATACAGGAACTTTGCAAAAAGTCAAGGCCGTCCCCTTTTGGGGGAAAGAAAACCAAAGATCCCATAGACTCCAATGTACCGCAGTGATGGATGTGGTTGATCATTCGCTTCAGTCAGCTTGGTTCACAATTAGCGATCATACTTTCCTACGACTTGGGTCATTGGCTGTTCTTGGGGTTCCCCACACACAACAGGATACCCTATCATAGTTGCTGTCACATTACATCACATTATTTAAAACCAGAGCTTTTTTTTATCATACAAGCATTGATGAACAAAATCATAATGTTTGTGACACATCAGACTAAGAGCAGACTGTTTGACACAATATGTCAATATAATCAGAGTCTTGGGTGTCCTTAATATGAAGGGAGGGACGGGTTGAAGGATGAGGCATATCAGCCTGTGCATCTAAGAGTAGCACTAGTATTATAGTACAAAACAGTGATCATAGACAGATAATTCATTTAATTTAACACAGTGTAAAGAGAACATGACAGTTGCATTCACACACCTCATTAGCATTAATCTGAAATCCTCACTGAATCACGTCTTTCCTGTTTTGTGTTTTCCAGAATGGGGACTCTGGAACGATGTGGACTGTTCAAAGGGGATGCCCTACGTGTGCTCTGTGAAAACCACTTAGTTCAGAGAGAACATGAGAAGTTGCGGTTGGACCAGTCCACTTCAACTGTAACCACTGCAAGCTTTTACACTTACTGCATTTAATATCCAGCATCAGAAAAACAGTTGATGGTTCTTTTTTTTCTGATTGTACTCAGCAGTATATGGCAAGATACCTTAACATGTATTAGCTAAAATTGACTATCCATAATTAACAGTATACCCTTGCTCATGCAAGGCTTCCCATTGGATATTAGCCAAACAAAACATCTGAACAGTGTTAACAGAAGCTAACAGTAAAAACTGGATACTCACAGGTTCAGACTTTCCAAATAAACAGTGTCATAGTTTGAATAGCTTCCTCCTCCCACTTACTGTTGCTGCTGACATAATTACTGATATTGGCATATTCAAAACTCTAATTAAGGATATATGTAATTACATGTTCATTAGTTAAGGTAAAATTACTAAAAGTAGTGAGTGATGTGAGTTAAAGAAATCTCCAATTAAAGATATATCCAATCGAAATTCATTCTAATTCCAGTTTGATATATCTACAATATAATTTTGACTAGTAATTCCAGTTCAGGACATCTACAACATCATTCTGACTAATTCAATTTTAATTTAGGATATCTCAACAGGACAATGTAGATATCTTGAATTGAGGGGACTTACATAAGAGATAAGATAAGATAAGATTGACTTTTCATCCGAAGGAAATTGTTGGCATAGATGCTCAGTTTTACAAAAAGTAAAAACAAACACAATTCATACACAGTGGTAGAGAAACAAGTTTAAAAAAGAGATAAGAACTGAGGATTGATAAGTACAAATAGGAGGGGAAAAGTCTTTCTATAATAGTGAGAAATAAATAACTGAAAAATAACCACATTGACAGATAAAATCGGTAATGAGCATTACCATATGTGAAGTATTGCACATGCCAATAAATACTGATGCAGTAATGGTTATTGACATGAAATAAATAAATAAAGGTGGTGATATTAAAGCCGTATTATTGCATATGATAGTAGAAGAGATGAAGACATTAAGGCCGTATTATTCCACTGATGCTGGTGTTCATAAAGTCCAGTATTGTCAACTGTCCGTCCAGCAGAAAGGGGAGGAGTTATAGAGTCTGATGGCCACAGGGAGAAAAGACCTCCTGTGACGCTCCGTTGAGCATCTCGGTGGTCTCAGTCTACGGCTGAAGGTGCTCTGGTAGGACTCCAGAGTGGCATGCAGGGGATGAGAGGTGTTGTCTTTGATACTGAGTAGCTTCCTCAGCATCCTCTTCTCCGACACCTCCGCCAAAGACTCTAGTTCCACTCCCAGGACAGAACCCGCCTTCCTGATGAGCTTGCTGAGTCTGTTGGCGTCGGCTACCTTCACCCTGCTGCCCCAGCACACTACAGCGTAGAAGATGACGCTGGCCACCACGAGTGATAGAACGTCTGCAGCATGGTTCTGCAGACATTAAAGGATCTGAGTCTCCTGAGTAGATACAGTCGACTCAGACCCTTCTTGTACAGATCTTGTGAGTTTTTTGTCCAGTCCATTTTATTGTCGAGGTGGACACCGAGGTATCTGTATCCTCCACGATGTCCACCTCTGTGCCCCTGATGCTGACTGGGTTAAGAGTGGTCCTGTGTTTCCTAAAGTCAAAAACCAGCTCTTTGGTTTTTGTAATGTTGAGCTGGAGATGATTTAGGTCACACCATCCCACAAACCTGTCCACAACTCCTCTGTACTCAGCCTCTGATCTCTGTTGATACAGCCCACTATGGCAGAGTCGTCTGAAAACTTCTGCAGATGGCAGGAAGGTGAGCTGTGTCTGAAGTCTGAGGTGAAGAGCGTGAAGAGGAAAGGAGACAAGACTGTTCCCTGAGGGACCCCCGTGCTGCTCACTATGGTGTCCGACGTGACATTCTGCAGCCTCACATACTGTGGCCGACCTGTGAGATAGTTAGTGATCCAGGCCACTAGTGGAGCATCCACCTGCATGTCCAGAAGCTTGGTCCTCAGGAGGGCGGGTCGGACGCTGTTGAAAGCACTGGAGAAGTCAAAAAACATGACTCTCACACTGCTGCCTGCCTCCTCCAGATGAGTACAAGCCCTGTTCAGCAGAAAGAGGACGGCGTCTTCCACTCCAATGCGAGTGGAAGACGCCGTCCTATACATATAACTTGAACTGAAATTCTGACTAGTCAGAATTAAATTGTAGATATCTGAAACTGGAATTACGACTAGTCGGAATTCAATTGCGGATAACCGTAAATCACATTGCAGATATCTGCAAATGAATTGTACTTATATGTAATGAGTAACCCCAAACACATGAATGGAAAAGATAGTTTGACTCATACTAGTCAAAATGTAATTACAAATATCTTTTGCTTAGTGAAAATAGAATTAAGGAATTCAAATTAGAGTTTTGACTAGGCAAAATGACATTTGCAGACTTCTCTAATGAATATCCAGTCTAGCTATTAGATGTTAAAATGGCTTCCTATAGTGATCCTCTCCTTTCTCTCAGCTTTGCAGTTTATTTTTCCAAAGTGCATTTGTTTAGGACTCAAAAGTACTTGATGTGTAGGTCTTGTAGTACATGGGGCTCATGGAGGAGCAGCTACATACTGTAGATAATAATAGCAGTGTGCATGCTAGGCTGATGCTGGCTCTTTGTTTAGAGTAGCGCTAACAAACTTTTCCTCCCTTCTCTTTAGGTGACTGGCTAATTATCTGACATACTTGGGTACAAACGCATATTGTAAATACAAACACAAATATCACTTCAACACAATGCTTAGTCTCTGTCACTGACATATTACATTATTGCACGGCTGTGTTGAATACTTGAGTACAGCAGACTGTTGCTATGGACTCTGGTGGACCATTTTTGTGTCAAAATATTGACTTCTTCAGTTAGTAGCTGTGTAACAAGTGGTGTATTGTACACCTAGCAGGTCATTGTTGTGATAGAAACCCCTTCAGAGTGATGAGAGATGACTTCTCTGCTCCACATCAGAGTGTGGCATCACACTCTGGGAAAGGCTATCTTTCATAACGTTGACCAACTTACTGTACATTATCCTTTACAGTACGTATCCAACCTTTTTCCAGCATTGTGTGTAATTCCCTCAAAGCACAGGCAGACACAAGTGGCTTTCTTGCTACTGGTTATTCAAAGCTTTATATCTGAATCCACCATGAAAATTAAACACATATTATCAAGAAAATAAAGTTAGATGGGGTTAACATAATGGCATGCATAGCATGTGAAAAAAAGTAAAAATACAGACAACACAAACAAAATACCTCGTTGGCTGCATCCTGAAAAAAGGGAATCATCTTCAATCTTCCGAGGCTCCTGTCCATTTAAAGTCCATTGGAACAAACAATTAGTCTTACTCATGCGAGAGCGGCCTAACCAGGTAAATTTTCTGCAGCACTATTACATTTACTAAATGAAAAAAATGTTTAGAAAACAATGTATATAAATTAGATTAAATATACTGGCAGCAGTTACACTGTGGGAATGTAGAATCCATTGTGCTCTACTTGTAATACCATATAAATTATTAAATGTCCAGCTCTGTTTTCAACCTTTATGTACCATTAAATGGTTTTGCCAGATATGTTTTGGAGGAAACATTTCTGCTTGGATTGTGTTTAGTAGCATTATTATAATTTAGCTTGTAGATAGGTTTAAAGCAGCAGTAGGCATGATTGCAGCACACATAATTAACAAAAGTTATTTTCATAAAACAGCCACTATATCCTGTAAGTAGTGAATGAGACAGGTAATCTGATAAAAAAAAAAAAAAAAAAAAAAAAAAAAAAAATGTGCCTCTGTGTCCTCTGGTGCTCTTAATGGCATCACATTCCAGAGGAAAACAACCAATCAGAGCTGATCTGGAGTCTTGCTGTCTCGTAGCAGCTGTCAATCACTTGTGAATTCTGATGAAATGGTCAAACTAAGCAGCCCTGAGCAAATATGAATCAATAGTCTGTTACTGTACTGCTAATTTTTCAAGTGAAATGTTTTCAGAAACTACTGTTTATCTGTAAAATGAGAATGTTTGTGACCTGGCAGCCATTGTGATCAGCTGAGGACATACCAATCACGGCCCACCAGTTGAAGTAATCTTTCCCATTTTACGAGTAAACAGTAATTACAAGATGTTTCTGAAAACATTTGAGGTGAAAAATAGTCATTATAGTAACAGAATATTAATTCACAGGGCAGCCCAGTTTGACCGTTGAATGAACAGCCCATACCTAAGTCTTCTGTCATGGGTTAGATTTTTTAAAGCCTGAAAACAGAACCATGAGGAAGTGCAGAAGTCTAGTTTTCTTTCAGAACACTTGAATTACAATTTGCTGAAAGGTTATTATGGAATTTGTGCCCACAACTGCCAAAATATTCTGCCTACTACTACTACTACCTACCACTTTAAAGACTTAACATTAAGACCTCCCAACCCCCAGACCTGTTTCAGGACAAAAATTATTTAGAATAATAATTTGTGTCTGGAATCTATAAATACGCAAATACACATACATATACAGTACATATCTCCTTCTTTTCTGGAAATTCAATTCTCAGTGTATGTGTAGTTTCCACATCACACTTGTGTAATTTGCATGATGGACCACGATTGGTTTCCAAAGTAACATCCCAGTTCCTTAATTAAGTCACATTTCCCTCATTTACAGCTTGTGTTTGCGTTAGTCCGGCCACTGAACATGAGAGGAAAAGGTTTGAGGAGAGCGGTATCAAGGAATTATTATTATGTAGAATTTACTGAGCAATCTCACAATTTACACTAGCTTGGAAAATGGCAATGTTGGGTACTGCATTTAATGCATTTGCTGTTTCTGTGCTGTTACTGTTTCAAACCCGAGATAACTTGTCAGCACACTACGCAGTTCCTCCACCTAACTCCTCGCCTCTAGAAGACTAATTCACCAGCTGAGATGGACCTTCAGTTAGCTGCTGTAGCAACTTGAAATGGCAGCAACAAAAAGTGTGCCGATCCGATAAATATCATTTATACTTATTTTAGACGGACATATGTTAAGAAGCATGTGCATATTTCAGAATAAAAGCCTTGTGTTGACAAATGAAGGAAGACAGACATTGAAACTGTAGTTATGTTGTGGGCTTTAGACCCCGCTCTGGCCACATTTAGTGCCGGCTGAATTTATGTCGCTATGGCCGCTAATTGTGAGTCCATTTCAGCTGGTTTTGGTTGAACCTAAAGGTGTCTAAAATATGTTTTGCTGCTGTCCCCGTCCACAGCAGTACATTGCTTTGCTGCCATGCAGGTACTCATCTGCTTCTCCAAACTGGGGGTCTGCCAACTGTCTACTATAGGTAATACACTGACTATGGATAGGTACCTCATACAACCCTCCAAAACACCACATCTAAACTGTTCCTGTAACCAAGTGCTTTGAGTCATAGATTAACATAGATGTATATTCTACAGAAACAGATGTGCTAGTTAAAAATACTTTCATTGTTATGCTGATAGAAGGATAATCTGTGCAGCATAACAGAAAGACAAGATATACAGTATCTGCCTCTGCTGCATTGATTTTAACCAGATAATTTAACATTATTCATCCAGTATTATCCAATAACACATTATAGCTTATATTTTGCTGCACTCTGAGGCTTTAACCCCACTGCCCTGCACTTGTTGCTGCAAAACTTTGACACTCGTTCACAAAGCTCCTGCCTTCTACATGTGATCAAGAGGCCACTTAGCTCACACATTTGAACATTGACTGCATCTGCATTTAAGTTCACGACTGTTGTTTCTACGTATGATGATGCTTTCATTGTTGTTTCATGTTTCTAGAGTACAGTCAAGATCTGCTCTATATAAAAGATTATAAGTAAATTTAATTGAACTTGAATTATCTTTGGAGAGGGAATATATAAAGAAATGCTGATTCATTTACTTTCCTTTTTTAGTTAGATGTTAACACAGCACTGGAGCAAACTGTCAAGTGTGTACAATCAATTTATCCAATATCCACGCAGAGCAGATTTAACTAGCAGCATATGGATGTGGCTATTTGACTGCCTCTGCATTTTAATTGGAGGGAGAACTGAAGCAGAACACACAATAACTCACTTGTCATCTCATTTCTGTGTGCAAAATATTGCCTTCACACATACTTTATATGTACCATAAGGTCCATTAATATGCAGCTGTTCTTAGGGAGAAATACGCTCTTTAAAGCCACAGTTGTTTTCATGTTGTGTTTGTGTGAAAGTGTGTTTTCAAATGCAGCAAAAGATGCATTTGCATCAAATTTGTCCAAATTTTTTGGTCTTGTTTTGTTACATTTTGTCAATTTTGCCAGCCGCAACAATGACACCGGTATTGTTTTCAACTTGTGAGTGTGTGTGTTATCATGGCAAAATGTAGTTGTTACAAAGGCCAGCACCACCTGGACAATTCCACCCCCCTCTAGATTGGTATGCTCCATCTCCCCAGCGTGGTGTATCCACTGAAATGTAAGTACATCACTATGGTGTTTGTATAGTATAGTTAGCACTTTTAGATAGTTCTTGCTCACTTTTATTTCTCTTACTGCAGGTCATGTTAATCGGGCCAACTTAAGACCAATGGAGCGTCTGCTATGCTAGTTTCCACCTGTGTAGAGCCTGTTCTCCATGTTACTGCTGTCAATGTACTTCTGTTCTATCATTACTTTTCATATTGAGTTAGTAAGGTTAGTCAAGTATGTGCCCATAAGTTAGTTTTTGTTGTGTTTACAGTGTGTAGTCACAATAGCCTACATGTGGGTTATATACCTAAATATTACATTAGTTCATTGTTGCCTATCAGCCTATTATTCCTGTTAATGGGATAACTTAGTGTAGTTAGCTGGTACTACTGGGCCTCGTGGTTCCACCTTGTGATGGTACTGTACATAGTGGTGCATGCCAGTCAGTTTTATAGAACCTGTGGTTAATGGTTTCTATTTGTTTTGTTCCTCTTTCTCAGAAACCACACATGTCCACACATATACCCAACTCTAGTAGGCTATCTTGTCCTCTCTCTTTTTTCTGTTCTAACCCTTGACTGTTCTTTTTTCACTGGGCTACACATGCAAGATGCACTCACAAGCTTTAAAGGTGTGTAGTGAGATCAAAATGAAGGACTAAACATGAATCACTACACGAATGAGAATTAAAACCACATTTGACAGATGCAAGGCTGGATGTGCTGTCAGAGCCATATAAAATGCTGAACCAATTATGCTGTGATATAAATAGGTGTTTCGAAGCTCCCAGTAGATTCATTTCAGTTAAAGCAAATAAGTTGGAAGGATTTCCTTTGTGGCTCATGATGAGGTGAGGGAGCATCACCCAGCGGATGACACTGGCCTCATCATGACTGAAGGCCCTACTTTCCCAGATGCATCTCTTGTCTTCTCTAATTTGCCATTTCCTGTATTAACAGCAATGACTTGACAAAGACAAGCAAAGCAATGACAATGACAAAGCAATTTTTTGATTTTCATTGTTCAAACAAACCCTTTTTTTCAAATGTATGTGCTATTTTTGATCTCTTTAATAGTTTTCTTAAATAATAAATTGATTTTCTTTAGTAGTATTAGTTGCAGTGTTGTCCCTTTTATTTTAAATCAGAGTACCTTGAGTGTGTTTGATGAATTCTTACAATAATGGTGACTTGGCTTGACTTGAATTAGCTTAAAAGTAACGTGTCTGCACTCTGTGGCCTGCTGGAAAACACAGGGATTTAATCTGTGACCAGTTAATTACTGTAGCTCTTCTGTTATACTTTTTGAAAAGTAAATCTCTGCAGTGGATATTTCCTCTCAAGGTGCTGAACACAGAGAAGAATTTAAATGCTTCAGTGTTTGTACAGTCTTTCTTTATTCCTTTCCTTTTGCTAGAGCTGTGAGCTAGCAACAACCATGTTGAAAATGTTATGAGCTTCTTAGTGACCGAATCGTCTGAGCTGCGGGAGATAACATGTAGTACCGTGAAATGTAGTATGAATATCTGTAACACTGCATCTGAGTACTGCTAAAACATGACTGTTTATTTCTTTGCATTGATTGAATGTTATCATTCCAGCCAGACAACCACTTCACCACACAGGTGATCATTACCATGAGCTCAGCCAACATTGTGTTCATAAAAGTGGCATTTGATATGCTGCAGTAGTTTACTGTAGAAAACACTGTTAGTCATCAGGCAGAGGACAGTGAACACGTTTACACCTCAGTGATGATGTTTTCTAAACACAAGACAAATTTGTAGGCACATGACAATTGTACCTGTGATTCATGAGCCAAAAAAATAATTTTGAGGATTTGCTTTTTTTTTCTGAATGAGCCAACATTAAAAATATAATGATATATCCATGTGGTTATGATGGGATTGTTCTGTGTCACAGACACTGTAAACCACATGTCAACTTCTGACACACTCTGTAAATCATCTTTGGTTTAGATCACAGGTCAAACTCAAGGCCCGTGGGCCAAATTAGGCCCGGAACCTCATTTTATGTGGCCCGCAAGGGCTTGCAAAGAATATTTTATGCTTATCATACAATTCTATGCTACTTTACAAAATTATGCTGTCCTAAAACTACATTTCCCACAATGCATTTATTACATGCGCACTGAAGTGTCTCAATATCACTGATTTCCAGCAGTGGCACTCTCGCTGGGTGATGGGAATCGTCCAAGAAAAGTTGATGCAGAGGAAGGGATGTTTGTGCTTAATGGAGACAAGCCGGTATGTCTTGTCTCAGTGGCAGTGTCCAAAGAATACAAATTATGGCAGCACTTTGACACCAAACATGGAGCTCAGTATGTCACACCACTGTCATCTACCACACATGATCTCAGCAGATTAGCTGTTGGAACACAAACAGTTTATATGCCACAGATTGCACGTTAGCCCTGGAACAGACCGCACGCCTGCCAAGCGTGTGGCGGCTGCATTACCTGTTGTTTTTCATTTTGCTGTCCATGTTAATGAGTTAGACAGTGAAAATGATTGTTTGACTGTATGTTGATATAATATCAGCAACATCACTAGTTTCAAAGTCTAGACATCTGAAGAATATGACAGAACTTCTTCATTTGTTAACACAAGGCTTTTATTCTAAAATATGTGCAGGATAGTGTTGTAGAACATGCAGTGACTTTTAGGGCTCCATGAATGAATACAGTGAACCCTCGTTTATCGCGGGAGTTGCATTCCAAAAATAACCTGCGATAGGTGAAATCCGTGAAGTAGTCAGCTTTATTTTTAACTATTATTTTACAATGCAGTACTGTACTATAGAATGAAACCAAAAATCAAAACCTGTTTTCAGGCCCAAAATTTGTTTAAGATATAAAAATATTAACGTTTTCTTACAAATAACTATGATAGTTTAAAGAACGGTATTGTAAAACAATAATTTGAATACAGGACAGTATAGTAATGAATACAAGGTTGGAATCATTGTCACTCGCGTATTTCACAGTCCCTCCAGCTGAGCCTCTCCGTCCTCACTCCGCTGCGCTGCAGCGTCTGTTTCAACCGCAGGCTGCGCAGGAGTCTTTCTCCGAGAGAAAAACATTGTTATGGGTAGTTGTTGGCACTCTTTCTTTTTCAATCAGGATTCAGAGCACAATAAATGCACTGTAAAAAAATCTGCGAAGCTGCGAAGCAGCGAAAGGTGAACCGCGTTATAGCGAGGGTTCACTGTATAGTACAGGATTTTAATCGTGCATTATCACTATTATTTGCAAATGAGCACACGTTTCTTGACCTCTCTCTGTCTAAAACATATATTAATGACATTTCTAATGACATGAAATGAGCATTATGAGGGTCAAACAACAACAAACAAACAAAAGCAGCTAACGCGCAGCTGGTGTGAACAACGGTGGCGTGAATCACGCAGCCATGAGGTAATGCAGCCGCCACACACTCATCAAGCGGCCAGTCTGGCCCAGGTTTTAGATCAGCGCACATTTATTTGTAGTGACACTCCAGACATCTGGAGTGAGCTCAGAGTAAAGCCACTGTTGCTTCGCATAGAAAGGGCCAATCGAGGTGGTTCAAGCATCTTATCAGGATGTCTCCTTGGTGCCTGATGTTAGAGGTTTTCCAGGCATGTCCAACTAGTAAGAGGCCCTGGGGTAGACCAAGAATAAAGCTTGACAGATTATATATCTGGGCTGGGAATGCCTCCAGGTTCCCCAGGAAGAGCTGGAAGCCATTGCTGGGGAAAGGGACTTCTGGAATACAGTACCTTGCGTATCCTGCTGCCCCATGAAATGAATGGTTGGATGGATGGATGGATGGATGGATTACTGACAATGGAAATGTACTGAACTTGCAATGAACAATCAAACTCAAGCCTGACTTCATTTTTTTACTAAGAGAGTGAAGGAGACAACCTTTCTGTGGGAGGTAAAATTGGCATTTGAAGATATTGTGTGTGAGTTCTTGAGTTCTTGCAGCATGTGTGTATGCATGTGTGTGGGAGGGCTGGCACGATACTATGTACGCAGCAGCACCTGGCAATGAGTTACAAGGGCAAACAGTCCCAGCGTAGTGAAGATCCTTTTTGTAAAATATGCTAAATATTGTGCATATTCCAAATCTTTGTTCACTCTTTTGGGTAGGGAACAGTACAAAGAGACTCATTAGAAAACACTGCCTTTCCTCTCCTGGAAGTAGAACTAAAACTAGCCAATAATAATAATAATAATAATAATAACATTATAACAATAATGTGAATTTCTCCACTGTGGGACCAATAAAGGAATATCTTATCTTAAGTCCACAGGCCAGCCGAAGGAAAATGGCACCCACTTAATGAAGCTACATGGAACTTTCCACCAAAATTATGTTAGGTTCTGAGAAGCCTCATTCCGTGAGCTAGTTTTCCATTTCCTTTGATGGCACTACTCACACTGTGTTTGTACATCTGCATCAGCACATCTAAGGGCTGACTTTATTTAAAGTTAAGAATAATGATGTCTTAACTAAGACACCCCTGAAATGAGCTTGTCTTTCTGTAAAGTTGGCAGCTCAATTAAAATGGATCCATCACTTCCCTTTAGGGCCCTTCAGGGACCATGTAGAGGCCATATGATTAAGCATTTCAATACAAGCTAAGCCCAGGCTAGGTTTCCACTAAAGGAACATTTTGAAATTGTGTGATATACGTACATCTGCTTTTTCTGCCAAGAGCTTGATATGAAGATTGATACCATTCTTATGTCTGAAGCTAGAGCCAGGAGGCAATTACCTTAGCTTAGCATAACATCTGGAAGCAGAGGTCAACATCTAGCCTAACTCTGTCCAAAAAATAAATAAATAAACTCAGTATTTAACATGTTATATATAATTTGTTTAATCTGTATACAAACTGTCGGCCTCTTAAAGGGATAGTTTGGGCGTTTTAAAGTGGGGTTGTATGAGGTACTTATCCAGTAATCGACTAATCGGCGCAAAGCAATGTACTGCTGTGGACGGGGTCATCAGCAAATTGAAACTTATCTACCGGGATAATGTTTTTGTCAATCTGGTTGCTTTGAAGAGAGCATAGGTAAGTTTCACATTCAGTTGAGTTTCCCCACATTATTATTATTATTATCTTTATTTGGATTTCTATTGCAAATACCAAAGGGAGTATTAAGCATGTATATAATAATACACCTGAAACCCCCAACATGATAATCTTTAGAAGGTGCAATATAAAAAATAAATAATATAATACAGATAATTTAAATAACATTATCTGGATTTTCTGACATGGTTTCTGTAGATGTCATTTGCTCCTCTGTTCCAAGCACATATAAAAATTTTGTTATGACACATTCTCACTGGCTGCAAAACCAGATTGTCCCTTCGTAAGAGTAGGACAACCTCCAGTGAAGACATCTACAATAATGGAATCGACCCTCCTGGACACTGCCTGGGACTGGAAAATGCTGGTTTATTTAAATCTTTCTGCCAGAGATTATCACAGCTAGTCCCAGGCTGGACCTGATCTTGTGGTCAACCTCTCAGAAGTTGTTGTTCATCATGGAGTTAACTGTGCCATAGGAGGAATCAGTTGATGAAGCATATGAGGTATGCAGACATAGCAGACTTGGCGAAGTGCAATACTTGTAGATTTGCAATACTTAAAAATCGCAGTACATATCGAATAGACACCCAAGTATCGTGATAGCATTGAATAGGGAGATGGGCCCTGGGGCTACAAATTTTTTCACGGCACCCTTCTCTCACATATAATACAAGCAATGTACACTTAAACACACACACACACACAGATGGAGAGAGAGTCTATATTAGCGTGTCGATGGAGAACCGTCTCTTCATCAGCATCATTCACCTCTCCTTCTTCAGTCAGTCAGTCAGTAAGTAAGAGAAACAGATCTCACTCAGTCAGCTTATAAAGCCGCTAGAAAAACCTTTTATTCTTCACCTGGCAACTTGTGAAACACTGGGCTACACCACAGCAACATGGTCTTGAGCAGCAGGCTATTTACATAACTGTCCCTCAGAGCTGTAACCATTTTAATTGGATTGCGATTTATAATACACAAGTGGTAGTATGAACATATGCCATTTTTTTAAAGATGCAGTTTTATTTATTTATTTATTATTTGATCAGCCTTTCTAGTGGGTACTCAACCTTTTCGGTGCAACTGTGATTGGCACCTATGCACACAGTAAGACAATGTGCAACATCATGACAAATATTTTTTTTTTATTGCTAAAAGTACTTCAGTACAACACACAGCTCAGCTTTCATCAAAAATAGGTTTTTTTTTCTTGATAAGACACAGAAAAAGGAAACAAACATCAAACATGGTCATTCAAGAAGGCATTAGGTTTTAAAGCTATGCTTAACAAATGGTTAACAAACATAACAACAATATTTATAATTTTTTTTTTTACATAAAGAAACATGCCCAAATCTGTAGCATTATGAAAGACACACCAGATTTCATTGATGTAAATATGCCAGATGACGACTCCTACACTTTCTTCATTGGCATGAATGAGTGTTGACGGGTCCATTATGCCATTTAATTTTGAAGAAATTTGAATCAGATCTGGGCTATGTGATAGACTGGTGACCGGTCCAGATAACCTGCCTCCCATGCCCAATACATGCTGGGATAGGCTCCAGCCCACCGCCAACTTGAACATCATAATGAGGACAGAGACTGGCTAGATGCATGGACAGAGATTTATTTTTCTTCTTTTTTTATTTATCTTACCTGTCTATCCTCATAGTACAGCATGTAAAATATTTTCAGTGCAAACTGATTAGCTTTCTTACTTTTGTCATGCATTGAAATTAAGCAAAATGCATATAGTTTGGCAACTGCAGGAGAGTGCAGAGTGCAAGAGTGAAAAAGAAGGGGAAATTGCCATTCACCATATCAGGTATGAAATACTGTAGAGGGGGGGGGACTAAATTTGGCTGCACCTTGCTGCTTTTGTTCTAAATTGCTTATTTCATTTTGGGCTGTTTGCACTGACCTGGCCACTGAGGTCAACCAGCAGGACAGCAGGAATTCTCCCGGGACCTTTGAAGGCCATTAGGAACCTGCCTGTAAACAATCCACAGCTGTGTTTGAAATGACTCCCTCTCACATTCCCCCATTCACTACACAATAAATATCCCATACTCTCTAGTGAGCAGTATGTCTGAGATTTCAGATATTTCTGAATTATCATTTTGTGTCATCACTGACAGGTATTGTAATTTGCATTGTAGGGATTTAAAATGTCACACTGAATTTAAACAATCAAATAAAATGGTGGATGGTGAATAGGTGCACTTAGCAGCAAACGGAGTGATTATGGACAGTTTGTTGCATATAGTATTTTCAAACAGACACATGTTCTCATATTAAATGTGATACCAAACAATTGATACCATCACGGAAATGACTTGCAGTTGTTTCTCAGGACTAAACTTCCTACAACCCTTTTGTCATCCATCCATTCATTATCTGTAACTGCTTATTCCATTTGGGGGTTAGGGGGGGCTGGAGCCAATCCCAGCTGACATTTGGCGAAGGCATGGTACACACTGGACAGGTTACTAGACAATCACAGGGCTGACACAGTAGATTAGACAATAGTGATTAAGGGGCACTTAATTTGATTTACTTACTGTTGTTTGGGCCACAGATGAGACAAGCTAGTTAGCGCAACCCCGCCTCATTCCCAAACACTAGGAGACAGCATGCTGGTGGTCAGTGGTAGCAACACGAAGTTTGGTCATCTGGCAGGAAGTCTGGACGGTCCGACGGGATCAGACCCCTGAAGATGGGGTATGCTCTGGCTGAAGCCAATAGGTCCGTTTCCAGAGGTGCCGTCCAGTCTCCCCCTGGCGAAGTACCCTAGTCTCCTAGTGGGGGGAAGTTAAGCAGAGGGACAGCAAGCTGCGCTAGCTATGTAATCCTTGTTTCATACTGTATGTGGTCTGATGAAAAGTAAATTCATCAGAATCACTGTCCATATATTTATACAACATAGGCTACTGTCATATTTTACAAGAGAACCATGTGAGAACAGTTTCCATGGGAACATGGCCGTCAACACTGAATCAAAGCTTTCATTATGCAGAGCTGGGCGTGGTTAAATCTAAAGTGGGTTGGACAAATTATAGATGCAGCCAGGTCACCTGTCTTCACCTGTTTCCACTGTTTGTGTTATGCCAAGTTAACTGACTGTTAGACACTATAGACATGGTATCAAACTGTTCATGTTACTGTCTGCAAGACAGTGAATCTTTCAATGCTAATATTTCAAAATGACTAAATGATTAGAAAATGCTTCAAAGATAGCAAGGCAGAGTGAAAGCACAAGATGTGTGGTAAAGATGAGGTGAGAACCAGAGAGCACAGTGAACCAGAAAGAGTAAGAGGTGAGAGAAAAGAGAGAGCCCTCGATATAAGGTGTTCACCTCTGCTCGAAGAAACCTCATTTTCCTCCTCTGATGTCCGCCTCCATCCATCACTCTCCTCCTCCTCCTCTTCTTGTCTCTTTTTCTGCTCCTGCTGTCTGTTCTCACACTGATTAATGAGCAGAGCCCTGGCTGAACCTATTAACAATGTGTAATACCGCTCAGTCTGCAAATAGCCTGCACTGTCCAGACCTACTTTACACTTCTCAAGGTAGCAGTGGCCTTTTAGGCTGCTCTCTGAATGTGCCATGTTGTCTCTTGCTGGGCAGCTGTTTCTGTAACTTCTTGTCTCCTTTTCGCTCCTTGTGTCTATTTCTGCCCTTCTTCGCCCCATCATGTCTTTCAGAGCCTCCTCCTCCCCAGTCGTCTTCCTCATCTCTCTTTGTGTCAGTTATTACTCTCTTCTCCAGCTATCCTTGGCCCTATTAGGGTGGTCAAGTTGGGAGATTAATCGACCTGAAAACCACATCCATCAAAAAAAACGTCAATGCACACGTGGCCCTCCCAACCTAGTTTTTAGAGCGAAGACTTCTTCTTCACTAGCATGTACACACACACACACACACACACACACACACACACACTTTATTGTACTGTACTGTATTGTACTCCATATTCATCCATCCATCGTCAACCGCTTATCCCGTTAGGGGTCGTGGGGGCTGGAGCCGATCCCAGCTGGCTTTGGGCAAAGGCAGAGTACACCCTGGACATATCACCAGTCCATCGCACTTAATTTGATTTACTTACTATTGATTGGGCCGCAGATGAGACAAGATAGTTAGCGCACCCCCGCCTCACTCCCCAACACTAGGAGATGGCACGCCGGTCGCCAGTGGTAGCAACACAAAGTTTGGTCATCTGGCAGGAAGTCTGGACGGTCCGAGCTAAGACCCCTGAAGATGGGGTATACTCTGGCTGAAGCCAATAGGTCCGTTTCCAGAGGTGCCGTCCACTCTCCCCCTGGTGAAGTACCTTAGTCTCCTAGTGGGGGGAAGTTAAGCAGAGGGACAGCAAGGTGCGCTAGCTATGTAATCCTTGTTTCATACTGTATGTCGTCTGATGAACAGTAAATTCATCAGAATCACTGTCCATATATTTATACAGTATAAGCTACTGTCATATTTTACAAGACCCATCTGAGAACGGTTTCCATGGGAACATGGCCGTCAGCACTGCATCAAAGCTGCCATTATGCGAAACTGGGCGTGGTTAAATCTAAAGTGGGTTGGACAAATTATAGATGCAGCCAGGTCACCTGTCTTCACCTGTTCCCAGGGTACAAAGAGAGAGATAACATATAGACAGACAACCATTCTCGCTAACATTCACACCTACGAGCAATTTAGAGTCATCAATTAACCTAAATTGTATGTCTTTGGACTGTGGAAGGAAGCCAGAGTACCCAGAGAAAACCCACGCTTACACAGGGAGAACATGCAAACTCCATACAGAAGAGCCCCAAGCCTGATTTGAACCTGCAACCCTCATGCTGTGAGGCGAAAGTGCTAACCACTGCACCACGTGCAGCCCTTGTGCTCCATATTTTGTCACTTTATTTTTTTTGCAACCTAATACTCACTTTCTGTAACGTTCCGCAGGACTTAGTTTATTTATGTGTTGCATGCTTTTATTTTGATGCACATCCTGTTTTATTTTGACATGTTTAACCTCTCCTCTCGTTGCAGTGCACTTCACTCCCCGTCCTGCATGCCTCTCTCCTTCACGTTTGAGCACCTCCTCCTGACCCAGTTACCTGCACCAGTCACCTGTGTCTGATCGTCGCCCCCGCCCCTAATCATGTCCACCTGTCCATAGTTAGTCACTTCCCTCACTAGTACTTAAGCAGCGTCTCCCTTTCCTCCTGTGCCAGATCGTCTTGTCTTCCCTCGTGTAGCAACGTTCGCGCATTCTTCATGTTTTTGGATTCCTCGTGTTTAGACCATTCTGCCTGTTTCTTGACTCTGCCTCTGCCTGCCAACTGGACTTGTCGACCGTGAGTTTCTTGATTACCTGTGTACCGAACCCTGATTGTAATAAAGACCAGCGTTGTTTTCCACCTGAACCTGCTCTCTGAACTCTGCTTTTGAGTCCACCCTGTCCACCATCTCAGACGTCACACTTTCAGCACTAAGTTATTGGGGGCATACCCAAGCATAGCCCTTTTCTAGTCTTCTGACCACTCAAAGCGCTTTACAGCATTGACCCATTCACACATGTTCATTTGTACACCAATGGCAGAGGCTGCAATGCAACAGGCCAACTTCTCCCATCAGGATATAATTTAAATACTCATTCACACCCCAATGGCTAAGTCTTCAGGAGCAATTTTGGGATTAAGTGTCTTGCTCAAGGACACATTGACATGTGATTGGAACGGCCAGGGATCAAACCATGACCTTCCAATCTGTGGACAACCTGCTCTACCCTCTGAGCCACAGCAGCCCCCAACTGTACAGAAGTGAATCCAAAATTTGCCAGTAACGGGAGCTGCCATCTTGTGAATTTGACAAAATTTGATGACAGTCTGTGCAGTAGTCATTAGGGGCTGGAGCCACGCTATCGTCATCGCGCACCAGTCCGAGCCAATCACAAGCTGAGTTAGCATGCTACATTAACACCATGGCAGCTGTTTGGCTTGAAAGATACAACTGGCCATAATATCTCTACATATTTACATTTATGATCAAATTGATGTTCTATCACCCCCTTTTTTATAGCATCAAATAACTAATTAAAGCCAAACTTATCAGAAAAATTAACACTTGAACATACACCAACATGGAACTATCTTCGGGAACAAACATATTTGGCTTCCACTGACTTTTTAGTTTGGCCTGTGTGCTATCCACAAACATGGAGGGGGTGGAATGTATGACCTATACTGGATGTTTTGGCTTCCTTATACACAGTCTATAGGTTCTAAGTGCAGTAAATCATTTACCACTGTTGAATGCACATTTTGACAGGCTATTTTTTTGTAGACTGAGCAGAAAATTCACAAAAAGATTACTTGGCTAAACCAAATTGCACCCCTAACTGTGCTGCCAAGCAAATAGCATATCGGCGCTCCTGTACTATTTCCACGTATTCAGATTAGGTAATATGCATATATTTAACGCAAAATTGTCCCCTTTTTCTATAAATTAGTCTTATTGCAAAACAGTCCAGTTCACAAAGATCAGTGTAATAGCCAACACAGTTACAGTGGACTTATTAGCATCTTCAGAGAGTTGGTTGTAACTGAAGCACATTTATAAGGGTTGTCCACCTATTTTGTGATACAATGACAGTTGTGTCCTGAAAGATAAATGAAAACAGCTATGCTACATGTCACTGTTGAAAAGCCAAGAAAAAAAAAAGATAAAAATAATCAATAAAGTTATGCTGCTGTGCCCTCACGTGTACATGGACAGAGCATCTCTTGTATGATTGTTGCAGGTATTTAACTAGAAATGTCTCAACAAACTCATAAAATAAGAGAATGTAGTTCATACTTTCTTCATTAATTATGTAATATTTGGCCCACCTGCTTATGTATGCTCTGTGGTGCAGAGCCATGCATGGCTGTAATGAAAATAGAGAAGTTAAATGAGCAGCCTAAATCCAACCCAAGCTGGTCTACTGTATATGGCCTGAGTCTGGCCCAAATGGACCCAGCTTGTTGGGGCCCCTTGGGCTTCTGCCTCATGTTCACTCTCCCCCTCACAAGTTGTGCATAGCTTCAAGCGCATTCATTCATGACATGGATAAGTGCAATCATGGTGCTATCAACACCTGCAATCCAGTCTTTGTGAATTTGCCCCTGAATCTATCTAGCTAACCAGCAATAACCGATTCATTTGGCCACATGGTGGGAGCAGAAACAAGTTGTGAATAAAACATTAACATACAGTATAAACATGAGGTGATATGGTTAGCTTGTTTGCAAACAGTTCGTTCTTCACACATCCAGCAGTTAGTTGTCTGAGTGGTGTTTGTGTCCATGTGATAAATGTAATATTAACTCTCTTTAGCTCTGTTTTGGTCTCCACCCACTGCTGAGGGAAATATTTAACTCTTTAGCTGTTTTAACTGTTGAAGGTTGGGTGGTGAGATGATAAAATATGCAAATCTATCTGTAAAAGGGAGACTATTATTTATTAAAATTTTAAAAGTTATTTTTCTAAAACAGTTGATATGTTGACAGGTAATCTGAAAAAAAATCATGTGCCTCTGTGTCCTCTGGTGCTCCGAAAACAAAACAACCAATCATAGCTGATCTGGAGTATGCCGTCCAGCTGCCGTATACGACAGCTGGCTGTCACTCCATCACTCGCACACTTCGGTCAAATGGTCAAACTAAGCAGTGCTGATCAAATATGAATCAATATTCTGTTACTGTAATGACTATTTTTCTCCTCAAATGTTGACAGAAACATCTTATAGTTACTGTTTAGCTGTAAAATGAGAAAGGTTGTAATCTGGCAGTCACGCTCTCTCTGACCTGTGATTGGTCCAAGTCTCCCATCATGGGCTAGATCTTTTAAAGACTGATAACAGAGCCATGAGGAGGTGCAGAAGTCTATTTTCTTTTCTCAGAATACTTGAATTACAATATGCTGAAAGGTTGATATGGAATTTTTGCCCAATGATGCCAAAAAAGTCATTACAAATCATATTTTCTAATGAACTTGTAAAATCTGTGGAGCTGTTTCTGCTGATTGACAGTTCAAATTAAATTGAAATAACGTTCAAGTAAACTGATATATTTTCTTCATAGTGCTCTGATGTTATTTTTTTTTTAGCTTCAAGAGAGAAGTGGAATTACCTCACTGAATTGGCAGGATGTCTTTCATATAATACAAAACCACATAAGGACATGTTTGCAGCTGTGGGATCTGCAGAACACAGAGGGGATATAAAACACACATACAGTATATGTTATTCCATACCATGTCCACGGTGTTGTTCGCACAAAGAAGTTCCCAACATGGCCCAATTCTCTCATTTCAGACCATGTGTGGCTGTTCTCTGTCATAATGCCATGTAGGAACAGTCTGTTGAAATTCTAGCAAGCTTTTTTTATGAAGGCCATCATGACTACAATGCAGCCAAGTACTTTACCCCTGCCTTCTCCTGGCAGCCAAGAGGAGCTGCAAGAATGTCAGGCTCAGTGCTGTTTAATGTTTCATTCACTATCAGCCAACACTTTTGCCCTCTGGAAGTGTGCGGAGAAACTGCATAAGCCCTTACAGGAGGCAAAGAAGGGGGAAGCAGGGAAGCACAATAAAAGACAATAAAATGTACGGAAAGTCAGAAACTGGTGAGACTTAGCAGAAGAAGAAAAAATGTAAATCTGCAAGTAGCGAAGAACGGGTCCTCGGCCCTTTTGCATGTCAGGGCTACTGGTCATTTCCGTGACCGTGTATATAATGTGTAGATACAAAAACAGATTCCTGTGTCATGGCAAAACATGCAAATTGCCCACCTCACCACAGCAATGCCGTTCCACGAAAACCCAAAAGTTTCACAATCTACCATCATGAAGGTCGTGATATATAGCAAATTTTGAGATTGATCTGTTGAATCCTCTAGGAGGAACCTGTAAAGTGCCTAAAATGGCCAATTGTCACTTGATCTGTGACATAATCATTCAAGGTATTGACTATTCCTTCACAATTTAGCGCCAAATTATGTCAACAAATTTGAAACAAATCTGATTAACCCTTGAGGAGTTCGAAAAAGTTTAATGAAAAACGTACGTAGATTCAAAATGGCCAACTTCCGGTTGTGCAGAGCTAATGAAATCCAATGGGAAAATATGTCTGAAATGATGAGAGCAATGTGGGTACCACATTTTATATATCAGAGGAACTATGTTCCAACTAGGGATGGGAATGATTCGGGTAAAAAAACGAACGGAACCGGTTCGTGTATGTATCGGTCGGTTCATTTTAAACAGGTTAGAAGAAGAAGAAGAAGATAGTCCTTTATTAGTCCCACGAGGGGAAATTCAATTTTTTATGAGGCCAATTGTTTATTTTTTTTATTTTTTTCATTATTTATTGTCACACTAGAAATCAAGGCCTATAGAAAGAGGCTGGAACACATGCAGACAAGAATATGAGGTATAACACATGCGCAGTGTAACTGAAGCTGCGGTTGTCCGTTGTGATTGGCTCAATTTCTGCGAGGGTGGACCAGATTTTACTGTGCATATCTCTCAACCACCGCCACTATGTTTACTCTACCACAGCTATTAACTTGCCGCCGCACGTTACCTCACCGACTAACAGCGAATGGGAAACTTGTGTAAGTAAATGACTTTAGTTCCTTCTAGTCAGCAGTGTTCAGTGGTTGTGTTCGGGGAGTTTATTATGAAGGGTGGAACAGTTGCAGCAAAACGGTGATGCACTGTTACTGACAAGCTATTACTATATGCTCCTCATAACATTTAGGAGAAGTGTCTGATGTTTGTATTCTTCAGTCTTTTTAAACTTCACTGAAGAATATGATTTATTTTATTGATATGTTAGATTGTTTCCAATGAGATATTAATGAGTTTCTATGGTGACTTTGCTGTTGTAAACATTACTGTTGCTGCTCTAGAAACAATATGTGTCCTAGTTGTATTTAAATATTCAATTATAATCTGGTTCTGAATTTAAAAACAACCAGCTGACATAAGTATAGCTAATATGCACACTTCAAATTTGTTTATTTATCACAAGTCATATAATCATTGCAATATTGAGCGGTGTTATTGCACATGGCAGATTGTCCTCATATGATGCTGGCCTTGTATATGTTACTGTTGCTTCTAGTGCTGGCTGACCTGATGCTGACCTTTTTGTTGCTGATTTGTTTCAGTGTTTTGTTCCTTATGTCAGTCTAATGTTTTGAGACACAGAAGAACAGTTGTTGACTTATTTTGCCAAAAAAAAGGAAATGCATGTATAAACTGAAGTTGGAAATTGGCCTCCTTGCTGTACCATAAATGTACCGAACTGAAAACCGTGACCCTAAACCTTGATATGAACCGAACCATAAATTTTATGAACTGACTGAACCCTAGTTCCAACTAAGGCTTTCCACACATTAGGGGGCACTATGGAGCCCCCTAAACAAACATGATCTCAATCGCTGTATATTATCACAATGTACACAGGTTTTGGTGATGATGTCCAACAAGTTTTGTAAATGTTTGAGTATACCCAAGGGCGTAAAACATGCATTTAAAGGCTAAAAGTAATTAGGGTCACTCTAGCATTGTGAGTTTTTGTGTATCCTAAAATCCTCAAACATGGGGTTGTAAAATGAAAATGAATCCACAAAATCCAAAATGGCAGACTTTCTGTTGGGTGAAAAAAAAAATGCTCTTATAGATGACCCAAACCCTAACCCAATGATTCCACCAAATTTCATGAACATCAGAAGAACTGATGGCTGGTTGGCTTGCGCTTGGGGGTGCATCGGATCTCACTGGCCATGCCCAATTACTGCAGAACTATGCAATTTTCACCAGCTCTGAATGTACTGTATGCCAGTTGTCATACATCCCAAGCTCCTAAAAAATGTGATTCTGCAGCAGAGTAATAATAATCTTGACAAAAACAATAGGTTTTCTCACACTTCATGCCAGCGACACCGCTGGGCCTCTGGCACTTTTGTGCCCCGGCCCTAAAAAGCTTTTTGAGGTGAGAAAGAGGGGAGAAGAATCCGGTGAAGAAGTGGAAGAAAAGGCTGGAGAAACTATTAGTGAGAGAAGAGGTCATGGAAAATAATGCTTATAAAAGAGGGAATCTTGTGAAAGGCAGAGACAGATATTCTGGCAGACAGATAAGAAAAAGACTGAGAGAAATGAACAGTAGGGTGCCACAGTTGTCCTGGTAATCTCACTATGGAAATGGCTTGATTTGTAAAAACGGAGCTTTAGAAAGTGTGACAATTTGACAGTAGCCTGGGGTGAGCAGTCGGGGATAGCCACACTTAAAAAAATGGCCTCCTCGGTCCCTCTATGGATCAAAAAAGAACGACCTGCTAACCTGTTATGTAAAGTAGCACCAAGTGAAAGGCTGGCACAGAGAGACAGCGGATGTCCATCTATGCATTTAAAGGCAAACTTGAAAAGCTGAAATTGAGGAAAATCGGCTACAAAAACTGCCAAGTATAATTCTTCTGCTACATTTTTCTATTTCTTTCTAACTTGAAAGCTGATACACAGAGTAACACATATAATGGAGGTTTGAGTGGAATTAGGTTGCAGTCTTTGTACATCCACAGCATATAATCATCTAATTGGACTGCACTCTGGTGTATTTCTAACCTCTCAGTATTTCAATCTAACTGCTGACCCAAAAACACGCTTTAGACCCAGTTGTATTTTTATTTTCCATTGAAAATCACATTTTTTCTCCTCTTCTTCCTCTGAGTCATAACTCCAAAAAGCAAATCAGAACACACACTGCTGGAATCACAGGAATGTGACTTACTCTTTCATGAACATTTTTTTTTTCCATCCAACAAGCATGCACTTGGTGTGACAGTGGCAATAAAAAACACCCCTTTAAAGGGTATTTGTTTATTTGTTTCACACATATAAAAAGATGGTAAAGCACAATTCACATGAAAGGAATGCAAAACATAGAAGGGTGTGGTAGCAACTTACAATGGCATATATAAAAAAACACACCCAAAGGACATACAATAGGTAAATATATTACCATGACAAAAATCAACAGTACATTTTAGATATTAGTGTTATATTTCACATTTTTTTTAAAATATACAGTGTAAAGTGTAAGGGTAAAGTTCAAAACAAAACAAAAAAAGTAGTAATACAAATAGGACTAATAACAATAATCAATGGCAGTGGATGTAATAAAGTGATGAAAAAAAAATACAAACACTACTAATATTAAAAAGGCTGATAATAATGATAATAGTGGGTGTCAAGCAGGCAGCAGACTCAACAGCAGGCACAACCATGATCCAGGTGTAACCCCGATCCATGGATACCCATGAGATGAGAAAGCACAAAGATTCCGGGGAAGAAATAAAGTTAGTAAAATGCATACAAGGGACATGAATGCATCCAGATGGAGAGAGAGAAGGAGAGAGGAGCTCAGTGTGTCGTAGGACGTCCCCTAGCAGTCTATATATATATATATATATACCAGGATAACTAGGGGCTGGCCCAAGGCAGCCTGAACCAGCCTTGGGCCAGCCCTAACAATAAGCATTATCAAAGAGTAAAGTCTTAAGCCTACTCTTAAATGTGGAGAGTGGGTGTCCACAGAAGAGGAGCTGGATAGCTGAAGGCTCTGGCTCAGATTCTACTTTTGGAGAGTCCAGGAACCTCAAGGGAGCACAGTGTTCTGGTGGGGTAATAGGGCACTATGAGCTCTTTAAGATATGATGGCAACATTACTGTTGGATGAGGTTTCAGGTTACAGTGATGCTGACCACGATCAGATGTGATAAATGGGATAGTTTATATGCCAATGAAGCGGATTTAGGTTAAAGAGAGGGCTGATCTCTATAACTACTCTATAATACTGCTAGGATTTGAACCAAAGATCTCGTGTTTACTAGACAGGCGCGTTGGCCAACTGAGCATAGGACCACCTATAAGGATAAAGGATGGGAGATAATGAGTGAGTGATTTCTCACTTTTTAGATAACCCAAAGCATGATGGTAGGTCTTCTTGACCTTGGAAACAGCAGCTGACATTTCTTTTTTTTTTTTTTTTTTTCACCACAAAGTTTATTCAGTTTTGGGTTTTGATATTTGGTTGGCTAAGTAACTTTTGCCCAGTTGCCACAAAAAAAAAAAAAAAAAAAAAAAAAACCTTGAAGTGACAAACTGCTAATTTGCTTTTTGGTTTTTCACTATGAACCATTTTTTGACAGTACCAAGACCCACAATCATGTTCGTATACCCCTAGAACACAGACACTCTATCCATTCATATGCATTTGCAGTGTGCTGACAACTTAAAGCCCCAAATGTTTTTTTTTTTTTTTTTTTTTTTTTTTTAATTTCATAAAGGCTGTCCTTAACCTCTTAAGCTGTAGGGTGCTGGAAGGTGTAGTTTGCCTAGACAGACATAATCAAATAAATCAAGAATAGCTCAGACCTCAGTGTAAGTAAAATTGTGACTGTTACTACGCCAGAGTAAATTGTGATGAATCAAATGCATTACATTTTTATCCTCGCCTAAAATGTTTTCTAGATTAGACAGTGGATAACACCATGATAGCAATGATATGCACAGAGACGCCCCTGAATTCATTCAGCAAGTCATTGACTACAACTGAGCCAAAGCAGATATAAATAACACAAAACACATCATTTCTACAAAGGTTTTGGTAGGATAGGACCAGGTGAGCTCTCTGTTTGGCCACTTGGATACCCAAAGTGTGACAAATGGATTTTCCACCTCTTGAAAGGAAATCTGGCTATGAAATACTACTGAAATTCACTACAGGAGACTATGTGCACACAATTGAGCCTTTGGCCATGACATTTACCCCGTGCATCATCGCATTCTACCATCGTGCACAGTATCAAATCAACAAAAAAACAACAACTACTTTGTATAATTTTGACTCCAAATGGAGTAGTTTTAAATTAGCAAGATATCAGCAAGACAAGTAATATTAGTAACAATGTAAATAACATAAGAATGTACATTCAGTATAAAAACGGTCAAAAATACAATTTCTTGGGCATTGATTTTGCAACTAAAACATTGAAATCATTGCCAAATAAATGATTGCTTGGACAAAATACACTTGGAATATTGTGTTAGTAGCATTAAGACCTTGTCTTTTAAACAATTCGGAAAACAACCACCACTTTTATGAAGTTTTTAAAGGCAGTATTTAAAGCGTAGCTCAGCCAGTACCAGGTTCACTGGGTAGAAGAGGTTAAATGCGTATATTAGAACTCATATGGCAAGTTTTACTGTTCTGTAAGCAGATTTAGACTAGTGATTTTTTTTCCTGCTTCCATATGGCAGGTGTCATTCTTTTATCCAGCTTGCAGTTGTTGGATGAGCTCATCCATTCACACACAAAAAAATGATCCCATTAATGCTAAATTTTCACCACAGCTGAGGTCTGATTGGATTATTTGAGTCTGAGTCAAGCTGTTCCATCTGGAGGAGTGCTAAACCAGTCCTATTAATGGATTACACAGGCTGTGTGTACACTTAGTCACTGATGACTTTTCACTGTTTCACATGCTGTGTCTTCCACCTTGTCAATGTAGTAAACACGACTGAAGGCACACGAAAGTCATTAAGCGAGAGCTTCATATAAACCTTCCCATAATGTCACAAGGAAGGGGGTTCAATTAACATGCAAATACATGATATGCATCTCTTCATTTGAATTAAGTATCAACAATTATACCCTTCTAACTGGAGGACATTTTTGACCCTTTAAACTCATATAGTTACAATTAATTAAGGACGATTTGACATAGCCGAGGCCGTATGTATCTCAGTTATTAATGTCAAATGGTTTTTGCCTTTCAAGTTTTAATTGAAAACGTGGAATTGCCCGACTTTCTAATTGTGGCTCTTGTGCTCCCATTACAAGTGTGTGTGAGTGTGTGTGTGTGCTGAGGGCATCTCAATAACGTCATCTCAGCAGCATATTAATGTCGGTGATAAGTCAGACTGTTAATGTTGCCTCTTCAATAAAAAAGGCTAAAAACCTTGCCAAAATGTGAATTCAGTGAGTAAAGTAAGTCTATATTTGGGGTACATTTCTCCTTAGACTCCTTCATTCAATTCCACATTTCTGTCTATCAGCAGTGAATGGCTGATTGTAGATTACAGGCAGAAATCTTATACCAGATGATTCAGAACAGACACTGATGCTTTATACATTTGAAGCACCTTAAATAATGCAATTACAGAGACGAGATTAAAATCCTTCAATTAATGAGTCCATATAGTCAGACTCCATCACTGTCAATGCAGCAAGGCAGGTTTCGTCTGGTGATTACATCACGCTAAAAAAATCAAAAGCGATGCTCATTAAGCTTTCTCAACTCAAAAGTTTCTTACTGGAAGTCCCTGCTGCCTTTAAACTTGTGAGTGAAATGAATAAATAGGTTGTTCATTAGATGGCCTGATGGAAAACTTACCAACTTAAATCAGCTTGAGAAGTTTGACCATCTTAGAGCAATAATTCAATCAGCAGCCATATTTACAAGTGTTATGATGAGGCCCATCATGTACTGAAAGTTTTAATTATCCCCTTTAATTGTAATAATTTTCATCAGAGTGAAGACTGACTCATCTAAAGTTGTCAAAGGAACAATGCAAAGTTTCTTCAAGTGTGATATTAGTATACTTATGTATCAGAGATATAATGTGCGGAACAACATTATACTTACGTGTACTTGGCTTATACAGACAAGTATACAGAAAAGTCTATGTGTACTTGGCAATGATACAGAAAAGTCAAAGTATACTTGGCTGATACTGAAAAGTTCAAGGAAAAGTATATTTGGTTCCAGAAGTTCACTTAAAGAAAAAATACAAATATACTCGCAGAAAAAACTATTAAACTAGTAGTAGAGAGTATACTTTGAAAGTGTACTTTCAAAAACTATAGTAAAGTATATTACTAGTAAACAGGTAAACAGGAGTAACAGGATACCTGTAAGTTAACGTGTAGTATAGTTCATGTTATAGTTGCAGTACAAAATACAACTTGGTTGTAAACTTGCTGTGTAGAGTTTAGTACACTGACAAGTATACTACTACTACATTTACCATATATAAAACATTTACTTATACATATACTGTATACTTCTGATTATGTTTGGGATTATACTTGAAATGTACTTAAGTTTACTTCATAAAATAAACTTCAAGTTAAAGTTAAAGTTTCTTCATGACCTTTAGAATATTCACAGAGCTCATTATTTTTGGTCACACGTGAACAAATGATTGTAAGTTCTGAAACGGTTGTAAAGGTGGTAACTGGCCATTTTAAAACTGTATTAATCAACCTGAAAACTGCACAGACTTAAAGCCCTGAAATACTAGTATCTTGCTAAGCAGATATGGATAACACCAAACAATTGCTTACTTACATACAGTAGGCGATTTTATTCATTTTTAACAGGTGGTATGGACGGTTTCTTTTATTCCGCTGCAACCCCCCCCCCCAGTTACTCTATATAGTTTGACAGAGTGGTGAGAAAAAGTCGCAATTTCAAATCTGTCTGCTACTTCATTACAATGGTTGATCAACAGTCAGCACAGTTAGACTGCTGATATTTCACAGCCACAGTCATAGATTCTAACTTGATCAAACCTCAGTAAGATAAAGATCAATAAGTAGACGGACTAGACTAACATATTCAACTAAACAACCCCATGAATGTCAGTAGTAATATCCTACATATCCGCGAATCGGAGTACATTTTTATTAAACATCTAATAAATAAACAATAAAAAGGTTTAGCAGTCCCCAGGGACCTCCATGCTGCTGACACAACTGCTTTTGCCAGGTAACAGTGGGGCACAGGCTTCAGAGCTCATGATGATGATGTGCTAAGCACCAGAGCAAAAACACAGACACATCACCGATAGTATGATAAAAATGTACTTTGCTTGCCTAGACTGATAGTCAGATGATATATCACACATGAGGAGCGCAGAGTCAGTTGAGTAGGCGGTCCTTAATGTTGCCCAGAACACATTTGCAGACATATTGCTAATATGTTTTACAGAACACCTCCAAATATGGTCTGAGTACTACGAACCATTTTCAACCCAGGTTATCTTCTTTTTATTTTGGCTTAACTAACCCTAACAACCACGATGCTGCTAAACAGGCCGAGGATGGTGGTTATCAACTCAGTAAATCAACCCAGAGTTTCTCAACACCAATCACAAACATGCTGACTCCTGTCAGCAGAGTGTCACACTTTACAAACACAGAGCAAACCTTAATATTATATAAATGAAGAAGTTAAAGCCATAATCCAGACTAAAAGTAACAAAGATGAAGCTGCCAAATGCAGGCAGAACAGCTGGCAAAAGAAGTGCCGATGTGCGAATGTTATTAATGTAACAGAATACTCAAAAGTCAGATATAGCTGTCAAGACGGGACAGATATAAAAAAAAAAGTACTTTCAGGAAACAGTGGATGAATAGATCACACTTCACTATGGCCTTTGAGAACAATGTGGCATGTCAGCCTTCTTTCAGCTGCGTCCCTGTCTCCGATGGTGTGAAACAGACTTGAGAGCCAATAAAAAAGTCAATATAAAAACAGAATTCAAAGTGGTAAATGCCCACAACATACAGCCAGCCGTCCTCGCTGCAATTTAAACTGTTGTTTTCAGTCTGGATTATGACTTTGCATTTGTGTAATATTATACACAATTTATACGATCTGATCTCATACATAACCTGCTTAGGTGTTCAGTTACCATGTTGATCTACCCTGGTAAGATGTGAGCCACCGTCACAGGACTGAAAACACGGGGTTAACCCCAAAGTTACCTCGCTGACCATAAATCTTGCTTTGTAATACAGGATACTGGTGTGAACGCGGCAAGGAACAGCTCAGCAACCTGTGACTACTCTGAGTGTGTAACACATTATGCATTAGCTCTTTTTGCAGTCTGCTGCACTTTAATTGGTTGACATTTTATTGGAACCTCCTCTTTCTAGCCATATTTTCTGTTTGAAGTCTGCTAATTTCTCAGACTCAGTGTGCAGCCTTGTTGGGAAATGGAAGCCTTGAAGCAGCCCAAAAATGGTCTCTCTCCTTTAACTCGACTTCTTATACTTCTCTGTCGTCTGCCTACTTCCTTTCTTCTGTCTCTTTAACAGTCTTTCCTTTCTCACTTCTTCAATTTATGGTCAAATTATGACTGCTCCGCTAACTTCATATCTTAACCCTGCACGAGCCACTGGCCCGGCAGCAGTGTTACTTCGAGAGATCGAGGCAGAAAAACAGTTGGAGAGAGAGAGGGAAAAAGATCTTAAGTGACGGAGCAGCACAGACAAAAACAGATGAGCCGAGAGAAGCGAAGAAATGAGAAGGCTGAAGAGTCGCATTAGAGATGAAAAGTCATTTACTGGTTCAGAGGGTGTTGTGGCCTCACTGTTGGCTGGGAAATGGCTTGGTGCTGATAATACTGTGTGTGTGTGTGTGTGTGTGTATGTGTGTGTGCTACTTTGAGAATATGTTTGTGTGTACCTATCCATATGCTTCTTGATTTCTCTATGTGTGTTTGTGATACCGAGATCATGCTCATCAGCGCTGTTTGGGACATGCAGTGAGATATTCAGCTGGATGTGACTCTAATTATCTCCATGGTGATTTTCACCAAGTAGTTCCATTTCACTGTTTGGTGTGTGGCATGTTTGTGTGTGTGTGTGTGAGAGAGACAGAACGAGAGAGGGAGAGTGAGAGAGCAGCAGCTCTGTTGCTGTTAAATTTCTCTCATCTCTTTTTTTTCTTGTCTTCATTTTTTTTTTTTTTTTTTTTTGATTAATGAGATTGCAATGCGGACAACAAATTCCCCCCAAAACAAAGAACTCCCAGAGGGTTGGATGGGATGTAACAGGAGGACTCGAGTAAAGTGTGGCAATGAAAAGGAAAGAGACTTTGAGAGAAAAAGAGACAGAGACAGAGAGGAAGATTTGACTTCTGAAGCTCTTTAATGGAGCATCCTGCCTCAAAGACAAGGGAAACAGCTAAACTTAGTCTAAATGAATCCCTGACTATCTTAAAAGACCTTCAACAACAAACACCCACGCACATGCACATTCATTTTCTATTATTTTTCTGGGGAGTACAGCCTCAATAATACATAAGGAATATGAGGGTGACCACACACCTTGCTAGCCTGGTCCATCAATTGACCCAGGGTTCTTGTGTAAAAGAGGATTTATTGGCAGAATTGTAATAAAATATTAATAAGTTTGTTTTCTTTGGTGTATAATTATCTGAAAATACAAATTGTTGTGTTTTCATTACCATCGAATGAGATGTTGATATCTACATAATGAGCGGGTCGTCGTCCCAAAGTCCGCCATGTTTCTATGGTAGCCCAGAATGGGCAAACCAAACACTAGCTCTCGAGAGGACCATTCACGATTTTGCATCGGCCACCGTGGCTCTTTTTCATGCTCGGCACATTGCATTCTGCAACATCACCGCTAGATGCCACCAGATCTTTAACCCAAACCATGATCTTTTCCTAAACCTAAGTAGTAATGTTACATACTTAATTTACATAATGCACTTAACTTACATCATGTCATGTCACGTAGACGTTCAAGTCTATCAGACTACACTGCACATTGAAAAATGATGCTGAAGTCGTACCCAGTGAATTAAAAATTCACGCAAATTGTTTTCATTAGTGAGGACAGCACCTTGGTAGCTGCAAGCACTTTGAATAAAAGAGTCTGATATCCAAATCAGAAATATTTTATTGATCCCTTGGGGGCATTACAGTGCTCTATAAACAGAAATAAAGGAGTATTAACAAATAGATTATGAACATAATGTTACAATATGAGCTTAATGCTACAATATAAACACAATATATGAAATATATATGCCATTTTTTTTTTTAAGTTTTTTTTTTTTTTTTTGGTTGGGGAGTTTTTCTTTATCTGATGAGAGGTAAAGGACAGAAGGTGTCGTATCCTGTACACATTGTAAGAAATATACGTAATAAAATTTTCAATTAAAAAAATACAACATACAAAATATGTACAAATATTGGCATTATGACATGCAACATATAACAAATAACCACGGTGCAAATAAGTAGATACAAAATGCTGAGAAGCAGGTTTGTGTGTGTAAATAGAAATACCAGAATGGTATAAATAAGAATATTTCTTGGATTGCATACAATAAGTTGTGTAAGCCAGCTATGTATGGGTTAAAAAGTGGTAGGGAAACAGTTGTGCAACACAATTCCACCCATTCCCCAAAGAGATAGACTGAGTATTTGAAACCTAAATAAAGGTGTCACTTTGTGTACAAATCCAACAACAGCCCATAAAGAGTGGAGATGTGTCCTCAGTTATTGCATCTAAAATAGTAATTATAATAAAAAACATTGTGTTCCTTATTATATTACATCTCATTAAGTCTTCCAAATCAGAATGACTTTCTCCACTAGTGACTGGGCTGCCAAACTGTAGGAGAGACTTTGTGACTAACTGACATTTACTCAGCATTTCTCATTATCCTCACACAACCTCACAAACACCTCCATTAATAATCACTCCCCAAACATTAAACACCTCAATTAATATGAACACACTACATCCCTTATCTCCTGCTCCGTATTATCTCAGGTGGCCAGATTAATGTTTTGTGCTGAATTTATGTGCAGTACCTTACCTAATCCCTCCTATTAACTTCCAGTCTCCTTGTAAAGGAAAGCTATTACATTGTTAATGATGAGTCATATGAGTAAAATCTTTAAAGTGCAAGAATGAGCAATTCTGCTTTGACAATGAGGTGTGGTAAAAGTTGAAGAGACAGGGTGTTGTAGGCATTGTCGTTATACTCTTACAGTCATAATGAGATGCTGTAAAAAATAAAGTGCCGCCTGTGCTGTAAAAAGTAATGGTACGCCATTTCAGGTGATATTAAGAGAAGAGTGTTAACATTTGCAGCTGCTGGAGCTGTTGGTTTGAAATTCTTGGCAGCTATTCAAATAGGTCTGGTGTTGTGTTTTGCGGACAGGATTAAGAATGGTGATGTAACCTTATTTTGCAGCTAGCTGCCTAGCAACATCCATAAAAAATAGCGTTAAAAAAATTACTACAAAAATGGCGATACAGCTGCATGGTTTGTTGAAGTAAATTTACAGAAATAACAGTTATTGAACCAACATTTTCTGACATTTTCGTAAAAAAAAAAAAATATGTGAATTGCTTCGAGCAATCGCTACCACTGCTTCTACAGTATGCTAAATGAAAATTACTCTACTTGTTACTAATTGATTAGGGCAAAACAAAAGAACTGCTGACAGGAAACGATGTCAGACTGAATGAATGATATGAAACTAAATGGTAATTCAGGTTGATTGCCATTCTCAGGGCGTTAAAGTACAAACGCTTTGTCATGGCCGTCAGCCTACGGTGCCACGGCACAAGACACTTTCATCCACGAGACCGTTGTGTGTCCCAGGTTTCACTTTCACATAACAATCAGCTGTTCATTTATGTCCTGAGTTCACAACATTCTATGTCATTTTCACTGTACAAATGTATTTTATGCTGCTGTAGAATTACTGCATTTAACTATAACTTCACAGTAAATTGCCATCAGAATACCGCAAATTAGCAGCATGCTGCTGAAGAATTAGCTGTTCGTTCGAGTCCCATGTTCACACGGTTTAGTTTCGTTTTTACTTAACACACAGTAGTTTTAAGCTCAACCATCAAGTTATTTCCTCAACCTAACTATTGTGGTTTTGTTAACTAATCCTTAAGTGACACCAAGTGTAACTACGGTGGTTTTGATGCTGAAAATAAAGTGGTGCCAATGTATGTGATGAGTTGGGACAATGTGTTGCATTATCCATTAAGGTTCACTCAGTTCTGTGCATATTCAGTATTTAGTAGATTCAGACTATTCAGACTAATCTATTTAGTAGATTCAGATTTTCAGATGAGTGTTATGTAAAATTATAAAATTGATATTGACCTCCCGCAGTTCCTCCTTTGCTGAGTGAATAAACAGGATGGATTTCTAACCTGGCTCAGTTTGTGCTGTGGATTACGGTATGATTAATCCTGACTATGTGTTTATGACACTGAGTTCTAATCATTCTACATTAATTCTTACCTATGATTTTGGCACCGTTGTTTTAATTTAATTAACTGTGTTATTAAATTTCCTGTTATGTTGCAACCATTAGAATTAGTACAGAGTCATTAGCTCACTACCGGTCTACTGAGTGAGTTGTTTCACTCTCATTAATGACAGCAGGTATGCTTTTATCTCAGGGTCTAGGGTGGTACTCTTTGGTAGGCTGTTCTTATGTGCTGCATTGCTGCGTTATTTGTACTTCTCTCACCATCTCTTTCAGGTCAAACCATTTAATCTTTACCTCTGTCGGAGTTCTTATTAGAGGTGGCACAGTGTTCACAGCATTTGTCACCCCCCTTCCTTTCTCTTTTGTCTCTTTCTTTGCCAGGTGTCCTGTGAAAAGTGCCAAATAAATCATTTTCTTTCAACTGAAGCTCATTCAGCACTACCTCAGCTGTCATACTGCTGTTTCTTTCCTTCTATAAAAAAAAAAAAAAAAAGCTAAAGGCTCCAAACTTACACTAAATTAAGGGGTCCCTTGAATTCTGACCTCAAGGGATAGGTTCTATGGGTACCTGTGTGTCGCCCCTTTACAGACATGCCCACTTGATACATACAGTTTGGTGCAAGTCATAGTCAAGTCAGCACACTGACACACTGGCAATTGCTGTTGCCTGTTGGGCTGCAGGTTGCCATGTGATGACTTGAGCATTTTTTTTTTTTTCTAAGTGCAGTACCTGTGAGGGTTTCTGCACAAAATCTGCCAACAATAGAGTTTTGTGCTGTTAATTGATTTGGAATAATACATACTGTATATACATACATTTGCATAAAACAGCATATTTGTGCACTCCCATGTTGATAAGAGTATTAAATACTTGACAGATATCCCTTTAAGGTACATTTTGAACAAATAAATAATGTGCAATTAATTTGCGATGAGTCACGATTAGATTCAACCTGCACGGTTGCTGGGCTGTGAGCACAGGTCCCACTAGAGGATGTTGGGCCCTCATGCCACCTTCATGGAGTCTGTTTCTGACAGTTTGGTCAGAAACATGCACACCAGTAGCCTACTGGAGGTCATTTTGTAGGGCTCTTGCAGTGATTTTCCTGTTCCTCCTCGCACAGAGCAGAAACCAGACCCGATGCTGGGTTGATGCCCTTCCAGTCGGTCTCCTGGTTTCTCCTCCACGCTCTTGAGACTGTGCTGGGAGACACAGCAAACCTTCTTGCCCACTGCACAAATGGCTGTGCCATCCTGAAGGAGATGGACTACCTGTGCAACCTGATTAGGCTGCAGGTACCGCCTCATGCTACAAGTAGTGACAAAGACACTTGCAGAGCACATAACTAGAGGAGAATCAGTCAGGAATGATCAGGAGAGAGCAACTATCTGTAATCTGTAACAGTAAACTCACAGGGAAAGTGTGGTGACAGTTTAAAGAACGAAAGGGACTAAAGTGGATGGGTCCAACAAACACAAGACTTTATCCAAGAGACCACATTAGTGTCCCATGTGTCACGTTCACGTTACAATCAGCTGTTCATTTTTGTGTCCCGTGTTCACGTCAAGTCACATTTCCAGTGTACAAATGTAGTAATTTTAAGCCCAACCATGTTTTAAACCTAACTATAGTGGTTTTGTTGCCTAAACCTAAACCTGTTTTTGTTAGTCCACAAGATTAAACATGTGTTTATTGTGACTGAAAAGTGACACCGAGCGGTCTGGCAAAATGTCCCTATGTGACGGATGAAGATGTGTTGGTCTGTCTCACACTTTGTCCACCTCTTTCTGCATCTCTCTTTCATTCTGCTATTACTTTGCTGTCTGTCAACTTATCTTTCTCATCTCCCTTCCTTCTCTCTACCTCTCATCTGTTCTTCAACCCCTCTTTCTGCTGTCACCCTCCTCTCTCTTATCTCTCTTTCAACTTCTGTGCTTTGTTTGCCATCACTGTGCTATCTCTTTCTCTACCGCTCTCATTCTTTCTATTCTTTTCCCATCTCTTTTTTTCCACCTCCTCCAAACCCTTTTTTCTCTATCTTTCCTCTCTCCAGCACTAGAAATGACAAAAGGGAGATTATTGCTGATATCAAGACAAAGGAGAACACTGCTGAGCTTCCTCACCGTTACCTCTTCACGCACACACACACACACACACACACACACACACACACACACACACACTAACCACAGAGGAACACAATTAAAGCACTTCACGCCTGCACAGTTCCAGAGAAATAAACTGAATTTAAACTGGATGTCTGATTTTTCTAATAAAAAAATCATCACTGTGGAACAAAACAAATATTGTTTGTTCATTATGGCTTATTTCTTTAATTTCTCTTCCTGGTAGTCAAGCTTTTTAAATACCCTACCAAAAATAAGCAAAAATGAAATTAAACTAAAATTATGGCTCCTATTATGTGAAGCAGCTTGTTTTTTTAATTATTCCCACATCTCTACTTTTTCCCTTAAAATCTTCTTAGCACCGGGATAGCTGCTAATTTCGAAGGAGACTATGAAGCACGTAACAGAAATGTAACAGTGAACTACACGTCCCATTCAGGTTCACTGCTGTATGTAGGGAAGCCCATGCCTTCGTCATAGTAGAGAAACATTACTGCAACTGGGAAGGTGTGAAGGCATCACTCTGCATAATAGTTAGCTATGTGCTTCTGTTTGTTGCAGGGAGAGTGTATTTTCAGAGCAACAATGCACATTTGTTTTTTGGGTTACCAGCTGTTGGACAAATGGGATTTAGGTCCAGTGGAACATTGAGATACAGTTAACTGCAGGCTTTTCCATGTTAAACCATGCCACAAATCTTTTCCGAACCTTAACCATAGAGTTAAATAATGCTGAAGTCATCAATCAGGTATTGTACTACAAGGTTGGATATTTTTGTGGAAAACAAATTAAACACAGTGAACATTTTACTTAAATGTTCAGTATCAACATATGTATGAGAGACAAATATATATTAACTCACAACATTATTACCAGCTGCAACGGTGTGTGGCTGGTATTGTTTTCACCTTGTGAATGTGTGTCATCATGGCAAAATGTGGTACTAGAGACACCTACAGTAGTGGGAACTACCACAGAGGTGGTTTTGAGTACTTTGCCAGGTGTTTATATGTCTGTCTATCTGTCTGTGGACAGATTTTGTGACCTCAATAGCATCACAACCGCACAAGATGCTGTCACAAAACTTTACAGGTGTGCAGTTCGAAGCAGAGTTTGAAGATGGGCAAATGGGCCATTTTACAGTCCACCCACTGTATATCCCTGGCCCAATTTGGCATCACAAAACTTTAAGGGTGTGCAATTGTGATCAAAATGAAGGCTGAGCTCACAAGGACACTGGAGGTAGAGGAGTGAGAACGAAGCCCCCCAAGCCCGCCGCCCAAAAAGTGATCTGGTCGGCATTACATTTTCCTCTAAACCTACATTGGTCTGATAAACAAGCAGTCTGAATCTTCTAACTTAGGAATTATCATTATTAGTATTATTATTATTATTAGTATAACTTAATAATTATATTTTTTTATTAAATGTTATAGACCAAACAATCAATCAGTTAATCCATGATTAAAAAATAATAGTTAGTTGCAGCCCTATTGTACAGGTTGATGTCTGTACCATAGTTCTTGCATGAAAAAACACCTGAGCTGTTTCTCAATCTGGTTACTTACATTAGGAAATTTCCATGTAGTACACTGTCCACATTATGTACTTTACTTACTTGCGTGATGCGTGAATTTCGACAATTTACTGTTGTCTCAAATCAAACTTTCTGGAAGCTTGGTAGATAGACAGCTATGGAACATCACGCAGTATCCACAGTAATTCAACTCAGATGGATAAATTAAACCAATAATGGCCTCTGATGGTGATTTTTGAGGGTGAGAAATGTCCAGCATTCCAGACTGCTTTTAGTTCAACATCTGAGTACTTAGAGTGCAGTGCATTTTCCATACTTGCAGGAGAAAAGCACTTCAAAATAGCAAGTGTAAGTACATGAGTATGCCACTGTTGTGGTTGAAGTTAACACTGAATTAGTCTGGACTGAATTTTGTGTGCCTCACAACATTTGGTTATGCTGTCATGGAAACTGGCCTTGGTCCGCGAGGCACAAACTCGTTTCATCAGTTTTGGGATTGCAGAACTGTCTGAGATAAAAGAGGTCTTTATGTGGAATAATGATCAGGGGAACACTCTTTCTGTTGTTCAGGAGACAGTTTGGACTTTTTGTTTTGTTCATTTGCTACTTCCTGTTGATGTAGAAACATCCACACTGAATGTAGTGGAACTGATTCTTAATTGGTGAAGAATTGATGCTTTGTATGATTTAAGCTGAAAACTTTCCTGTATGTACCAAACCCACATGTACACAGCAACAACAAGCAATGATCACCTTCACCATTCTGACCTACAACAATACTCTTCTCCCTCAACAAATAAAGACTACCTATGTTATGGGTGTTTTATTTCTATAACGGTGTGGTGTGGCTGTACCATTGCTTTGCCTTGACTCTGTTTACCATCCTTGGAAAGAAAATGTCCTATCTGCAAACAGATTCAGTTTGCACAGTAAATGGTAGGTTGCCTTTGCATCTCTATACAATGTCCTCTTTCTTCCCACCCTACCCACTACCGGCTTATTCCAAGTGCAGATGTTCTGAGGACCCTATGGAACATCTATACTGCTCTAGAAATGGCATTAATTAGCATTTAAGTGCTGCATGTTTATCACCCAGTGTATCTCGACCTGACAGTGACTTGATAGAAGACTCTTCCCACATCAGCCCTTCACGCATGGCCTCTTTTATCAATACTGATGGAACAGCTGGCGAAGGAGATTCAATATATGGTCAAATGTGAATGGTTCTTACAGTAGACTATACAGTTGTTCTGATACGATACCAGTAATGGAAATGAGTCTGATACTGACCAAAATTCAGGATAGGGTGTTGGGACTACACCAGTTTATAGACTGATCCGATATCATAATTAAACGTGTTTACTCAAACTGACATTAAGGGGTCTGGCACTGTGTCTGTCAGCCACTATGTTTCTCTTCTCCCTTCTGTTGTTGCCTGTTGGCTGTTTTGTGTTGTTAATTGATTTCCAATAATAAATGTATACATTCATTTGCATAAAGCACCATATTTGCCCACTCCCATGTCGATAAGAGTATTAAATATTTATCAAATCTCCCTTTAAGTAAAACAGATGAAAAAAAAAAATTGCAATTAATCTGTGGTTAATTGTGATTCACCATGGACAATTATGCCAATTACAATATGTTAATCGATTGACATATTTATTTATTTTTATCACACGGTATCAGGCTGGCACTCAGTATTGGCTGATACCCCAAGTTCAGGTATCGATAACGGTATTACGAAGGAAAAAAGGGTATTGGAACATCTGTACTTATAAATGATCACAGGCTCTAACGTTACATGTGTGTTCATCTTTCAGATTCCTGGCTGACAAGTCTCTCGCCAGGATGTTGATAACATTTCAAGATACAGGTGTTGATGTTCCTGCTGGGCATTGCTGCCTGACGCACCTCCTCCAGTGCCTTTTGAACAGGTGTACTGTGACACCCCACTGAACACCTCTGTGGGCCTTGACAGGTCATCAGCTGGGGACCACCACTCATTAACGTTTCGCTCCTTTAACCCCAGTACGTTTCATGGTGGCGGAGCGATGGCAGGGATCGCTCCCTGCCACCCCCTGCTGATGCCCTAGGCGTCTCCCCCCCAACTCTTCTGCTTCCTCCTTAGCCACAGCCAGAAGCTGCCCTTCTCTGCCTCCTCAGCCAGCTCTCTCATGGCCTTCCGAAGCCCCGCTCCTGTGCATCCCAGGTCTCGAAGAAGGCGGGCGGTTGAGGAACCTACAAAGCCCCTACACCCCACTTCCACAGGGCAGATGACGGCTCTCCAGCCGACCTCCCTGCACTCTGCTGCCAGGTCCGAGTACTTGGCTCGCTTCCGTTCGTTAGCCGCCTCCACCCCTCCCTCCCATGGGATGGTGAGCTCGATCAGCAGGACTGTCTTGCACGCCTCTGACCACATGACGAGGTCCGGCCGCAGTGATGTTGCCACGATCTCCTTGGGGAACCGGAGCTGCTTCCCCAGGTCGACCCTCATCGTCCACCCCTTTCCTGGTGAGAGAAGTCTTGCTGCATCTCTCTGGCGGGACGGTTTGACGCACTCCCCCGCCCTCGCAAACTGGATGGGATGTCTGCCTGGAGCGGAAGGTCTGCTGTTTGCCTCCTTTCGGCATGCCTCTGACACCTCTGCCAGCTTCTTCAGCACTTGGTCGTGCCGCCATCTGTAGCGGCCTTGGGACAGCGCTGTCGTGCAACCCGACAGGATGTGCTGTAGGCTTGCGTTGATGGTGTTGCAGAGCGGACAGGTCTCTTCAGCACCAAACCATTGGTGGAGGTTTCGGGGACAAGGCAAGGTGTCATATGTTGCTCTGATTAGGAAGCTGAGCCTAGCTTGGGGGATCTTCCACAGGTCAGACCAGGACATAGACCTGTCTGTGAGACCTTCCCATGCCATCCAACGTCCTTGCTGGCCCTGGGATACCGCTTTGATGTTAAGGCGTTCCTGCTCAGATCTTGCTACTTCTGCCACCACCATGGCTCTTCGGTCTTCTTTGGAAGCCTTCGACCAGAAAAAGGGAGTATCACCTCTCCCCAGGCCTGCTCGACCCTCCTGGACTCTGCCAACCACCTCGCGGTGCTTCAGCCTACTGATTGTCGCGTCGACCTCTTCATGGGCTTTCCACTTCCTTCCTGTTCTTATCTGGGTGCCTGCTGCTCTCACCAGCTGGTCAGTGGATTCTCTCAGCTCCAGCACCAGCCGAGCCTTCTCTTGCTTGTATCCCTGGCCGATGGATCGCAGTGGCAATTGTAGCGCGTTCCTGCCAAAGAGTCCTACATCTGAGAGGCATCTTGGCAGTCCCAGCCACTTCCTGATGAACGAGTTTGCCAGCCCGTCCATCTTGCTTACCACTGAGGAGGGGATTTCGCTCATCTTCAATGGCCACATCACCCTTTGGTACAGTGTGCACTGGTAACACCATACTTTGTACTTCCCGGGAAGTTGGCTTTGGTTGATCTTAGCCAGGCCGTCTGCGAGCTGCTTCCTCACCGTCTCCCCCATCTGCCTGTCGGAGAGCTCCACTGTGTAGGTGCGACCCAGGCTGCGAACGGGTTGATCAGCCAGCAAAGGGATGTCCTCACCGCCTGCGACAAAGATGATGTTGTCGCTTCTGACTCCTTTCCTGATAGACAGACTGCGTGACTTGGGTGGTTTAATCTTCATCCTCGCCCAGCCCACCAGCTCGTCTATCCTCTTCAGCAGTCTTCTTGTGCAGGCTGCTGTCTGGAGTATGGTGGTGATATCATCCATGAAGCCTCTCACTGCTGGTAGCCTTTGGCCTGAAGGCAGTCTCACTCCTCCGACCATCTTCCTAGCCCCTATTAGGATGATCTCGAAGGCTGCGACAAACAGGATGGGCGAGATTGAACATCCCATGGCGATGCCTACTTCCAGCTGTTGCCAGCCTGTTGTGAAGTCCTGATGGGTGCAGCACATCTGTAGGTCTCCAAAGTATTTAGCTACCAGGGCTCTAATGCAGACTGGGACATGGAAGAAATCCAAGGCGAACTCGATGAGTTGGTGTGGGACAGAGCCATATGCATTGGCAAGGTCGAGCCACACAACGTGCAGGTCGCCTCTCTCTCTTTTCGCCCTTTGGATCTGCTCCCACACCACTGCGGAGTGTTCCACGCACCCTGGGAAGCCTGGCACACCTGCCTTCTGGCAGCTGGTGTCAATGTAGCCGTTGCTTATGAGGTAGCTGGTCAATCTCTTGGCCAGGATGGAGAAGAAAATCTTCCCTTCAACATTCAGGAGGGCAATACTCCTAAACTGGCTGATCGTACTGGAGTTCTGCTCCTTTGGGATGAAAACTGTGACAGCTCTTTGCCACTCTGAGGGGATGACTTGGTTTTTCCACGCCACTCTCAGCAGGTTCCAGAGATGCCTCAGGACCCCTGGGCAGTACTTGTACAGCTTGTATGGGATCCCATTAGGGCCGGGGGCTGAGGCTGCTCTTGCCTTCCGGACCACCTCTGTTACCTCGCTGAGTTTGGGGAGGGCAGCGTTGAAGAGGGAGGCTGGGGGAGCTGGGCGAGGAACATAGCCAGGGGATCCCAGCGGAGTTGACTTTGCTGGGTCACTGAACTGCTCCTTGATGTGATTCTCTAGCTCAGCTTTGGTAATCTCCAGCTTTCCACTTCTCTTGTCCTCTAGCAGCTGTCTCGCATGCTTGAAGGGATTTTTGAAGAAGTTGCTCCTCTCTTTCTCCTTCCGCCTTCTTCGCTTGCGGATGCGCTCTGCCCTCCGTAGGCCGGCGAGATCTTTCCTCACCTCGTCCCACAGTGGCTTCAGGCCCTCCTTCTCCTCGTTGCTCGCCTTCCTCCACTGCTTTCGGAGTTGACGCCGCCTCTTCACCAACTGCTCGATCTCTCTCTCCCTCCTCCCCTTCTGCATTGGGCCGGGTCTCCGCTTTTCAGCAGCTACTCCGAATCTGCATCTGCATTCCTCGTACAGGATTTCTCCAATGCGATTCAGCTTAGTTTCCACCTGCCCCCGCAGTGAATGCTCCAGAATAGCGCTGAGTTCTTTGTCCAGCTTCTGCCAGACCGCAACTTCGTTGGCTTTAGGCCATTTGACCCGCTGCCTCCTCCCTGGTTCTTTCCTTTCTGTTCTCTGGCTTTGCACCTGGTTGTTGGGGTTACTTCGTGTTCCGTGTGTGTCTTCATCGGTGCCACTCTCAGAGGCATTGGCATCCACCAAGGGCCCTCCTGTGTCCTCCCCCTGCCTTTCCTCAGCAACGGTGGAACCCTCAGCGCTGTGGTTTGCGACCTGGCTTTGGGCTCCTCTTGTCTGACCTGCGGTTGCAGTGCAATGTTGCTGATGGCCTCCTTCTTCACACTTTTTCCGTCCCTGGTGAATACGCAAACCTCTGAAGGTGGTCACCTTCTGCCACCCACACCTGCATTTTCTCATGATCCGAGAATCTTTGTCTGTGTCCGTTCCAGTCGTTACCAAGAAATCCGTCCGTTGTGGCCCTTCTTCCACCCCCGCCTCTCGGAGGGCCATCGGGTTGTTTTTTCGTATCTGTCTTCGTAGTAGGTTTAGGGTGCCCCTTTTGTAGGACTAGTGGGTGAGGTAACTAGCCTTCCACTCCCGGTGCAGACTTTCCTGCGGTCAACCAGTCTTTCCTGGTTGTCTTCCAGACTTCCCTGGATGCCAACTGCCCTTTCACAGTAGTCACTGGATGACTCCAGATAACAACATATACATTGCTTTCTAACATCATCATTTCAAACCCTGAACTGTCCTCCCTAAAAAGAAATGGCCACATAGACCATCTGTGCAAGCACCTCTAGAATCAGGTGATGTAGCATAAATGATGGATAGGTCAAACCAATTATCACTTTTTTTTAACGTAATTATCACTTATCTTTACCAATTATCACTAATTTTATGTTAATTTATGTAAAGTACTTAGCTTACATTGTGTATGAAGTGTACTTAAAGGTTCTCTGTATGGCAGCAAACAACTATTTGCAATGTAAAGATATAGAGGAGTAATGTTTCCCTGAACAGACGCTGAAGTCAGTGTGTGTTGTAATCTGAGTTATTCTGTGCTTTACTGACATAGTGGCCCGGTGTTTGTGCAAGCCAGTATAACCCACACTCTAACAGAAAAATCTGTACAAAAACAGATAATGTCCTGGCAGAAATTTACCTGGACATTTTTTCTTAAATTTACGGAAAATTCCCTCAGGCCTAAAACTGAAATTGATTTACAGGATGTTCTCCGTACCATTCACGGACACTTCCGTTAATCCTAAAATGAAAAATTTTGTACATTTACAATATATCGTCCGTACCATTCGCAGACACATTAATTCTAAAATAGAAAATTTTGCAGATTGACAGTGTATCCTCTGTACCATTCATGGGCACTTCTGTCAACCCTACATCAGAAATTTCTGTAAAGATACAGCATACCTGAAAATTCTAATAATTAAATCTGCACTGCATTTCTATTGAAAGTTTCATCAAAGAAAGCTGAAATATAAAATTCTATAGGCACTGGTAGTTTACATTTTCTGGTAAATATACAGGTAATAATAATCATCGGACCACTGTAATGTTCTAATGTGGTAAAATAACAGTTTGGACAGCAAATAGACTACAGGAACATGATCAAATAAATCCACCACAATACTGTTTACAATTGAATATTTTTTTTTTTCTCATTCAGGTATTTTTTTCCTACTCTTGTAAACAAATTCATAAAAAATGAATTCAGTGACCTCTTGAAAACATTGTGTTAAAAAAGCATTTCATGACTTCATCTTGCAAAAATTGCATTCATTGACTTTTGTTTGTTTTAAATAGTTTTGTTGGCTTGTTTTTTTTTTTTTTTTTTTTTTTTAAACAATGGCTGAAGAAAATATAATAACTTTCTCTCAATATGTTCAGTTACTCACTCTCTTGGACCGTGAGTGTTAGTCGAGAAAGTAAACATTAACCAACAGGACCAGCTTAGCCGACCCCTGCGACGCTGGCAGACCACTTCAGGAGGAGAGGAGAAGTGACTTGTTAACTAGCTAGTGAGCTTCTCCGGAGACTGAGAAGCCAACTAGGTAACGACTGTTTTCGTCCTTGTGGCGAGGAGTGAGGCAGAGGGATGGTTAAACCGCTGGGCACATTTTCAGTTACCAGTGTTGCATGAATGTACGGTGGAATTAACAATCTACCATAATTTCCGGACTATAGAGCGCACCTGATTATAAGCCTCACCCAGTACATTTTTAAAGGAAAAACCATTTTGTACATACATAAGCCACACCTGTCTATAAGCCGTATGTGCCCACATTGAAACATGAGATATTTACAAAGAAAGACGGTACACAGAAAGAGTTTTCAAAGTTTTAATAATATACCTTAGCAAACAGTGCCTGTGACGCGGAGTAACACAGCAGCAATACGGTAGTAACATAGCACTAACGGGGCTGGTTAAAAAAACATACCGGTAAAAGTCACTGAGACGCAGTAGTAACACAGCAGCAACACGGTAGTAGCACAGCACTAACAGGGCTGGTTAAAAAAACATACCGGTAAAAGTCACTGAGAGCCGTCTTCATCTTCCTCCTGTGCACTGAAACCATGGAAGTCTTCCTCCTCAGTGTCATTGGAATAGCGTCAGATATACTTCGCCACACGCTCTCAGTCTCTCTTTCGTTGTCGCTGTCAGTGTCACTCTCATCCTGAGGCAAATTCACTCCTGAGCTTGTGCTGTCCTCTCTGTCACACAGCAGACCGGCTTTTCGAAACGCGTTGGTGCTGACACAGAGTTGTCCGTGTCCTGATGGACAGACCTTTTCCTTTCATAAATCTAAGACACCACGACGGTCCTCCTTTGAAATCCTGAATTTTCTTTTCGGTGGCGATTGTTTTTGCTTTCAGTCTGATCTGCACAGTGGAAGCACCTCGGCCATCTGCTCTCTGTGTGTTCACCCAGTCTTCCAGAATGTTTTCCAGTTCGGGCCACCTGCTTTTATTACCTCTGAAAGCTTTCTTCGTCTTTTTACATTGCTCCAGTTCTTCCCGCTGCCGTTTCCAGCGTCTCACCATCGATTCATTTACGCCAAGTTTACGTGCAGCAGCTCTGTTTCCTTCTTTATCGGCCAGCTCGATTGCTTTTAACTTGAAAGCTGCGTCATATGCACTTCTTCTTGCATTTTCCATGATGAGGGTCTGTTCATGCTAATTTTATTCATGCACAAAGCGCGAAGTTACAGTAAACTTGCGTCTTCCTCGACACATATATTCCGCCTGTCTCACTCTTACCTTTTCTGCTCGAACGCCCCTGGCGGCCGTTAGAAAAAATGCATAAATTAGCCGCATCATTGCATAAGCCGCAGGGTTGAAAGCGTGTGACAAAAGTTGCGGCTTATAGTCCGGAAATTACGGCAGCTAAGTAGGCAGCCATCAGACCAGTGGGCTGTTCGCCTGCAGCAGCGATATAAAGACAAAGTGAGGCCGTATAAATCTTTGGATGTCTATAGTTAACTATCCTGTAGTAAAGTCCATAAAAAAAAGAGTCTTACAATATCAATGAAGTGTTTCAGAGATGGAGAGAAAAGGTGCTAGTAGTTTAGCCTTCAGCGGCGTGAAGCACAAACACTTCATTTGCAGTATCAGCATTCTTTGGAGAGGATGTAAATATATGATCAACATATGATCTCTGCCACAAGACAAAGTATTTATGTAAATCTATGTAAATAATGTATATAGATGCCTTACAAATTGTTCATTAATCATTTATGTGTTATAATCATCAGTTGCAACTCTATAATAGGCAGCAAAATAATGCTTATAGATGGTTTACAATTATTATCCATTAACATAGTGTTATAAATATCTATTAAAAATAAGTACATTAAATACTTATTAACTATGCTTAATTAACTATTAATTTATTGTTTATTGATGATGGTTATTATAAAGTGTCACCAATCAATCCCTATCAAGCACAGCAACATACTGTCAGATACACAATGGACATACAAGGACAAGGACAGTGTGTATGTGTGTGTGTGTGTGTGTGTGTGTGTGTGTTCATGTGATGATGTCACTGAGGGAGGACAGGTGAGTCTTACCTTCAGGTAATCCTGTATCATGTCCTGGACTGAGCCTCCAGGCACCAGGTTGAGGTAAAGGTTGGTGAACTGCTCGTCACGCTGAGTACTGGCTCCATAACTGCACATTAAAGGGACAGTACACGCACAAATTACAGCTACATGACAAAGGCATGAGTGGACCAGATGGATTCAGTTGATCGAGACAGTGCAAAAATATAATGTAACCCATGTTTCAAAACATGAGCTCATTAAACAAATTTTGCATGTCTCAGTACCACTAAAAATACACTTGGGCTGGGCCAAAAATACCGTGACTTACTATCCTCTCCTAAGTGTCCTTTGGGTGGTCATTATAAAGGCAGTAGTGAATGAGTAAACAAGGAAGTCATTTCGGACACAGCCCAAGCTGCCATTTTATTAAGTACACCCAGCTAATACTAACACTCCTGCAATAAATTCTACCATCATCAAGACTATAATTAATGTTATGGTTTTTGTTGAATATTTTTTTTCCACCAAATGGTTGACAAAATATGCGAAACACCTCTCATTTTAATGCAATACATCAACGGCACCACACAAACTACATTCTGCAATCCTATAGTTAAATCAACATGTATCTGAAGCTAAATATCTGCCCCCTCTCAAGGTGCGATTCACAAAAGATATTGCGCAAATGATATTACAGCGCAAACACGGCTATAAAGTTTTGCAGGTGAGTTCAATTTGCCCCTTTATGGGATTTAATGTTGAAAAAACGCTTTACTATTATCATACCAGCTGTGCTGCAGCATGTCTTTTCGCCTGAAAAATAAATCTTTACTTTCTTCATGTCTGTGATATATTCTACAGACATTGGAACTATAATGTAGCTGCCTTGGAATGTTACGTTATGTTTTATTGTTTGTTGAACTGACCCTTTAAAGATGAATAAGGTATAAATTGGTATTTGATTTGTACCGTTCAGTAAGTTTCAGCTTTTTTTCAATTCTTTATGACATCCTCACTTAATATTCAGAGAGGAAAGATATGAATGTGGAAAGGTACAGTAACAGTACTTTGAGTTCATGCATGTTAAAGTAATGTTGGCCTGTATGTGTCTTGCAAAATGAATGCATGAGGAGACTAAAACTGTGTTCAGCTGTGGGATCTTTCTCCTACAACCTCTGCTGTGTGTGGTGTTTTTCTCTGTGGTCTTACCTCTTGCAGGTGCTGGTGTTCTGCATGCTGTACACCATTTGGTCCTAGACAGGGCATTTATAACTCCCTTCCAAGCTAGAGGCGACTTTCTGCAGCGGCATGGACAAACTCCTGATCTGAGCCAATACACTAGTCAGGAACTCGTGAGCATCCTGAACACAGGTACATACACAGAGGACAAACTATCAGGAGGAGGTGAAACAACATGAACCAAACTGCACTTTCTGGGAGTGATCTGTAAATTCTGGATCCTGCGCTGAGATGATGTCCTTGAATAAAACGAGGGCCTGGACTTTGTGGTCATAGATGATGGAGTGGTGAGGCCTCGCGATGTCCATGAAACTTCTGCAGAGGGTGAAGAAAAAGATAGGGGTGGTGAGTTTTCTGCTGTTATTCTGTGTCTGCATGTGTGTTAGTGTGTGTGTGTGTGGCTGCTGTACCTGATCAATGTAGCCTGAGGCCCTGCACTCAACACCTTCTCCTGGCAGCTGATGTCTGACGAAGTTCACCAGCGTGATGATATTCTGGAGACTGGAGTTCATGTAGCAGGTCAGGCCTAGATTGGGAAACCTGACACACAAATACAACATCAGAAAACTCTGCAGTGACAAACTGGCTCTCACTGTCTCTTACTTTTTCGATTTTAGTTTGATTATTTCGTGACAGGGCAACAAACGTCAGTTTGTCCATGCAGGGAACGTCAGCATCATGTGGCGGCTGCAGAACCTGCTGTTAAGTTAAAGCACATAGCTACATGAGCCGCGTGTCTCAAAAGGGTAAAACATATTTTTAAATCAACACTTCCTGCTTTCATTTCAAAATAAAACCCACAGAGCATTTTTTTTGTCTGTGGACAGTATTCCTTCATTTGTTAATACAAGGCTTTTATTCTGAAAAATGTGCAGGACAGTATTGTAGAACATGCATTGACTTGCAGGGCTCCATGAATTAGTAAAGTACAGGCTTTTAATTGTGGATTCTCTCTACTGTTTACAAATGACTACACGGTTCTTAACCTTTTTCAGAAATGAATATCAATGACATTTATAATTAAATGAAATGGCTATTATGAAAGGCAAACTAAGTAGAAAGAAAAGGCTGGCAGCAGCAGCAGAAACACTGCTGGTATAAACAACAGATGCGTGAAACATGCAGCTGTTCAGCGAGGCAGCCGCCACACGCTGCTGATGTTCCCTGTGTGGAAAAACTCAAAATATATCAAAATCTCATAAAAAGCAAAAGCAGCAAGAATGTATTTCTCATTCATCACTCACTCCTTTTATTTTTATTTTGACATCATGACTTTATGTCTTTTCTGTGAGGGAACAGAGGCTTGAGGCTCAATATTACAGTGACACACTTCATTTTATTATAATGTTCCATAATTATAAAGTCTGGACTGATCAGTGTGCTGTCAGTGAAGCAGTGACACTGTCGGTGTGTGTGTGTGTGTGTGTGTGTGTGTGTGTGTGTGAAACTTACATTGCTGAAGTAAGCTCATCCAGAGTCTGTTCATCCAGTTACTCTTCGTCTTGTCTTCTTTGACATCTCCAGCTGTCGTTGTGGTGGCTTTTTTCCGAAGATGTTCTTTATTCTGTTAAAAGGGAACATTCAAATAAACCATGTCAAGCATCTTTTATTTCTAAAGTTTAAATACAAGTCCTACAGATGACAAAAATGAAACGACTTACTATGAGACTTTGGCACTTCTTGTAAAACATGCCACTGGTCTGCTGAACAGCCAGAGTCTTCCCTGGCAGGAACGTCTGAGGCGGCGATACTGCTGAGATTCAGAGTGGGACCTCATTGACATGGAATGTTTGAAAAAAATTACAACAATCTGAGTAACTGATTAAACATTTAAAGGTACATTGTGTAGGCTTTAGCACGTTGAGTGGTGTGGGTGCAGATTGCAATCAACTGAATAGCCTCCTATATTATATATATAATAATAATAATTATTATTATTACTCCATCCATCCATTTTCTGTAACTGCTTATCCTGTCCAGAGCTGCAAAGGGGCTGGAGCTGATCCCAGCTTACATTGGGGTAAACCATTGACAGGTCGCCACAGAGCTGACACATAGAGACAGACAACCATTCACAATCATCGATCGATTTCCGGGTCACAAGCCTGAGGAGACAAGGAGGCAAAAAAAAAAAAAAAAAAAAAATCAGGAAATGAGATACAGCTTCACACAGACAACCATTCACACTCAGATTCACCCTTGCAGAAATTTAGAATCAACAATTAACCTGCATGTCTTTGGACTGTGGACAGGCGAACCCAGAGAAAACCCTGAAGGGGCAGGATCCTAATGAGTTTATGCCAGTTTATTATTATAAGTGTTCAAGCCCTGAAGGGGCAGAACCCTTCTAAGTTTGTGCTGGATCAAAATTGCTGTGAGCTGCAATGAGCTAGACTGCTGGACTAAACTCATTAAAAGTTGCATGAAGCTTGTTGATATCTTATTGTGTTTTGAAGATATTAACCAACAAACGTTGCAGAGGGTGGGGCTCAGCAGGAAATCAGTTTTGAATGAAATGAAATCTTGAATGAAATCTTCACAAATCTTAGTGGAAACCTTCAGTATGTGTTTGGCAATAGGCTTACGAAAGCATTTTCAGCTCATAGGGGGCCCAAAAATACCAAAAACTTGTACCTCTAAACTTAGTAAACCAAATCTGGTGCTTTTATTATTTTATTAACCAAGATCTGAAGTGTCATAATTATATGTGTATGTGGGAGTGGCCTGTTTAGCATTTTATCTGGTATTATGCCTTTGCTCAAATTGCTAGGAGCTGGTAATGAGCTAGAGACATGAAACGTAAGATAAGATAATATATTCCTTTATTAGTCCCACAGTGGAGAAATTTACAATTTATGGTACCATAATTGGCTGTGGTGTCTCAATGCTTCATATAAAATATAATCTCAATTGGCCTGATGGTGGCGCTATCATTGACAGCCAAAAAAGTAAAAGAAATTATAAACTGACCCCCCCCACACACACACACACACCTTAAGTCCAATTGACTTGAAGTTTGACACGTGTCCAACTGAATTTGCTCTACAAAAAATGTCCACTAATGTCCGCCAACTAGATTTTCCATCGTTTTTTGAAAAACATCTCCTCCTAAACCACAAATCAAATTTCTACCTAATTTACTGTTGATCATTATTGGACCAAGCCTATTAAAAACTGCACAAAGCTTGTTCATCATTGAATTTTGAAAATATTGACCAATGAATTTCAAAAGGGCGTGGTTCTGCACATAAACACACTTAAGTCAACAACCATTTGGCCAACATTCATTCAACAACAACATTCAAGAGAACCTGAAACATACCCTGAAAGTGTCAAGTTTCAGTTGCATAACACAAATCAGACTATACATCAGAAATACTTTGTCCAATCAATACAAAACTCACAAATATTTTTCACAATAATGTTGTGTGTAAAATTATTTTGAAATCCCTCACGATGAGGTACCATCAGATCCAAATATGTGCATGAGTCTGGCACAAATTTAGAGATAAGTCATTGACCAAAGCTGGAGCCGATCCCAACTGGCATTGGGCAAAGGCAGGGTACACCCTGGACAGGTCGCCAGTCCATCACAGGGTACATAGAGACAGACAACCATTCACGCTCACATCCACACTTTTAGAGTTATCAATTAACCTAAATTGCATGTCTTTGGACTGTGGGAGGAAGCCGGAGTACCCGGAGAAAACCCACGCTTACATGGGGAGAACATGCAAACTCCACACAGAAGAGAGTGCTAACCACTGCACCACTATTATTATTATTATTATTATTAATAACAATTCTAATAATAACAACTATAATACATGAGCAAAATAGTTTTGAATATCATTTTCCATTTGTGCTAATAGATCCTCTGAAATGTTACACTGTTCCTTTCCTTTGTTCATTTACTGAGTAAAAAACTTTTCCTGTTATATATCATTGTAAACTACCAGTGCTTAATTATTTAAATGGGATGGGTAGATTAAATATTAATTAAAACAGTATGATGCAACCCCAGTCAACAGCACCACAAGAAAGTGCTCAGAAGTCAAAGTGCTCATGATGTTGAATCAACACCTCTCTAAAACAGCTCCACAAGGCCGGGTTTGTTGCAGGGCTGTTGAATTAGACAGTCAGTTAGAAATGAGCTCAATCCAGGTGTCCCTAATAAACTGGCCAAGTATAATTACTCTGGTTGTTTTGGCTTACATCATGTTAATGTAAGGTGTTTCAAATATTTTATGCTCCTTCATATAAGTCATTTGAACAAAATACCTGAAAGAACTCCCAGTTCACCCTAATCTTATATAACATCACTAAAACTTCCATAATATCACTACAAGTGTTTCTCTTTGTCTACTTATCCAGTTTACTGTCTTCATGGGGAAAGCTCCTGACATTCCACGGGAGATGGTGGGCGGCTGCTCCTATTTCCACTTTCTCAGTCATGTTTTGGTTATTTCTATGGAGGATAAAGAAAAATAAACATATTCAATTGCACATTGTCAGAAAGTCCATTTACCATGAAATGGACTTGCACTTTGTTCTGCCCTCGTCGAAGAGTCCCCTTCCTTAAACTAGAGAGATAACTCCTTCCACACACTGTGATCAGTTTTATGAAGGATTTATTGTACACCACCACTTCCACTGACAGTATGAGAATAGGGTAAAACTAAAATGAACTAAACTAAAATAAACATCATTAATATGCATTTCCAACATGTATTATATGCCTCATAAAGCTTTCTTGAAACATATGGCTGACAAACACAGCTATCTGAGCTTAACAGCCAAGCTTAGGGAGTAGGTTACATAGTGGGCAACTAATAACACTTAATACACAAAACATGGCCGAACCTAGCCATCCACACAAGGTACATATATACACACAAATATAAGCATTTTATTAAAACAGTACTTACAGACAATGCTTCCACAAGTGATTCCAAAAGAACATGAACGTGAACTGTGCAGGTGGCTGCCATGCAAGGAGTCAACCTGCCCATCAGGATAAAATCAAAATACTCACTCACACACTGATGGCACAGCATTCAGGAGCAATTTGGGGTTAAGTATCTTGCTCAAGGACACATTGACAAGTGAATGGAGGAGCTGGGGATCGAATCACCGACCTTTCGATTGGCCACAGCCGCCTAAGAGAGGGGAAGAGAGGGGGGACGACATGCAGCAAAGGGACAGGGGTCAGATTTGACTAAGCCTTGGTCCGTGGGCACCCACTCTACCTAGAGGGGTGGCCTAAATCACAATAGCCATGCGCCAAATTTCTACAATCCAGTTGTCCACTTGGTTGATCGGAGTCCACTAAATAAATCTGATCTGATCATAACGTGCATATACGAACCCCGAGCGTTTCATAAAAATAAATCCTTTGGGCATGCGCAGAGTTGTCTAATTTTCCAGAAATAGTAGAAGAAGAAGAAGCTGTACTGCCACCTGTGTTGTAAACAAAGGCTACGTTGTCTGTCGTGCGTCACACTGTCGTAACACAGATGCACAGTGGAGATAATTTTACCCCAACCAGGAAGACATGATCCCAATGGGTGGGTACTGTACATGGACGCCACGATTAACAACAATTGGCGTTACCAACCTCTCTCATTCTGAATGAAATTTCTTTCCTATTGGGCCATATCGGATCAGAATCTTCCGATCGAAATATTTACATGAAGTATTTTTAATCTGATTGGGCCTTTATTCTGATTATTTGTGTCCATGTAAACGCATCTAATGTTAAACGTGTTCAAACTGCGACCATTTCACAATGTGCCCCTGTTGCTGGTACACTGGTCATACATGTCATTTTTGGAGTGATTGGCAACCGACATATTCTGTATGAAGACATGTTGAATTTGATAGAGCCCACATCAGCCCCTGTCATCAATACTGATGGAAACACAGAAAAAGGAAATTCAATATATGGTGAAATTTAAATGAATGGTCCTTATAAGTTATCACATGTTCTAACATTGTGTCAATTCCTTTTTGTCTTGCAGACTTCCTCTATGGCTGACAGCTGTCGTGCCTGGATATTGATAATAACACGTACATAGCTTTCTGACAGCGTCATTATTTCAAACCCCCTTGACAGATGTGTAGTGTGTGATTTGAATCACACTTTATGTATGTTTAGGTTGCACGTGGGGAGCAGAGAAAGTGTGTGGGTTGCATGTTTGTGCTATGCTTTCAATGATCTTTTCATCCTTTCCAACAGCCTAACAGGAACGAATGTGACAATATTATAGCAACGTGGCACTTTTATAAGGGGGCGGCAGTAGCTCAGGGGGCGGCAGTAGCTCAGTCTGTAGGGAGTTGGCTTGGGAACCGGAGGGTCACCGGTTCAAGTCCCGACATGACCAAGAACTGAGTGTGAACTGGTAGCTGGAGAGGTGCCAATTTACCTCTTGGGCACTGCCGAGGTGCCCCTGAGCAAGGCACCAAACCCCCAACTGCTCGGGGCGCTTGTCAGGAGCAGCCCCCTCACTCTGACATCTCTCCATTGTTGCATGTATATGTGCATGTGTGTGTCTCGGGTCTGCATGTACCGTGTATAAGTAAAAACAACAGAGTGTAAAAATTGAATTTCCCCATTGCGGGACAAATAAAGGAATATCTTCTTCTTCTATCTTATAAGAGAAAGGGCTTCAAGGATGAGGACTAGTGTGAAAGTGTGTTGTGTTTTTCCCAAACCAAGTGTTGGAAAAATGGCTTTTATTGATTTTTTTTCCCCCCCTTTCCTTCAATGATTACAATATTACCAGATTTTTTTTTTTTTTTTTTTTAAAGTATAATTCAGACCAAATGTATTATTTATACTTGAAATAGTTTTGGCTGCAGAAGAAGAATTAACCTCTTAAGGTGCTGGAAGGTGTGGTTCACCTAGACAGACATTCCCACAATAAATCAAGAATAGCTCAGCAACTACATATATATGCATCTATAGGATCATGCATATACATCTATATGCATGATCCTGGTCTCTATGGATAGGTAGGACCTCCGAGAATTCATCCCCAGTGTCAGTAACATTGTGAGTGTTACTACGACTGAGTAAATGGCATGAATCAAGGAAAGATTTTAATCTTTAGCCAAACCTAAAATGTTTTCTAGATTAGACAGTGGATAACATCATTGTCGCTATGATGCACAGAGATCCTACTGAATTCATTCAGTAACTCTTTGACTACAACTGTACCAAAGCAGCAAAGGTTTTAGTAGGGTAGGACCAAGCGGACTAACTAGTTGACTACTTGCATACCCAAAGTGTTCCAAATGGGTTTTATACCCCTTGAAAAAGGAATCTGGCTATAAAATACTAAAAATACTACTGATATCCACTACAGGAGGCTATGAGCACACAAAGGAGCCCTGTGCATCATCACATTCTGATGATGAAAAAGGACCACCACAGCATTTTATGAAGTTTTTAAAGGCAGCATTTTAACACACAGCTCAGCCGAACTCGAGGTTAAGAGGTTAAATGGCAATTTAGTCTATGTCCACACAGTGGAGAATACTGTTGGAACTTGGATTCTGAATTTGTGCTCCAGTCCAGTGACCACTGATTATTATTGAACCACAACGTGCAATTGGGCTTTAAATATTTTAGGGACCTGTTTTTCTTTGGTCCCTCTACAGTCTACTCAGTGGTTAGACTGAAGAGGTTTTAACTGTGGTTTGTCAGTCCATCGTATGTTCAGCTGATATTTTAATAGTGCTAATTCCAGACTAATCCATTTCTATTGTGAAGTCTGAAGAAGAGCACACATTGCAGCTGTTAATCCAGCTTGTTCTAGGCTACATTAGTGTGACCTCGACACTGAAAGAGGAACCTGTTCCTATTTACAGCTGTACACACTTTGATGCTGCTTTTACTAATGACTGCTGATTTCCTCTATTCGTATCCAACTGTGGCTCAGAGGGATATTTGTTTCTTTCTGCCCTTTGAATAGTCAGTACAGCATGTTGTTGTCCATGTACAACACAAACCCTTCAGATAAAATAATCTACTGTAAGAAGACTTTTTATAACCTAAAAGCATGTTAGATCATTCAGAAATAGAGTAGGGGGAGGGGGGTTAGAAGAAGAAGAAGAAGAAGAAGAAGATCTACCTTTATTAGTCCCACAATGGGGAAATTCAATTTACACTCTGTTAAACTCGTACATGGTACATGCAGACCTGAAACACACATACATGCATTAATGGAGAGACGTCAGAGTGAGGGGGCTGCTCCTGACAAGCGCCCCGAGCAGTTGAGCCAGATTTTACTTGAGGTGTTTTTTTAAAGTTGCAGTAGGTAGAAATGGAGCAAATATCATTCAAAGAAGTACTTTTTTTATAAAATGGTCAGAAGGAGAAAAATGGACAGTAGTGAATGAGAAGTAATCTGAAAAAAATCATGTTTTTCTGTGTCCTCCAGTGCTCCTAATGGTATCTGCAAGATTTCACAGACCGGAGGAAAACAGCCAATCAGAGCCGATCTGGAGTCTGCCGTCCAGCTTCCATCTATAAGTATATAGATGTATATCTATCCCAAATTTAATAAAGGTTCATCTTATCTTATAAGAGTAGATCAGTCAAACTAGGCAGCGCTGATCAAATATGAATCAATATTCTGTTACTGCTGAGAACAGTTAAAGAAATACTATGCACCACCCACCAGCTGGAACACAGGCAATAGGAACACTCCCTCTGAAATGACCTGTGATTGGTCAAAGTCTCCCATCACACACTAGATATTTCAAAGTCTGAAAACAGAGCTATGATAAGGTGCAGAAGTCTAGTTTTCTCAGAGAACACTTGAATTAGATTATTATGAAATTTTTGCCCAGCGATTCCAAAAAGAAAAGTATGCCCACTGAAGCTTGAATTGAGGTCATGACAGTAATGTCTCCAGCTGCTGTTTTAGCAGTAAAAAAATTGTTTTTTGAACTTAAATGTGCTCATCACTTATTCCATGAACCTCTATCCATCAGAGGGGCAGTAAAATGGATGCCTTTTCTGAAATGTGTTCACATAACCAATTTTGTACACAGTTGCCTAGAAACAACAGGTTGCTCAACTTCGCTACAGGCTCAAATCACCCCACTTGCCAGTAGTCCTTGGACCCAATCAAGCCTTGTGGCAGATTACTAACTGTTGAATGGTATTGTATATTCGGGCCAATCCACCTCTTTCAGGACACTTTTTGTTTGCGTCATTACCAGCTTCTTTCTGGAAAAACAGTAGCCTATATTTGGTATGTAAATTTAAAAGTGTAATATGGGGTCATTCTCTTAGCATCAATGTCACCCTCTTCCCGTTTGTGGCTGGAGATAAAGGGAGGAAGAAGTAGAAGAAGATTGGGATTGGGAGTCCCAGGGTGACTGGGTCTAATTGAAATGAATTCTGACTAAAGCAATGACTTTAATGACATTTTGAATCCAGGACTGGAGTAATGACACAGAAAGACCCCGAGGGAGAAGTGGTAGTTTAAAAAGTCTGAGTGAGAAGGAGGGAGCAAGGAAAACGAAACATAAGGAGAGAAAAAAAAAAGAGTGGAGAAAGAGAGACAAAAGAGAGAGGTTGGAGAGGTTAAATTTGGAGAGAGGGTATTTATTAAGCGAGCCAAGGGAGACGGAGAAAGCCAGAGAGACACATAGAGACAGAAGAGTTTAAAACAGAAGAGACTTTAAAAAGACATCCAGGGAGAGAAGAGGTTTTCTTTTTCCTTTTCATCAGGCTGTTCTCCTCTTACCTCATTCCCCAGACTGCAAGACGCTGTCGATAGGTTGACCATATGAGGTCACTATCTGAAACTCAGTCAAACCAACCGAGGCCCCACCACCACAAAATATGGTAAAACTTTATTCTGTGATTAAATATTAATCGCCCAATGGCATATTTATGAGCCTAATATCTGATATTGCTTTTCTTTGAAGGGCTTATATCACCACATTGTTGCTGGTGGAGTTGCATTTCAAAGTACTTTATGTTCATAAATCACATAAAAAAAGCAAAATGGAAAGGAGAGTTTCCATGGAGGAATGTACTTTGTTACAGCCTATAAAGTCAGATATACAGTGCTAAATGTGGAAGCTTAATCTGAATTTATGGGATAATCCAAGATAAGATGCCCAAACAAAATACTGGGTAGGAAATACTGGCATGGCCATTTTCAAAAGGGTCCGTTGATGAAAATGTGTTCTGTTGGTACCCACCAGTGTCCAGCTTTACAGACATAAAAGATAAAAAAGATGAACCTTTATAAATCCCCAGAGGGAAATTCGGGACATGCCCACTTTATAATAATTACATGCAGTTTGGGGCAAGTCATAGTCAAGTCAGCACACTGACACACTTACAGCTGTTGCCATGTTATGATTTGAGCATTATAGGTTATGCTAAATGCTAAATGCATGCTAAATGCTGGACAATATCTGTCATTGATTTATGCTGTTGATTGATTTCCAATCATATATATATATATATATATATATATATATATATATATATATATATATATATAGAGAGAGAGAGAGAGAGAGAGAGAGAGGTTATATTTGCATAAAGCAATATATTTGTATATTTGTCACATATTGATAAGCGCATTACAAATACTGTGATTAATTTGTGATTAATCGTGGTTTTATATTTTAATCGACTGACCGTGCTGTATTTTATAGTCTGTGGTTGCAGCCAGAGGGGGGTCTGATATCAGCAGGCTTTCTTATGTGACCATGTAGAATGGGAATAAAGACTTTCCCCTTTGGACACAGCTAAATGACACATAGACTCATAGGACTCATAGGTTTGTTTTGCACATACTGAGCGTACAATTATTATATACAACTATTTACCTTATAACGTGATATATTTTAAAAGAAGGGAATCACTTAGAAGCTGTCTATACAGTTGCAAGAAAAAGTATGTGAACCCTTTGGGATTACTTGGATTTCTGCATAAATTGGTCATAAAATGTATTCTGCTCTTCATCTAAGTCACAACAATAGACAAACACAGTCTGCTTAAACTAATACCACACAAAAAATTATATTTGTTAATTGTTTTCATGTTTTTATTGAACACAACATGTAAACATTCACGGTGCAGTGTGGAAAAAGTATGTGAACCCCCAAGGCTAATGACTTCTCCAAGAGCTAATTGGAGCCAGGAGTCAGCCAACTTGGAGTCCAATCAATGTCATGAGATTGGATCAAGCTGCCCTGCCCTATAAAAAACACACACCAGTTCAAGAAGCATTGCCTGATGTGAACCATGCCTCACACAAAAGAGCTCTCAGAAGACCTACGATCAAGAATTGTTAACTATATGAAGCTGGAAAGGGTTACAAAAGTCTTGATGTCCATGTGTCCACGATAAAAGAGATTGTCTACAAATGGAGAAAGTTCAGCACTGTTGCTATGCTCCCTAGGGATGGTCGTCCTGTAAAGATGACTGCAAGAGCACAGTGCAGAATGCTCAATGAGGTGAAAAAGAATCTAAGAGTATCTGCTAAAGACTAACAGAAATCTCTGGCACATGCTAACATTTTTATTGACAAATCAACAATAAGTAAAACACTGCACGTTTTGCAAAAGAAGTTTGCAAAAGAACACCTGGATGTTTCACAGCACTACTGGCAAAATATTCTGTGGACAGATGAAACCAAATTTGAGTTGTTTGGAGGGAACACTGCTATGTGTGGAGAAAAAAAGGCACAGCACAGCAATATCAACACCTATAATATGGTGGAGGGGGCATCATGATTTGCTGCCTCAGGACCTGGATGGATTGCTGTCATCGACGGAAAAAATGAATTCTCAATTTTACTAAGACATTTTGCTGGAAGACTGAAGACCATTTGTCCGCCAGCTGAAGCTCAACAGAGGATGGGTGATGCAACAGGACAACGACCCAAAGCATAGAAGTAAATCAACAACAGAATGGCTTCAACAGAAGATAATAAGCCTTCTGGAGTGGCTCTGTGAGACTCCTGACCTCAACCCGATTGAGATGCTATGGCATGGCCTCAACAGAGCGATTCACACCAGACATCCCAAGAATATTGCAGACAGAAACAGTTGTGTAGAGAGGAATGGTCCAAAATTCCTCCTGACCATTGACGAGGTCTGATCTGCAATTACAGGAAATGTTTGGTTGAGGTTATTGCTGCCAAAGGAGGATCAACCAGTTATTAAATCCAAAGGTTCACATACTTTGTCCACCCTGCACTGTGAAGGTTTATATGTTGTCTTCAATAAAAACATTCAAAAAATATATTTTTTTGGGCAGTATTAATTTAAGTGTTAGTTATTAGTTAGTTACATTTTATGGCCAATTTATGCAGAAATCCAAGTAATCCCAAAGGGCTCATACTTTTTCTCGCAACTGTATTCTGCGTAGCTGAGCCTCAGCTACCGCTCGAATTAAGCTGAAAAGAATTACCTGCTGAAATTCCATCCATCCATCCATCGTCAACCGCTTATCCCGTTAGGGGTCGCGGGGGGGCTGGAGCCGATCCCAGCTGGCATAGGGCGAAGGCGGGGTACACCCTGGACAGGTCGCCAGTCCATCGCAGGGCACATAGAGACAGACAACATATAGACAGATAACCATTCACACTCACATCCACACCTACGGGCAATTTAGAGTCATCAATTAACCTAAACAGCATGTCTTTGGACGGTAGGAGGAAGCCGGAGTACCCGGAGAAAACCCACGCTTACACGGGGAGAACATGCAAACTCCACACAGAAGAGCCGCAAGCTGGAATCGAACCTGCGACCCTCTTGCTGTGAGGCGACAGCGCTAACCACTACACCACCGTGCAGCCCCCTGCTGAAATTCAAAAAATGAAAACAGAAATTCCCTATAAATAATAAGAGCATCTGGCACCATTTACTGCAACTATTATAAATCTGTATTAACTGATTTAGTATTAATGCATACCATTATTTGTAACTTAAGTGATTTACAACAACAACTGACCATCAAATGAGGATACAGTCCCATTGGTTCACTTAAAGATGATGAATAATTAGAACATTTATGAAACATTAATGAGACCTAAACAGTGCCTCTTAAACAAATAATGAAAGCTTGATACAAAAAAATGAAATGGTATCTCCAATAGTGTGGAAAATACCCACAAATTGAAGCTGACAGTGTGCACTTTATCCTCATAATGATCATGTCATGTCATATTAAAGGTAATATGAGTATGAAGCCAAAACATGAAAAACAGTGTTGGCGTCCAAATTTAATGCAAATTTATCACAAGATGTCTGTCTGTGTTTAACAGAATGTATTGAACTATAATGTAATATGCGTGAATCATAATGCAGTTACAGACGCAAATCCCTTACAAAACAAACAAAATGTCTACCTTTGTATACTCATACAGTGTTTTATGTAAATTCTCTGTATGTGACTGGTAGCGTAAAGGCAAATGAAGTCATTGGGCTTGGCCAGCTGCCCACACTTTTTTTTTTTTTTTTTTTTTTTGGGAGGATGTTCCATAAATCAACTGAAAACAGGAATTTCAATTTAAATTAGCAGTTTGGATTTGTGTTTTTGACATGAACTGAAGTAATGAATCTGGGTCCCAATGCAAGAGTCTAAATTCATCATGAGTGTGTCAGCCCAGAATACATTCAAAGCCAGGACTCTGAGGAGTTCAGTGTTTGTGAAGTTTAGTTAGTAGTTTAGTTGTGGCTCAGTGCTTAATGTCATTGCCTTTTTTAAATAGCTAAATAGAATATGGATGAACATCTTCAAGGTCCACTAATCTGTCTTTTATATTTTGTCAGCAGTTAAAAAATAATAATAATAATAAAATTTAATTATTAATTCATTTAATAACCTTAATTAATAACCTTAGTGCTGCTTTAATTCTGCCTTTATGTTGGTGTACTATGTCCATGAATGGTGCTGGTGAAACAAATCAACAGGGTAGAGGAGAAAATAAAAGTTAATTAGTTACGTTAGTTACATTTGTCACATGATTTTTAGCTGACGTTTTGACGTGTTTTCTGTCGTTGTGTTATGTTGTAGCCATATATATTTTAAGCCCAGGTGAGGTTTTCATGCTTAAACCTAACTGAGGTAAATGTTTGCATGGTGTACAAATGATATGCAAAATACAGACTACGTCCCTTGTGATGGTTCTGCCCGGCCCGGGAGGTCTCAGACAACAGTAAAGAAAATAGTTTTTGTTTTGAAATGCTTGTTTATAAAAATTTGCCCATTAATATATTTTTTTCAAGCTGTTTAATACTTAAACACAGAATGCAATATTATGCATTGAAAAAGCAGAATATTTTTTGGAACCAGGTTGATTTTTCTGAGCTTTCATACCACAAATAAAGGCAGCCAAGTTTTGTTACCTAAACCTAAAGAAGGAGTTTGGTTGCATATTAACTGTTTAAAATGGCAACCATAATCCGGCAGAAAATACGTTTGCCTTGACATGTAATTGAGAATGTAGTTCAGTTGTATGGGAATGTAATTTGTCAGAGATTGTTATGATTATGAGAGTGATGAGGGACATGACTATAATTAAATAATACTTTTTAAAAAATATTTAAAAAAAAAAGAAAAAAACTATCACAAGATGATGACAAACACCACTGTTAATGTGAGAAGCTGTTGCGTTTATCAGTCAGAGCTGCCACTTGTGAATGGTCTTGTTTGATGAGCTGTGTTTTGCCAGACAATAAATCCCTCCCTTTTCTTTTCAGTTACCATGAACAAGACCAATGCCTGTGTATTTGTGTGCATTTACTACATTTTTCCATTCATGTGCATGTTCTCAGATGTGATTCTGTGTGTTCTAAGTCACGCAGACTGCTAAAATGACTGGTGTTTCCCTGTTTCCAGAATAGAGAAATCCAGTAAAAGTGACAGGTCACACAAAAACAACGTCATGCTTCAGTAGTAATAGCTAGTCTGTCTTTTGTGGGGGTGAAGAGAGGAGACAAAGAAGGCCCCCTATTCAAATAGTAATTGCTCACAGTTAATCATTGATGCCTGCGTGTCATGAGACTGGGCAAATTTTGCTTTGGGGGGAAATTAGAATGTGATTGTACAACAGCGGTCGCCACAAAAGTCAAGCATCAAATTAAAGATAAAAGAAAGTGGTATGGGGATTTTATTGCTCAGGATTCATTAGATTTCATAGTTTGACACAGAAACCAATACACCTGGGAAGACCATTTCAAGAGCTTTGGTTAAATGGGAATACTGCTTAATTTCTGGATTCCCACATCATCGGTGGCTGCCATTTGTCCTCCCCCCTTCTTTAATTGATATCAGAACATTATCTCCCAAGTAAACGTTTCCCAGCCGCAGATGTTGAGTTTCCTTCTGGGGGAAATTGAAAAGTGATTGTGAAGTGGAGGTTGCCCAGAAGCCAGGTGTCAAAGAGAAGACGGGGGGAAAAAAGAAGCTGGAGTGCTCTGTGATGAATGTAATGTATTCAATTACACAGTGTAACAGGGAAAATGGGAGAACAGCAGAGGAATGAGATTGTGAGTCAGGGATAATTCAGGGAGTCGGGAACTATTTTCAAATGTGGTTCCATTTCTTTGTCCATCAAGTCTAACGAGTCTATAAAGACAGCTAAAGCTCCCACCGCACGTGTCCTGTTATATAGTGACATTGTTAGAGCGCATATAAGATAAGATAAGATAAGATATTCCTTTATTGGTCCCACAGTGGGGAAATTCACAATATATCACATATTGTATATATTCACAAAATATGAAAGTTTTTATTGTACACAAAACAGGTAAAAAAATCCTCTTCTGTGTTGCTTTATTTCACAAGGTTTTTACTGAATGAGTTTGCTTTACAATGAAATCAGATTAATAGTAAAAATAATAAATTTTATGTATAACCCCATAGAGAACGTCTCATCCAAGAGATGTAGCTCAAAGTAGCTTACAGAGAAATGCAATGCGAGACCCGTTTACTTTACTGTCTGTCAGAGGCTCAGGTTCAGTTTTAGTGCTAAAGTGAGGCTATAGATATCATATGAAACTAGAAAACCTAAGGAATCCATTGGTACCATGTTGAGAAGGAGTTGAAATGACAAGTGAAGTGACAAAGTTGGACGAAATTTTAGTGAGGAAAAACTGGCATGGCCATTTTAAAGTGGTCCCTTGACCTCTGACCTCCAGGTATGTAAATGAAAATGGGTTCTATGGGTACCCACGAGTCTCCCCTTTACAGACATGCCCACTTTATGATAATCACATACAGTATTTTCTTCATACAGTATAAATGACTTATTTTCTCCTCTTCCAAATGTATGTATTTGAATATCTCTACATACTGGAGTCCCTAAATCATCTGAATTACATAAATTGGGTATCGCTGTAAAGCTGAGACTCTCGTGGATCCAGTGAGCCCAACTTTATTCATATGTGATTATGTTAGTCCCCAGAGAAGCCATTTCATTGAAGTGACACAATTTTTTTTTTTTTTTTTTCAAACTTAACCTCACTGTATAAAATAACCTGTGGTGACCTCTAGGTTAATCACAGCCTCATGAACACTAGCACATTCAGAGGATGGATGACTTTGAAACTTGAAAAATTCAGTTCAATTCAGATTTTTAAGAGGTTAATTAAAATTTGCAAGTATGTCAAAAGTACCTAGATGTCTTACTGATTTGGAAAAATTGTCATTCATTAGACCAGTCTGTCTCGCTCACTGTAACGCACAATCAATGCAAAAAGCTGGAGGTTATGATTACAAGAACAGACAAAACTGCACTTTTATTTATTTATGTGTTTATTTATATTACATTTTTCATATTTTTCATCAACTTTACTTCTGAAAATTGTTGAGGTGAGAAATTAACCATGTACATTTTGAATATTGTGCTCCACAAACTGCCTTGACAGCAAGCGGCTAAGTCACTACCTCACCAGCTGAGCAGTCACACTCAGTGACTCAGTGAGTCTTTTATTTCTCTGTTGATGGATGGTTTGTTTAAACATCACAACACACGTCCATTATGAAATTAAGGGTAACCTGCGGGAGCCAGTGACGCTCACAGACCAGCTACAGAGGACCAGACAGTAGTGAGGGAAGAGGAAAGGGAAAGAGCTGCCTCTGACTGGGCAGACAGATACCTGCTGAGACAACATGACCCTTTTTAACATTGCTCTATTATCTGTAGCCCACTGTTTTGTTTCTGCAACTGAAAGAGCAGTTTGAGTTAATTTTGTCAACCAGTGTTTTATATTTGCCATCTCCTCTCATTGATGATCCTGTTATTTCACCATGAGCATCATCGGGTAAAAATTCTGTAACCTGTTAGCATAAATCAACTCCTGCATCTCCTCGTGACTCTGTTTTCAGGCTTTAAAATATATATCCTGTGATGGGAAACTGACCAATCACAAGACATTTTACAGAGAGAGTGATCTGATGGCAGTGCTCCGGCTGGTGGGCGGTGCTTGGTATTTCTTCGACTGATTGCAACATGGCTGCCAGGTCATGATATTTCTCATTTTACAGCTAAACAGTAACTAAAAGATGTTTCTGAAAACATTTGAAGCAAGAAATAGGCATTACAGTTACAGAATATTGATTCATATTTGATCAGTGGTGCCTAGTTTGACCGTTTGCTCAGAGCTTGCTCGAGATTGACAGCTGCACAGAGAGTTCCAGATCAGCTCTGGTTGGTTGTTTTCCTCCAGTCTGTGAAATCTTGCAGATGCCATGAGGAGCACCAGAGGACACCAGAGGACAGAGAGTCTGTTACATGCAATACTCGGAAATAGTGACCCTTCAATAAAAACAACTTTTTAAAATCATATTTGCTCTATTTCTGCACACTGCAGCCTTACAAACTGGTTTAAAGTCTACAGCCTGGCCAAGCTTACTGGAAAATAAATCACTTTAACAGTTTCATACTGAATACTACTTAGGGGTATGGAGTATGTACAGTATACCGCATATTGAGTTCTTTGAATACAGCCGGTGTCTCTGGAAATATAGCATTAGCATATAGCATGTATCCAGGAGTCCATGTCTATGAATCCCAGATTGGACATTGATATATTTATATTTACTCCATCTCTGTGCCTCTTGAATGATGCTCACCCTTTGAACACCTAGGAATTACTAGTATCCTTATAAACAATGATGGAAACACTTAGCAGCGCTCCGCCTCAATGCAGCTAAGGAGGATGTAAATTTCTGCCTGCTAAATGGAAGCGAGTAGATGGCTCTTCACAGAAGCGCAACTGCGAATATGTACACATTGCCATATGCACAGTATACCGTCTGTTTCTCACTCTTTCATATATGTGCACACATAGCAGTCCTTTTTTTTCTCTCTCTAACACAAACAGAGCTCCTCTCACACTTCCATACCATATGTACATGTACAAACACTCTCCCAGGCAGGCCGGACTTGGGTGCTTTTGGTATGTTTCAACACGTTGCATCATTTGTCTTCCTGTCAGCTTGTAAAGGGTCCTGATCCCGACCCTGCATATTCATGGCTGTCATGTTATAACACACTTTGTGTATGTGTAAGCAATGATATATTTAAGAGACTTACCCACAAAAAAATGATTATTTAAGAAAAAGGGGGGATATGCTAGAAAGAAAGAAAGGAAATGTCTAATTTTACCAGAGAAACACCAAAACAAAGTATTCAAAACTCAATTTCAAATTTTAACTTACCCTAAATATATGAATTTACATAGATCAATCAGGACCCAATGTAAATATAACACAAATAACCATCAACATAGTCAAGCAAATAATTTGGCATTTTATTTACCGAAGGCAGAAAAAAAAAACACTGTACTTTACAAGTACATAAACAAGTCATTTCTAGTAAATGATCAGTTTATTTAGTTTTGCAGGCTTTCTGCCTCCTTAGCTTCATTTATTGCACCGTGCCCCTAATGAGGTTGATGATAAATCTCAGGTTAATGAGCCATAATGATTGTGAATTAGCATAAATTGATACATTAGCATCCTCCTTCGGCAACCTCTTAAACTCTTGGATGTGGTGACACTAGATGAGATATAAACTCCAGCAATTACAAAGCCTGCAGTAGCCACAGATTTGGTACATGGAGTTCATGACATAGTGTCTTTGACAGAGGAGAGTGCCAGGCTACAAGGATCACATGACAAAATGTCTTGGTGACATATTTCTGTCTCTAGGCACTTAGTATAAGAGTGAATGAACTATCTAACATTGAATGCATGAGCTGAACTGAGAGAAAGTGTCAGCGTTCATTAGCTTTTAGCAAAGATGCTCCTTTCAACAGTGCTATTTCCATCTCAGCTGTGATATACAGTTACCTCCATTACATCATGGTTAAGAGCTTGCTGAAAGACTGAGAAAGCCATAGAAAAAAGCATTATGTGATAACATACAGGTGGATGCTAAGCGCTCACACTTACAGAGAAAATTTGTGCAAATGAGCAATGTTCAGCTTCCCTCCATGTTACCAGCGCCAGGAGCTCTACATTGTGACGATTATATGAGAAGTGGACAGAGTTGCCATGATGTCACCAATTGATTTGTGGACTACAGGTTTGAAGCCTAGAGTTTAGCATTTTGGCCGTCCGTCATTTTGATATTCGGCTGTCGCCATGTTGTTTTTTGCAATCAGAAGACATTTTCAGGCAACTGAAATGGTTATAATTAACTTTCACACTCTGAAAGTTCTGACATGAAAACATGGACAACTCCCTGACCAGATAGTGGAACATGTTCTGGGACGCTTGAGAGGTAGTCTACAATTTTGAAGCTTAAATAAAAAAAAAACAAACACATTTTAATTCTGCCTCTTATCTTGTAACATGTCTATGCTTTGTCCGAATACATCCATAGATTGGTATGTCTCTTTATGTTTCCTGCGAGACTCACAGGAACTGTGTCTTTTCATATCATATTCCCCCCATGTGAAATTGAAAAAAAATAACTGGCAATTTTCACAAAAATCTCTGAGAATTGCTTTCCGCTAGGTGGTAAATATTCATAAGTAGTTTCACAGTCTTTGCTGTAGTTGCTCTTCCGTTTCTTTGTGGTAGTTTTCACCATATTCCACCTAAATCTGCATAGCTTGTGGCTTTGCGGTGACTCGCAATTTTCTCCGCTGGTCATATCGTAGCAAAGGTGGTGAAATGTTAACCTGCACTTGACCCACGTGTGCGCAGTTTGACAGCAAACACAGCACCGTGATGACAGCCTTCCTTGCTTTTGTCACAGCCGTTTTTTGTCTGTACTGCACTAGTTTGACTTGACTCTAGATCCCATGAAAATGTGGGAGATTGTCCCAATGTGTGGGACGTGGGACACATAGTCACCCTAAGACCAGACAACACTGTGATAGTGACCTGTCAATCGCATGGTAGCTACGTCCAAAAGCATCCCCTGCTTTATGATTTATTTGACTCAAAATGGGACCATAATTTAAGACATGATCATCATGCTGTATTGTAAGACTAAGAGGAGTTGCTCTGTGAAGCTTGAAAGTACAGTGGTGCTTTGAGCTAAGCTAACCATGCTAACATACTCTCAGTGATGATGCTAACATGCTAACATTCACTCGGTTTTCCCATCTGAGTTTAGCCTGTTAGCATGGTTATGTCATTGTTGTAGGTTTTTGTGGGTAGTATTGGACAAACGGAAATATTTAACCAGATAATGACGTAAAAGTCATGGGATCACCAAAGTAATTAGAATTTATCCTCTAGGGACCTTGAAAACCCAAAGGAAAAATCACATTGGGTCTCGGATTATTGCAGAAATAATATCTGAAGCAAACAAAAATTTATGAAAGCTACCATTAGGCTATAAATGAACTACACCTCGGTCACGAGCATGAGTACATATAACGAGGCTGTAAAGGCAGATGTGTCGGCATGAACATGTTTTGTAATTTTGTTTAGCCACCTGTTAGCAATTGCAATTTGAAGACATATAAAAGCTTCAAAAGTCACAAGTGGAATATTTAATACCATATATTTTTTTCAGCCAGATAACTAAAAATCCATTCAAAAAAACGACTGACTTCGACATGAAGAAACTTGAAGTGCTAAAATGTTAACTTATTTCTTCCATATAGTCTGTGATAGTTGAATGACTCTTAAAGGTACAGTGTGTAGGGATTGGCAGCATTTAGTGGTGTGGTTGCAGATTGCAACCAACTGAGTACCCCTGTGCTTACTCCTCCCTTTCCGAGACTGCGGTAACGTGAGCCGAAGAATGCAATACCATGGTTTTCCCGGATACCAGGTCAGGTAACAAAAGTAGAGCCACTGTTTGGTTTGTCCATTCCAGGCTATTGTAGAAAAATGGTGGTGCAACATTGTGGACATGCTTCCTATGCAGATATGAAGGGCTCCTTCTAAATGATATAACGATACAAGATACAACATGATACACCAATGAAAACCTATTATGAATATTGTATTCCTATTATTATGTGTGTGTGAATTTCTCCACTGTGGGACCAATAAAGGAATATCTTATCTTATTTTATCTGATATTTCTGCTTTCTGATTTCTATATTCCTGCTAATAGATCCTCTGAAATGTGACACACTGTTCCTTTAATAAGAGTAGGATGGAGAAAAATATTAGTTATAACCCTTGAAATTCCAGGTTTTTGTTTAATTGATTTATTAATTTTTGGGATAAATGTCAAATTTAGCATGAAAGTTTGCTGATGCAGTTTCCTGTGAGACTACAGTTGAGATCTGCTGCAGTTCCCCTGTTGCTTATAGAGCAGAAGGCTACCAGTGTTACCATAACATGCAAGTGTTGACATTGAAATATAATGCAAAAACTGTATTACATTTAATAAAGCTGTTTGATAATGTTCAGAAGAAGAAGATCTACCTTTATTAGTCCCACAGTGGGGAAATTCAATTTACACTCTGTTTAACTTATACATGGTACATGCACACAAACACACACACATGCAGTAATGGAGAGATGTCAGAGTGAGGGGGCTGCTACAGACAAGCACCCCAAGCAGTTGGGGGTTTGGTGCCTTGCTCAGGGGCACCTCGGCAGTGCCCAAGAGGTAAACTGGCACCTCTCCAGCTACCAGTTCACACTCAGTTTTTGGTCCATGTCGGGACTTGAACCGGTGACCCTCCGGTTCCCAAGCCAAGTTCTTATGAATATTCTATGGTATTTCAATTTCAATCCATATAAAAGAATGGAAATCCTGAGGTATGGAATTGTCCCTGTAATGTTTTACAGCTGTACACTAGGTTTTATATTCTTTATTTATTCTTTATTTGGATCCCCAGTAGCCTCCACAATGTGGTCGCTAGTCTTCCTGGGGTCCGCAGAAGAACAACTCATCAATTGAATACCACAGAGTTTGAATAAAACAAGAAAAGGAGAAAAAAAAAGAACAAGCCAACAAAAAATAAGAAATAAGTTGAGAAAATCGGTGAAATTGCTCTATGTATGAAAAGACAGACTGCAGATGCTTACAAATACAACAACAAAAAATGGTCACAACTAAATGGCAACCAAAAAAAAAAAAAAAATCAAAAAGGTTCCATGACAACAATAACAAAAGCAACATCTATGTAAGATTCATCTATTTGATTTTTAGTGACTTTTTTTTGAAGTATTATTTTTTGGAGCCTTTTTTTCCCCCTTTATTTACAGTGACAGAGGGGACAACATGCAGCAAAGGGACCCAGAACGGATTCCAACCCGGGGCTGCTGCTGCAAGGTCTCAGCCTTAGTACATGGGGGGCCCACTCAACTAAGTGACCTACAACAGCGCCCCATTTTTAGTGACTTTTGAAAGAAAATCCGCTTTTGATGGATCTGGTGTTGGTGGGGAGTGTCTGCCAGTCAAAGGAAGCTCTACGACAGTTCTCATCATACAGTTTGTTTGTGAAATAATAGAAGACTAGATGTCAATTTATCCTCCACAGTTAGCCTTGATAATTGTTTATGCATCTCACATTCGCCCAGAAAGAACAATGGGCCTCAAGAGAAGAGACACTTGTGCAAACACATTTGTTCTGAAGTGGCTTGGACCAGTGATTTAGGAGAACTTTTTGCATTCACTAATTTTCTTGCATTTTCAATTACGTACACACACAATTTACAAATAGTCCAGACGTGTCAGAGGATTCATGTGCAATTAGTCAGCTGTTATCCAAACCTAAGTTATTATAGGGCTGTTAAAGTTAACACGGCAATAACGCCTGAACACAAATTTGTTACAACACCGCTCTTTAACACAAAACATAACTTACAGTTTTTTCATTGTAACAGGCTCAGTTTTAATGGTAGAATGAACATAGCAGTTTCACATGAAACTTTAAAACCTAAGGAATCCACGGGTACAAACCATGTCATATTAGCTTAGGAGGTTAAGTAATGCTCCAAACTTTGGCGAGGAAAAGCTGGCATGGCCATTTTCAAAGGGGTCCCTTGACCTCTGACCCTAAGATATGTGAATGAAAATGGGTTCTAAGGGTACCCAAGAGCCCCCCCTTTACATACATGCCCACATTATGATAATCACATACAGTTTGGGGCAAGTCATAGTCAAGTCAGCACACTGACACACTGACACCTGTTGACCTTGAGTTTGCCATGTTATGATTTGGCCATATTTTTTAATGCTAAATGCAGTACCTGTGAGGGTTTCTGGACAATATCTGTCATTGTTTTGTGTTAATAATTGATTTTCAATAACACATCTAGACATACATTTGAATAAATCAGCATATTTGTGAGTATTAAATACTTGACATCTTCCTTTAAGGTACATTTTGAACAGGTAAAAATAATGTGTGATTAATTTGCAATTAATCATGATTAATCATGGACAATCGTGATTAATTGCAATTAAATATTTGAATTGATTGACAGCCCTACTCTGTATATAATAAGGTCAATGGGAAGTGTAACCAGGTGTGGCATGGCTGACTTACCATTGGGGAGAATTGCTAATTTACAATTCACGTGAATGTGTGCTCATTTAAGCACATGGTATTTATCATGTTTACGGAGGTCATTTATGCAGTTGTCTGAAGTTGGGAGCGTTTGATCAATCTGACATGGCACAAAAAAGAATATGAATATGTTGTTGTATGAGGCTCACTGAGCCTTTAAAAGAGTCAGTGGGCAGAGTATTTTCAGCATCATTGGGCAAAAATTCCATAATAACCGTTCACCATATTGTAATTCAAGTGTTCTGAGAGAAAACGAGACTTCAGCATGAGCCCACAGATGAAATAAAAGTAAGAGAAAGTTAAAAAAAAAAAAAGAGTATGTGAATGTTCTTGCATGAGGCCCAACAGAGTGCTCCAGGGTGATGTATTTTTGTAGGTCAACCAGGACATTAGCATCTCCCTGGGTTCCCCTCGACAAAAAGCCAATAGGATTTTTCCATTGGGGTTTGGATAATTGCAGAAAATAAGCTCTATGGTAAACACACGTTCATGACACGTTTGCATTTTGTTCAGCAAGATAATCTCCATAAACTAACACCACCTCTATGATTTTTGAAGTGTGAATACAGTCGCCAGAAGTAAAAAGTTAACGTTAAAGCTGCAGTGGGTAGAAATGTAGCCAAAAAAAAGTCATCTTTATAAAACAGTCACTATATCCTGACAGTAGTACATGAGATGGGTTTAGCACTTTTTGCAACTGCCTTTTTTAAGACACACAAAGCCTTCAAAATTCTGAAGTGGGGTATTTAATGGTGTATTTTATGTCGTAGAACAAAATGTTAAAATCTCACCACAGACTTTATTTCAGGCATCTAACTAAAAACCCATTGACTTCCAGACGAGGGAACTAGAAGTGCTAAAATGCTACCTCATTTCCAGGTTTTTGGACTCATTCCTGTAGCACTCTATGAGGTTTTTAGGATGTTTCTTAGCAGCACTTGACCAAATAAGTGGGCGGTACTCCAGAGAAAGTGACCAAACAACATCAACAATGACAGAAGTTGGAAACTATGCAGAACATTTTCTTCCGGCTGCAACAGCCTTTTTCCCCAATCAAGAAAACAATGTGATCAATCTAATCACAATCTAATTCAGCACCATATTAAAATGTGGGAGTTGGCCATACACTTACTGTCTCTCCCTCTCAAGCTCTCTCTCTCTCTCTCGTACATGCACATTCCACTTGCACTCAATCTGCTTTGCATAAAATTAGCACTGAACTCTATAGAGTATTTCCTGTATGACTGGGACCCAGATGGATCCAGGGTTGGCTGGCCTCGCCACTGAGGAGCTTCATTATATATGAGCAATGATCTCGTGCCCACCCTTCGTGTGATGATCACATTTCTGTTAAGGAGTTAAGCGTTTTGGGTGATTAGCCAACTGTAAGCTGTCTGCCTGAGACTCTGACCCCATGGCCCTCGCCTTCATACTTCAGTGGACTAATTGGCCTGTAACTCTTTAGAATTCAAACAGTGACAGTTTGCATCCACCCGGCCCGGCAGGGGGCTGCGGCACTACCTGGTTGAAGACAGCACCATGGAAATAAATGGCAATGAGCATGACTTACAACTGTTCTGTTTCAGGTTTGTGTGCAACATTTGGGTGTATCAGTCAACCTAATAACAAGAAACAAGAAAAGAAAAATTAAAAAATCTCATTACCATCCAGAAGTTGTCGGCCACATCAGAACAGTTTCTCATTTTTTGGGGTGGACTAATTAAGACAAAGTGCCAAGAACATCAAATTAAGAAAACAGAAACACAACAGATACAATATTAAATGAATGTTTGTTGGAAACAAAATTGTTGCTTTGCTTAAGAAAAACAATAGACCCATTTTTGTCTTTTTAGTGGGGTACGGGGGAGATAGGAAGTCAGTATATGTCACATAAAAGTGGTATACATCATCAAAAAGCTGCGAACCTGAAGATTAATTAAGGTGCAGCTCAGCACTGTGTCAAGTTCTTCCAGTCATAAATCACAAATAAGTATGACTGAATGAATGAATTACTTGAATTAATTAAATGAATTGCAAAAGTGTATAAGGGTTTAGAACATCATGGATAATGTTCTAAGTATATGATTTCCACTATCATGCTCTATTCTATCAATTTTTGGGTTGATACCATTTGTTACACAGATCTGATGCTAAATTTAACCATTTATTTCCACTCAAGAATAAAAAAAAAAGATAAATAATCCCTTCAAAATACCACATTAAACCATGGTGTGATGTGGATTTCTGTAAAAAAATGTATTTTTTGATGATTGGATGGAGAAACCCCCTTATTGTCTGTCTAGCTAAGAAAGCCATCCATCCTCTGAATACTCTAGGTCTCTAGTTTGTGTCATGAGGCTGTGATTATGCTAGAGGTCACCACAGGTCATTTTATTTAGTGAGGTCAAGTTTCAAAAAATGGTGTCACTACAATGACATGGCTCCTATGGGGAATAACATCATCACACATGAATACAGTTTAGCTCAATGGATCCACAAGAGTCTCAGCTTTACAGTGATACCCAATTTATGTAACTCTGTTAAGCGGCCCCAGAATGCAGAAATATTCAAATGTACCATTTTAGAATAGGAGACAATAACACATTTATACTACATGAGAAAAACTACATGTGATTATCATAAAGTGGGCATGTCTGTAGGGGACCCATAGAACCCATTTTCATTTATATATCTTGAGGTCAGAGGACAAGGGTCCCCTTTGAAATTGCCAGTTTTTCTTGGGAGCTTTATGTAGCCTCCTTCCTGACAAGGTGGTATGACCTGGTTGTTACCAATAGATTCATTTGGGTTTCTAGTTTGACTTTGTATCTGTCTATGTCTAACCTTAAAACTGAACCTCTGAAAGACAGGAAAGTCAGTCTGGATCAGGGGTCTCAGGGGGTTAATCTCCTAATGCCATGCTGTGGTGCTTGTCTTTTTACCCTTAATGTATTTGCTCATCACTCCGTGTCCTGGCCATTGATCAGTCGCCAAGGCAACAGGCTTAACGGTCAGTGTGGACTCTCCATCAAAGAATTTGCAAAGCATGTTATGACCGTATTTGACCAATCTGTGTACGGCTCTTAACTCTGTGCCCATAACATTGTATACACACATAGGTTCTCCAGAGTTTATGATGTTATTACACTGAAGTCAGTGTGCACTGAAGGATGGGCCAGGGATAATTAGAAGTGTATTTACGGTGGCCATCACATACCATTAATTCCTCGTGGCAGTGTAGTGTCCAGATTTAGAGTGGGGATGATTGGAATTGTGAAATGGTTGTTGTAAATTGAGGGCGGGAGTGGGGGTGGGGGGGGGGGTAGTTAAGATCCAGCCATTAAAATGTGATGATTAATACTTGGCTTAAAATATTTTTAACTTTTTAATGTATTTTGTGTAATTTATCGCTAAAGGATAACTTCTTTCAATTACTTAAAGCCACTATTTTTCCACACCATTATAGTGTCTTTTAAATTATTCTGATGGTATCCATTTGTGTTTGCAGAGTAAGACCGCAGTGGTAAGAAATGGTACAGTGGCAATGTAAGATGGCGTGTCCACCATTTTGGTCCAGACTGATTGGATGGACTCTGACTGCAATGGAATATAACATAAATTTTGCAGGTCCTCGGAGAATAATGACTTTGGTGATCCAATGACCTTTTGTCAAGCACCATAAGTTTTAACCTTCTTTTCTATTAAGTGCAGAGAGACATAACAGATGTAATACATTAGGTAACATCGCCATGACAGTAACAGCAAAGTAATAATCTGGGCTTGGTCTTTGGGTTTGTTTTGTGTGTGTGTGTGTGTGTGATTGAGAAGATGTACATCAATTTCTTATGTGGTATCTATTGGTATCACCATAAGATTTCTCATATCTCTAGATGGGTTAAAATAACATTTGGTTTCAAAATTTGTCAAAATCAGTTTGTACTTTGGTTGATGAATACTTGTAAAACATTTTAATTTTTCACTTTCATTGGCCTCCTCAGCTGCTGTGTTTGAAGATTAGGTTCATATTTGTCAAGTTTGTTATAAAACAACTCGCATGCTTATGTATGTTGAAACTAGGTCCACAAAACGCTGTATGGAAACAGTAAATTTTGTATGAAACAGACTCTTTTTTTTTTTTTTTTTTTAACCTAGACTGACCAACAAATACTACCATATCCTGACACATGACAAACATTTACATTTTGGAACATAACAGCAGGGCTGAAAGTAGACCAGTACAGGACAGTACAGTCCAATACTCTGTACTGCTTAAAGGTTTCCAGTACCAGGAAAAGGTGACAGCAGCTGCCTGCCAAAACCCACATACAACTCATTCACGATCAAGAAGAGAAAACACATCTGCTCACATCAGGTCAATATACAGATAGTTACCTCCACCAAGGAGGTTCTGTTTTCAGTTCAGTTTGCCTTTGGTGTTTGTACTCGCATTTAGGTCTTTTCAGATGGGAAGCGACACTCTGCCTGCATATTTACTCAAACAGACAGGCGCTCCACGAGTAAACGCCAGGCGCTATGCACAGCAATCATGGAAACAGCATCTGTGCCCTACTGTAGGCTATGTATCCCTGCCGGTACAATTGTGTGGTGTATCAAATATCAATGCTGTTTCACTTTCATTAACACTTGGGGATAGAACATTTGCGCTGCATTCAAGTGGTTGGAGAAATCGAATATATGAGTTCCCGATTGGTAAATTTCGCGTGAATGCCTCCAGTCTGAACAACAATTCGTCAACAGCTACAAATTACTCTGCAGTGCTTTCTCTATTTAAATAATTAATTTGCGATACATGATATCAACTGTTTCTATTTTTTTCCCCACCATACTGGCTTTGAATTGTGTGTTCCAGGATGCATGAAGCTCAGGATGAGAGGAGGACAATATTGAGAAATGACGTCTGGGGTAGCCTAGTAGGTACTACTAGGCAAGATCTTCAATCTGCTTTCACACCTACATCATGGAAAAATTAACACAATACTGGGAAATGTGGGCCATCATTACACATGTTATTTGGAGTGGTGCTGTTCATCCAGCAACAAGCATCCAGTGAACGCACTTTTTGCTCTCTCAGCTGGTGGGTGATCCAAGCATGACGGAATAGGTTAAATCCTCAAACTGTGAACTTCATTATTTTTTCTGCACAGTGTAGCCAAACACTAGGCTAAAACAGACTGAACAGACCTACACATAAGGCTACTATTTGGTTAAGATGTGAAGGATGGTGAAGACGTGCTTCTTGCTGCTCCCAGCAGCAGGGTCAGACCTCTGGAGAGTGCTGCAGCACTCAGTCCTGGCAATTGTGCTACTATAATACATAAAGTTGGCGGCTTGCGGGTTGGGTGGTTGATTAACACTTATTTTTGTGGGTCATCCTGTGTAGTTTGGCTCCCATAAGGGGTCGGGGTTGTGTGAGTATTAAAAAACCCTGACAAGCGCATTACTACAGCAACACTTCTCTGCCAGTTTCTAAATATGGATAAATATATTATTCAGTGCCTTTTTATTTGGCATCAACTACACTTTTATGCGCATATTGTCTAAAGAAATACACTTGAAGCGCAAATAAATGTTTCAGGTAGCGGTAACCTGAGACACAGCTGAGACAGAGCCTGTAAAATTAGAGGTGTGACAAAATGTTGATACAAATGATTATTACAAGATTATGCATTGCGATACTGTATCAATTCTCCAAAACACTGTACTGATTTTTAATTAACCACTTAGAAATCTGACTGCCCACTACCTGTCCATAGTGAATCGCAATTAATCGCGCATCTTTTCAAAATGTACCTTAAAGGGAGATTTCCCAGGCAAATATGCAGCTATATATATATATATATATATATATATATATATATATATATATATATATATATATATATATATATATATATATATATATATATACATATGATTACGTCTGTGTTAGACACATACTTTAGCTCACTACTTCTTTGTACCGTGTACCGCATGTACCGTGTATAAGTTAACAACAGAGTGAAAAAATTGAATTTCCCCTTGTGGGACTAATAAAGGACTTTCTTCTTCTTCTTCTTCTTCTTTGTTTTGCCTCCAGGTAACACTGACGTAATCATGACGTCGGCTGTAAGGAGGTCTGTGATGTTGTAGTTCATTCCCATCCACGGCACTTCCTCTCCTCTTATGCCATGCACCATGTCGTGCACAGGCAGGCAGTCAACTGACACAACACTGACACAACAGTGGTGATGCAAAATCACCAGTATGCTAATGAGCGTATGATGCCATCTGGTGACTTTTAGAGCTCGTGCTAGCAACGGAAATTGGAAAAGAACTGGCGCCACTTGGCTGTCGGCGCTTAGTCCTGTTATGTATGAGAACTTGAACTTTCAAAAAGAAAGAAAGATATTCCTTTATTAGTCCCACAGTGGGGAAATTCAGTTTTACACTCTGTTTTTCACACACAGTACATATACATGCGTCAATGGAGAGATGTCAGAGTGATGGGGCTGCTCCTGACAAGCACCCAGAGCAGTTGGGGGTTTGGTGCCTTGCTCAGGGGCATCTCGGCAGTGCCCAAGAGGTAAACTGGCACCTCTCCAGCAACCAGTTGGTCTTGGTCCATGGGGGTCTTGAACCCGTGACGTCCGCGTCCTAACCTAACCTAAAAAGGTTGTGTGTGTTTGCATACCGCCAGACGTCAAATGATTTAACCACTTTCCTTCACAAAACAAGCTTTTCACGCCATAGCTCTTTAAACTGTTTCTCGCTGACTGCCAGGAAAGACACAGAATTGTTCTTCTGCATCAATGACTACTTCATATAGTAGATTTTCCACACATGAAGAAATTCAGTTCTTCCTCTGTAACCATCCTCTTTCAAATTTCCTTTTAATAACAGGAGAGAATAGCTCTTGACAATAAAGACCAGTGTTTCCCTGCTATGTTTGTCTTGGTACATTTCCCCGAAAAAGCAACCCCCCCCCCCCCAAACAAATAAATTCTTTGTTTTTTAATGCATGAGTACACTTTTTCCCCAATCCCTGTCTGCTGGAAATCTCCTCAAGGAAGAGTTGTAAAATGTAACAGGAAGTCAAATTTAAAAAAATGTAGTTGCTAACTTGCATTCAGGTCAGGTCATGAAAACACACTGATAACATTATATGAAAGTCTACAACCGGTTGGCCTTTCTGCTGTCATTAACAGATAATTCATGTTTTTTAATAATCCAGGCTTTACAGCTGCACTCATCAATATGGTATACATAAACAATGAATTAAACAACTGTATGTGATGGGAAATGAGTCGCTCACAGTGATGAACCTATGGATAATTTAATCATCTGTGGGTAATTACCATTATTGTTACCCGACTGCGGTTTCCTCAAGCTCTCCAGAGCTTTCCTGCTGTAGCACATTGTTTTTGGCTCTCTGGCCCAACAAATTCATTGTTTGGTTCAGTCACACCACTGCCATTAGTTTTTTACCAGCCACAGCACCAAACGGCATGACAGAATAAGTTAGCGGCATGCTGGTGAACATAGTGGAGCATTGCTAAAGAAAAATGATATTTCTATCAAGAGCTGGTGGAGACCAAAATAGAGATAAATAACGGTAAACACTGGAAACACTGCATTTTCAAATGAATTTTGAAATAGGCAACTCGCGAACACATTAGCCATACAAACTTTATAATAGTAGCTATAGTAGCTCAACCTTAAAAAATAGTTAGTGTTGTTGCCTTTTAGATATGCTATTTGAAATATTAGTATATAAAATACATAATTTTGATTAAATGATACGCCCGGTGATATTTTCTATTTTTCTTGTGGTCAAGAAATGGATGCAATGCCCCCAAATGCTGGAAATAGTCCCTAACAAATTCACTATGTCCTAAAACATGTCCAAAATAGTGCCCTGCTGTTTTGGGAAATGACCATTTAACCTAAAAACTGTATGTGTATATTTCATGTAAAATGCATTAAAAAAAATATCCAAAATTAAGCAGGACTAGCTCCCCAACTGTAAGACTTAAATGCATATATTTGGTCTCATTTGAAGGGTAAGCAGCTGAGGAATATGAGTGTAAAATCTTGATTTTTAAGGCAATAAAACCATTAAAACCAGATGCTGCTGAACGTTTTCACCCATTGTGTTTTAAAAGTAAAAGTGAAACTTAAAAGCAACATGTGCTAACATGTTGTAAAACTGAATGAAACATTACATTTTGAATACAAACAAAAATGGCTCCTTTATGTTTCTGCAACAAAGCTACAACTTCTTTAGGTTCAGGCCACAAAAAACAGTTAAGTGTAGGAAAAAAAAAAACATTGTGTTTTGGGTTAAAATAACTACAACCACAAAGACAACTAAACATTGTTGATTTCACACAAGATGCAAACTCTTGTGCCCTTGTGTCCTATGTGAATCGATGATAAAACCTGTTTGTGGCTGTAGTAAGCTGATCCACATCTATGGGTCTTTTCGCGACTGATAATGCCCAGTTAATAGTCTGACAACAGTCTAATTGGCTGAACTGTAACCGTAAATTTGATGAAAATTCACTAAAATACATTTGTGACCACTTTTTAAAGATACAAGTCTTTAGTAGGAACCAATGGGCTAGAGGCAAGGTAGAGAAGTCAGAATGTACTGTATTTAGGTATTGTCATGCAGTTTGTTAACAATAAGTGTGTAACAATGTGACAAAATAATATCAGCCTTGTCCCTTAATATGTCAGTGGAAACCAACTGTCAACCACTGTCAATATATAAATGCTGCCCTTCAAAAACCTGCATTGATTTAACCTTTGAGTTTTACTATTTACAGTGAGCAAACCTCTTGGCAACTGACTGTCAGCCATTATCCCGATCCCTGCATTGCAACAGTGCAGTCGCTATGGGAACTGACTGAATACCATCTGTATAATTAGCCCCCCCTGTACTCTGGCTTTAAAGACAGAAAGACAAAGAGAGATGAATGAGAGAGCAACATGAAGGGTAAAGGGAGAGAGGGAGAGAATGGAGGAGAGAAAGAGACAGGGGCCCGGGGGTCCCACTGCACCTCTCACTCATTATTACACTGGAAAAGATAGAGAAAAAAATTAAAAGAAAGCTGTGAGGACGAAGCGGAGAAAGTAAGTGAGCCGAGGACAAATGGAAAGAGGGATATATCTGAGAAGGAGAGTGAAGAAATGATAGAAAGAGCTAACAAATGAGGGGGGATATAAGGGAGGAATATGAGCAGACAGATGGGTGGGATCAGAAGGAGAAATGGTTAAAAATGTGACAGCAAGCATGCATGACAAAATGAATGAGTGTGTTCATGTGAGAGACAGGAAGATAAAGATAAAGGGAGTCAAAAAAGTGCAAACACATCAAAGAATGACAAATGAGAGCTGGGATATGACAAAGAAGAGGAAGAAGAACCAGAAAAGTGTCCATTCATGTTACAATTGGGTTGATGAGAAAGTGGTGGCTGCATCTATGAGAGTGTAGAAATTTAAATTAATTTCTGAGTACTTTGGGTAGTATTTTGGGACACTATTTGTATCCTGGGATGCTCTGAATTGTTTCAAAGGTTCTTGAAATTTCAGATTCATTCAAGGCTAAAAGCCCTCTGGTGTTTAGGGACTGAAAATGCTGTCAAATCTGAAAACATGACAGAAATTCAAGACATGGCCAACCATGGCCACAGGCGTCCTTTTGTTTATCACAAATGTAAATCAATATTATCTCCTCCACTCAGTTTAATATTTTCTAGTATTTTTCAAGGCAAATTAAAATTCTTAAATATTTTATTATTAAATTTTTTTTAAAGTAAGAGCTTCAGTGTTTTTCCTCTCTCAACGTGGACTGGATTTTCCCATGTTTTTTGGGTCTAAATAACTAACACTTTTTGAAGTTGGTCCAGTATTGACGCTACAGCCACCAGCCGCTAAATAAGCTGTAATGTAATCTTTTGGGGCAAACTGGCACTGTAAGTTTATGTCCACTAAAAGTGCTTGTCATTGCCACTGACAGGCTCTGACTATTATTAGAAATCTGACAACATTATGGAAAGGACCATTACAGAGAAATTGTAATCCTTTAAATTTTAAGCTATCACACTGAAAATCTTTTGGATAACACTGAGCTTTGCTTTGTCCTGTTGTCCTGTTGCACTCCTCTCTCCCTCGCATTCACTACTTTAGAAACATGGCAGTGCAACATGGCAGATTGCGTGAAGAGAACCCACTCCCTGTGCAGGGCTCATTGTAAGCTAAGAAAAACACAATTCTTAGTTTAAGGTGATTGTACATTTATGAAAACATAGCTATGAATACTTTCTGCTAATAGATCCCCCTAAATCCTAAACACATGGACCTTTACTTATTTTAAATGTCTGTCTCTCAGTCTGCCACTGGACAGTCTGAAGAGCTGAAATGCATTTTGGGGCAGTTGAATATGTCCAATAAGCCCACATCACATACTCAGTTGGAATGCACAACACAGTACTTTTACGTCATACTCAGTATGTAGTAATGTTGATTGTATGTGATTTTGAACAGTCATAGAGTCTCCTGTCCTGTGCTGTCGGCATGGAAATCAAATATACCTCTTAGATGTAGAGCTGAAGGACATATGATATTGGGATAAAGGCACATGTGCAATCAATGCAATCAGCTCTGTGAAGCTGTAACACTACCTGCTTTTAAATCACTGCTTAAAACATATTTTTATAGGAAAGCCTTTTTTCAATGCCTGGTAACTTTTGTGTTTCTATCTTTTTCTTTTGGCCTGTTTTTGCCTTTCTGTGCACTATTTCTTTACTTCTTTTCATTGCTCTTTTCATTGTAACTATATTCAATATATTTTGAATATTTTTTAAATTTTATTCTCGTATTATAATAAAATAAATAATAATAATAATGACTTTATTTGTATGGCACTTATTTAAATAAAGTAATAAAGTGCTATACATATAGCACTTTATTACTTTAAATATTTATTATTATATTATATTTAAATAAGTGCCATACAAATAAAGTTATTATTATTATTATTTTTTAACTTTTTTATTATCTTTTTTCTTTCATAATCACAAAACCAGTCAAATGAAGCTTAACTGACTGAAAGTTCAGTCAGGAAGACTGGTTAAAGTCTTGGTCTCTCTCTCTCATGGGCTCCTACGTCAGCTGATTGTGGGTGTCTTAAGTGCAACTATAAGGCTCACTTAAAATCCTTAAATTTTCACAAAAGTCGACAGTGCGCCTTATAATACGGTGCAGCTTATATATGAATTCTGGTTGTGCTTACTGGCCTCTTCGAACCAATTTTATGTGGTACAGGGCTTTCAAAAATCTGTCAACACGTTTTATTAGTTATTTATTAGAGTTTGGTAAGCTTCGAAGCTGCACCTCTGGGTGGATTGTAAGAGCATTACGGTAACAGTAGTCACGTGCGGAGGAATAAATACTGACAGTAGTCAGGCGCCTCGCGGAGTAATACATACTGTTACTGTGTTTCGACAGATAGGCACCGGAACATTAACAAGTGTGTATAAGGAGCTCAAAATGGTACGTGGATTTCAAGTTTAAGGCTATCTGTCTCGCAGCAGAACATGGGAATAGAGCAGCGGCGAGAGAATTTAATATTAATGAATCAATGGTGCGGACGTGGAGGAAGCAAGAAGATAACCTGCGCCACGTAAAGAAGACCAAACAGTGTTTCTGAGGGAACAAAGAACATTGGGTTATTCAACAGAGAGCAGAGCACGTAGAAATGTCTCTACAGTTTCTATTTGACTCAAGGTAGCAGTGGTCGCGCTTGATATGAAAATCAGCGACTTTCGAGGAGGAGAAATCAAGAAACCAAACGACTTTTTCCACAACTCTCCGTCCCTACTGATCTGCGACTCCATGCATGCCCATCTCACCGACACTGTCAAACAAAAGTGGTGAAAACTAATTTGGAGCTTGCCGTCATTCCGAGTGGATTAACAAAGTTAAACTGCGAGCTGCGTGGGAGCGTTAGATGACAGAAGGCAAACACACAGACAGGGAGGCAACGCCAGGTGAGTTACTCCACTATCTCCCAATGGATCACGAAGGCAAGAATCATCACTTAACAGCTAAGTTAACGAGTTAACGAGATGGACTCGGATAATGACGAGACGGATCCAGGCATGCTTGATGCCGAAGTCGCCCAACTGTTTTACTATTACACTGATGATGAAGGATTTGATGGATTTGTGGACGAGGAATGAACTGAAAAAAACTGAAAGTAAATGTTGAGAGTTATTAAAGTTATTGATTTGTTAAATTAATAGAATCATGACCGTTTTGTCTCGCTTACAATCTGGTGCGCGTTATGGTACCGAAAATATGGTATATATATATATATATATATATATATATATATATATATATATATATATATATATATATTTATATATTCAATACCGGCTTGGGACTCTTCTGTGTGGAGTTTGCATGTTCTCCCTGTGTAAGCGTGGGTTTTCTCCGGGTACTCCGGCTTCCTCCCACAGTCCAAAGACATGCTGTTTAGGTTAATTGATAACTCTAAATTGACCGTAGATGTGAATGTGAATGGTTGTCTGTCTATATGTTGTCTGTCTCTATGTGCCCTGCGATGGACTGGCGACCTGTCCAGGGTGTACCCCGCCTTCGCCCTATGCCAGCTGGGATCAGCTCCAGCCTCCAGACCCCTAACGGGATAAGCGGTTGACGATGGATGGATGGATGGATATGTGTGTGTGTGTGTGTGTATAATAAAATAACAGTATACCTATTCACAAAATACAACTTAGATGTAAACTATTACTCACACTATACTATTCTACAACTAAAAGTTAAAATTATGCTTTTATAAACTAAAAAAAGTACTGAAGTAGTACACTTACAAGAACACTACTACTAAACTGATATTTGTATATTTACTATATAAAGTATACTGAGGGAACTTGAATATACTTTACTTGAGTATACCAGTGTATAGCAGACATTTCACTAGATAAAGAATAATTAAGACGGGCACCAACAGTTTGAAATGAGAGAACAGAAATGAAAAGGGGGGAAACATGAATGCTCTCTCCCATTTCTAGTAAAAGAAGTAGAGATGGACACAGAGCAGGCTCATGAAAACTGGAACATGAGCAAAAAGGAGAGTCTGTCAGAATGACAGAGTGAGAGAAGACATTCAAGAGAAAAAAAACTGGAAGGTTTTCCTTCTGTTTCTGGTAGGGGAAGCTCACCTAGCTCGTGACATTACCACGTGGCTTGGGTGTGCAATTACTCTATTGCTGACATATCTGGCACAGAGCTTGAGGGAAGTGTCACACTGCAGAGTGAGTTGGTGTGTGTACGCATTGGTTGTGAGCAGGCGGCACCTTCTGGTTCTAAAAAGTGAAGCCAATGATGATGTGCCTTACACTTGCATTCTTTCTAACAGCCAGCAGGGGGCGACTGGTCTTTGAAAAAATAAGTCTGATTATATACACAGAGGTCCATGAAAAATTGACCCTACTTTCACACTTGATTTACAGTATTACCTCAGTAAACATTGTAAACAAGAGTTTCTGATCGCAACTGCTTCTTCTTCAATACAGCATGATGTAAATTATGGTCTCATTTAGAGTCAAATAGTCCATGAAGCGGGGGACACTTTAGGGCGTGGCTACCTTGTGACTGACAGGTCAAGTTGTGTTTTTGTCTTACAACTTAAACCCTTTCACAGTGTGTTTTCAGTTTAAAGTTAATTGGGACAGTCTGCTCACCAAAAAATGACTTATTCAGCATTTGCTTCACCCTCTCATGCCACTTTTAGTTTTAAAAGCTTACACTAAATGTTGGTGAGGAAAAAACTGGCACAGCCATTCTGAAAGGGGTCCCTTAACTTCTGACCTCAAGATATGTGAATCTATGGGTACACGTGTCTCCCCTTTACAGACATGCCCACTTTAAAACAGTCTGGGGAAAATCACAGTCAAGTCAGCACACTGACACACTGACAGCTGTTGTTGCCTGTTGGGCTGCAGTTTGCCAGGTTATGATTTGATTTTTGATATTTGAATTTGACTTGATATTTTTAAGCTAAATTCAGTACCTACATAATACACATAATATACATACATTTGCGTAAAGCAGCATATTTGCCCACTCCCATGTTGATAAGAGTTGTGTACACTTTGCCTCCAGCTCAATATCCCCTGGCTGTTGAACTTGAAACCTGTTTTAGGACCCAAATGCCAGTCTAATTCAAAAGCATATTTTATTCAACACACCACAATTGAATATGCTAATATTCCGTGACAGTTTTGCATTGTTTTCTCTGCCACAAGATGGGATTGTTTCAGTGCTGGGGCTCTGAAACACTAAACGTCTATAATCTAATCCCATAGTAATAATAATAATCCCAATTAATAATCCCAGTAGACCACATATACACCAAATACATGGTGACAATATCTGCACTATGTTGTACATCGACTGTGTAATATCCCTAGTACTCAGGTGTAAACCACAATTCATACTGTGTAATGGTCTCGGATGAAACTTCATTACAATTACTGTGCAATAGCTATTTTTCCACTAGTGCAATTGTGTATATTGTATAATGGATATATTGTTCCGATTTGTAATATTTCATCTTGTTTATATTCCATTTTTTTTACATTCACCTCTAATTTAAATTGTCATATTTTATGTCGATCTACTTTTGTTTAGCTTCAAATGCATTATGTGCTCCATGTTCAATCTATAAATCTTGGATACAATGAATAAATAACCAAACGAATAAATTATTTTCTATATGTAGAGTGTGAGGAGGATGCAGTGAATCACGTGGTGCCTCTGAAGCACTTTTTCAAACATACCGTGATGTGTGTGTGAGAGACAGTGACAACAATTAAATTAAAAGCTGGCATTCAAGTAATGTCATATGCTGTCAAAATAATAGCTGTGTCCAACATACAAGTCAGACAAGTAAACAAGTAAGGGCACGCACTAGGCTACTATAATGGCTAACATGGTAAATCATCATAATGTTTGTTTCGACAACGAATTCCATCTGTACAACGCGTAGAGTCATATGCGTAGTGTTATTATGGTATGAATGGCTTCTGAGTGAGGTGAACGACATCATCACGGTTTTGCACTCGGTGGCCCACGGCACACTACCCACCGCAGTTGTGGAAAAGGAGGAGTGAGTAGAGGGGTAGCTACCCAGTCGATTGCAAACGGCACCCACATATTGGGTGTCGTGAAATCCTACACAATGTACCTTTAACCCTAGAACACTAATGTTAAAATAAGTCACACCATCACTAACGTTGGGTATATTTTACCCAATACAATATCCTTGATAAAAAGCAGTTTTATCAATTCGGGTAAATTCCACCCGTAAAATATGTTACTCTCTATCACTAAAGTCGGGTGAAAATCACCCGAACGCATGCCTCTTGAAAAAACCATAGATGGGAGGAGGGAAACAAACATACAATTAATAACATCAGTAAGCAGCCTGAAGCTACCCAAGGACCCATGAAACTCAGACAATGGCAACACAATGAAAATCACATAACAAGAATTGTGTGGGTGAAAATCACCCGACGTTAGTGTTCTAGGGTTAAAATAGAAACAGATCAGAATACAGGAAAAACCTCAGTAGATATTGTAAACATGAGTTTATGGTCTCAATCGCGAGTTTCAAATCTTCTTCAACACAGCATGATGTTTATTGAGAAAATTATGGTCCCATTGAGAGTCAAATAGACTATAAAGCAGGTTATGCATAAGGGTGTGGTTACCTTGTGAGTGGCAGGTCACTACCCCAGTGTTGTCCAGTTGCAAAACAAACAGGATGGTGACAGCCAAAATGCCAAATTCTAGGCTTCAAGACGGCAGTCCACAAACCAATGGGTGACGTCACAGTGACTACATCCAGCTCTATACAATCTACACTCGACTTCATGACTTTCATCAGCTATTGGGAAAGAGTTGGCAACACTGTCTTCTGTTCTGCTAGCTTGCTTGTTTGATTCTTCACCACATTCTCTCTCTTGCTTCAACATTTACTTCCCAGTAACACACACTTTATGTTCTGGCTCTGCTACAAATGACCCACACTACTAAATAACAAAAGCTCTAGATCGGGCCATTCACGTTTTTCCATCGGCCACTATGATTGTCCTACATGCTTGGCATATGGGAGGGGTTTCAGTTGAAATCCTACATGCTGTTCCTTTAAATTAGTTGCCTCAGTTAGCTCGCTGAACTGCTGAACTTTCAAGAAAATATTTTCTAAATCTTGTTTTTCATCCAAGACTGTTCAATTTTATCTTGGTTTCTTAAGGCCTAATTGGACATCTAAAGAGTTGTGGTTCCACCCCTTGAGGTCTAACTCAACCAATTAGATCATTTCTGCATCCACAGTTCTGCCTGCAAGAAATATTTGCTTTAGTAAACTCCAATCTGCTGCATATGCTTCTGTGTGTAACATCCTTTCTGTGGTCACTCTCTCCACATTCCTCTCTATGCACTTTGTATATTTAATACAGACAAATAGGCAGCTTGCTGGAGGACACACAGAAACAGAGGTAGATATATCTCTCAACAGAGAGCAAGAGATGAGGAATAAAGCAGATGAAAGAAAGAAGAGATACATAAGAAAGGAGGGAAGATGAGTACAGGAGAGCAAGATTGAGTGGATGGATGAGAAGAGGAGAAAGAAAGAAGAGAGAGAGATGGAGAGCCCCCAAAGTGTCTCTTAAACTGCTTCAAATTGGTCATCAGTTTAATCAGGGGGAAAAGCATTGCAGAAGTCTGCTCCATTAGGGGGAAGAGTGACTCCCCGCATCTCTCTCCTTTTCCCCCTCTTTCTGTCACTTCCTCTCTCATCATTCCATCTCTGCTCCCTCTCATCTGCTTCTTCTAAGTCCTGTCCATCTTTTTAGTGCTGCTCGAGCAGAAAAAAAAATGGCAGACACTTCTCTTCTCGTTATAAATCTCCCTACCTCCTAACAACTGTGGTTGTAATAACTTTATTAGGTTCGCCACAGACACCTTGCAAACATTTTGACATTGAAATGATAGCCAGTGCAAGTGATAAATCTCTGTAGGAAGAAAAGTTGTGATGCTCTTTGAGAGCAGTAACGACTCTACTATAAAATGTATTCTAGTCAAAGCAGATTTATGCATGCATGCCCGGCCCAAGCGTTTCATGAAATAGTGACACAATTTAATGTACTGATTCATGTACATAAACATGAATTTCACATTTTTTGTGATGGTCAGCACATAATAGGTAATCCACATAACTGTGAAAATGGGAAGTATCAAGAGCTGCGAACGTATAGGGCGGTGGTTGGGATGGGTCAAAAACACAGATGACCACTGTTTTTGTCCTGTGTGAAACCACAACACAAATTTGATTTATTTGTCACGTAACTTCCGTACTCAAGTTACAGCACCTCCAGAGTTATTTTAACCCAAAACACAATCTTTTCCTAAACCTAAGTAGTTTTTGTCACTTAACTTCTGTACCTAGGTTATGCCACTTCTGGTGTTATTTTTACCCAAACCTTTTCCTAAAGTTGTTTTGTTGCCTAATCAAGTTGATATATTCCTAAACCTTACTAAGTAGTTTTATTTTGAAATGACTGGAGTGGAAATTGACACGTCACATATTGCTGGACATTCATAGGAAAATGCATGAAAAATGGCTTGTTGAAAATTGTGCTGAGCATCATTAAACACTTTGTTGTGACTATGTCACAAACTGCTGTGAGACTGTGTTGGCATGCCATATTTACCAAGACTGTACAGGATCAGAAATCCCAAACGGTCTCACACAAACACAAGGTTTTCATCCAGCAGGCTGCTGTTTGTGTGCTGTTAATTTTCACTTTCAATTTACAATCAGCCTTTTGTGAATGTCCACATATGTAGCAATTTTAAGCCCAACCATGATGTTTTTTCCTTAACCTAAGTAATTTTGTTTGGATTCACAGTATTATGCATGTGTTTACTGCGACCAAAAAGTACGCCAAGGTGTCTGACAAAGCCTGTGCATGTGATGAGTTGGGATGAAAACATGTTGGTAACACAGCTAACTAAAGCCAATAGCTTCCTCTGTTTTGTGCCTTTAGGTCAGCACGGTCACGAGGTTGTGATATTACTCAATTGCTCAAATTTGTCACAAAAGTTAACCAAAGTTTAACACAGGCACACAGATTGTCTGCTAGCTATGACTAACTAATGATCAAGTTCATATGATGTTAGCAGGTTAAGTCAAGTCAAGTCAATTTTATGTATAGCCCAATATCACAAATCACAATTTTGCCTCGGCGGGCTTTACAATCTGTACAGGATATGACACCCTCTGTCCTTTACAGTGTGACCCTCTCATCAGATAAGGAAAAACTCTGGAAACAGGGGGGAAAAAAAAGAAAAAAATGGAGGAAACCTCAAGAAGAGTCACAGAGGAGGGATCCCCCCTTCCAGGATGGAAAGATATGCAATAGATGTTGAGTTTACAGAGTAACACCATCATCAGTTTCCCGGCGTCGCCAGCAACACCACCTCCTCTCCTCACCAAACAGAGAGTTAGAGAAACACTATCTTCTCTCCATGGCAAACAGATAAAGCTAGAGCAGCACGTTCTCCTCTGCACTCCAAAGGGTTGCCCCAATTCACATTAGATAAATTTATGTGTCGGCCTATGTCCCTTAGTTCAAGGTGAATCATAACAGAGGAGCTATTATGCTTATGGATTTCTACAAGAACATGTTTACATGATTTAATGTTCAAAAACCATTTTATTTTTCTCAGAGGCTGAGCTGCAGCACCTCTTTTCACGCTCTGGTTGACTGAACCAAACTCTTTTGGACTCCACTGTAACCAGCTTTGTTTGAGGGCATGCCAAACAGGCCGTTATGTAAAAGTACACTCCAGAGTTCACTGAATGAGGACTGTGAGAAGCTCTGAAAACTTGTAAGTTTTCATCTGTTTTGATTTTTGTCCATAAATTCTGACCATACAAAGAAGATTTTGACTTTAAAATGTGTTTAATAGGGAAGATAGAGCAGGCTCAGATAAGGCTTTCATGCCAAAATCAGTTAAAAAAGGGGGAAAATGTGGAAACTGATTTATTTTTTTATTTGAAATAAATCATTTTAATAGGGAAGGGTTAAGGAAATGCTTTAATCTCTTGTTTTTGTAGCAGACAACTATACCTTTCTTGTCCTGACTTTTCATGCCTGTCTTACCAATTGCCAAGATCTCCTCTCTTTTCTATTAAGGCCTGGCCAGTCCATCACAATGAGAAGGGACTCCTCCCTTCTTCACCTTTCTTCTTTTTTGTTCTTTCCTACCTTCATCTGTCACTTCTCCAATATTATCCTCTTTTCTTCGTGATTCCTCTTTGAGACCCTGCCATATTTTCAACGCAACTCAAGTTGTTGAAAAGGGGACCGTGCACATCTTTCCCCGACTCATTCCAAATCTGCTCTTCCTCTTTCTCTCTGTCTTCTAAAGCTTGACCATCTCTCTTCTCCTCTCTCTGTCTCCTTTCTATCCCCCTTCTTCCTTGTTGAATCAAGCCAAACCAAGCAAATCCTTCCAAAGAGGGTTTTGATGATGAAACAAATAAGGCAGCCACCAGAGAAAAGCCTTGCAGCTTCAGTGAGGCGTGCTGGGCAAGATTAGCAGCTAATAGGGCTCTTTTTGCCTACTTCTCACTAAGGCTATAAAGTGCATATAATATGGCAACTTCCCAAAGAAGAGGAATTTAATCTGCGATGTATTCTTCTGAAGAATGAAAGGAAACAGAGAATGGGCATTGGATCGAAGCCTGCTGTCTTCAAAAGTCAACAGTTCATGAAGTGAGGCTGATTTTGCCTTCTTTAGGAGGCCATTTCATGTCATTCAATAAGGTTATGGATTTTATACACAGTGCTGCACTTCACTCTTAAGCTGCTAAATATGCCTGTGTTCTAGCTAATCGCTGCAGGAGTCTGCAATTTTGTGCTGGGAAGGTAGCAAAAACTGGGTTCATTACAACTTATTTTGGTGAAAAGATATGATCAGTGGTATAAAAACTGACCGTGCAACTGGTACGGCACATCAGGGCATTTAATGTTGTGATATTTACTGGGAATGACATACAATATAGCCAAAAGCAGTAGGAAACTTTAAATCACTCTGGCGATCTCCCTCCAGTCATCTACCACATTAAGGTTTTGTAGTGAAACGGGGAGGCATCATATAGATAAGGATAGATAGGAGGACAATCCAAGCACCCCAAAATAATAAAACAAGTTGCAACAAGGTAGGGAATATACTAAAAAGCATTTATTGTTGTGGCTAAATTATTAAAAAGCCAACATGTTTGGACCACTGTGGTTCTTCATCAGGGCTTAAAACAAACGGACAAAGTGGATGTGGCCTCACCTATATGGTATCACCATCCAATGGGATGCAACCACATGATCACCATAGAATTACAAAATGTTACAAAATATGACAAAGAGGCCACAACCACTTCACAACACAAGCTGCCTTTTCCCCTCTGCCCTGGTTTTATAAATGATAATGTCATTTGGTAATGGTTTATTTTAGCCATTTCCTCTTTTTAATATTTTGATCTCTCTGTTGCCTCTCAAAAAACACAGGAGCAGCCTCTGCCTCTATGGACGAGCCTCCACTGGTGGGATCTATTGGACCTTAACTGTTACACCTTAAATGTTTGAAAATGTGCACCTCCACGTTTGTGATAACATTTGGCTGCTGAGTCCAGGGCAGGCTGCTAAATTAGCCTTGATAAATTTGGCACTCCGGCTGCTGTCTGTGGTGCTGATCTAAGGCTGGTTAACAGTTTGCGAGTTGCATGGTGAGCCTCTCCAAGGTGGCATAGCAATTGTTTGCTTTGCAATGTGGTTGTGCAATGTACAATGTGTGTATGGACATGCACAAGCATGCACTTTTTTTTGCGGCGAGATCCCAAGAAAAAAATCTGCTCCGGGGCCGGTCAGAATTATGTTATGCTGCTGGATAAGATACACTTTTACCCGCAGGGAAATTTGTCTTGGGCTCCAGGCAACTGCATCACACAATAACATCACAATGCACATAGATGCATAGAAAATATATCATACATACATACACTCATGCATAAATGTGCTTAGCTTCACATGTTGAATATGAGATAAGAAAGTAATAAAAGACAGTAAAAAACAGGTATCAAATAAAATCATATAATACTACTATTTGTTGCTATTTCATATTTCTGATGAAGGAGGGAATTCACTCATTTTTTGTAAAGGTTAAGCCTAAACATTTAAGTGCAAAAATTCATTCTATTGCTGCTGGAAATGGCATTATGACAGTGAACCAAAACAGTAAGATTAACCCCTTACCATTCTGCCTTCTGCTTTCTCAGATTTTTAGAGGGATAGGGGTGGAGACAGGGGATGATGGCGTGTACATCATCTGAAAGCTGGGAACCTGAAGGTTCATTTGTGGCATTTTTATTTACTTGTAGCCCAATAACACTGGACACTCTCAGTCCACCATTGCACAATGTAAACAAACTATGTACCCCTCAGCTGTGTGGTCCAGATCACACTAGAGATATCCATCCATCCATCCATCTCCAACTGCTTATCCTGTTAGGGGTTGCTAGGGGGCTGGAGCTGATCCCAGCTGGCATTGGACAAAGGCAGGGTATACCCTGTACAGGTCGCCAGTCCATCGCAGGGCATATAGAGACAGACAACATATAGACAGACAACCATTCACGCTCACATCCACACCTACGATTTAGAGCAATTTAGAGTCATCACTTAACCTAAATTGCATGTCTTTGGACTGTGGGAGGAAGCCGGAGTACCTGGAGAAACCCCACACAAACATGGAGAGAAAATGCAAACTCCGACCCCAAGCCGGATTCGAACCTGCAACCCTCTTGCTGTGAGGCGAGAGTGCTATCCACTGCAGCCCCACACTAGAGATATAATCTCTTCAATGGGTGTGTTCTTGCTCTCTTGCGAAATTTGTGTTTTTTAAATAGAAAAACACAGGTTTTATACTGAAAGTGACATACAATACAACCAACAGTAGCTTAAGTAAACTCACAGGCTCCTCCAGGTGATCTCCCACGAACCTGCGGTCACTTATTTAAGTATTGTATCGGAGAACGCCTCATTTCAGCTTCACCGTTCCTCTTCGGCTGGAATAAGCAATGAATAGAAACAGGGCATCTGACAAAAGTTCACCTCAAACATGTGCACTGTGTAGCGCTTCGTCACTTGCATCCAGTTAGTTCATTCCGATAGAAAACAATGCGATCTGAGTCCACTGACTCTCGATCGTGTCATATTCTGTTTGGAGGGTATAATATGTAGGCTACAAGCATCCCAATACATTAGACTTATCTGCGTTGTACACATTACCTGGGTTGCTGTACAGGGGATGGTACAATCCTGGCTGTCTCTGATCAGATTCTGTCTCTCTGTTGGCTCAAATATATATGTGATAAATGCAAATGCAGATCCCACATTTTTGATTGCATAAAAAAGTAAACTTTATTTTATTCAGATTTTATGCATTTTCCTTGTATCATAATATATTGAATTGTTACCCCTGTATCATGATATGAATCATATTGCCAAAGTCTTGTGAATACACAGCCCCAGTGGGTGCTGCCATGAATGCTGACTGTATGTATTATATTTACACAACTCTTGTTCTTTTAATAGGGAAAAAACTATATACTAGCACTAGTAAATGCACATTGAAAATCTGTACTGTTGCATTTACCGTTGGCAATGACGGCAGTTGTGCCCATGATACCTATACAATGGGTATTGAATGGGTTTAGTAAGCCCTAGGGTCATGACATTAGCTCAGCCAATAAAGGCCCTTGTAAACAAGATGATTTTTTACAGCTACAGTGAGATGCGGCTGTGTGGGCGACATCGGCAGCATTCAACAGGAAACTTGTGATGAGGACAAGCTGCACACAGAGATGAAATGTGTATCACAGATGAGTGCCATATTCATGTGCACTGTGTGTGTGAAATTATATAGTTTGAAAAATTTACAGCTGTACAGACTCAAGTGAACACACTTCATTTTATGCAAAAGGTGAAGAATGCCTTATAGCATCATTTCAGCTGTCAGCTCATCACTTCTGAGCTCAAAAAGACAGTTGGCCTTTAACAGAAACGAGGGATCTAATCCAGTGAAAGCTGAAACAAGGTATTTTGTGCACATAGGGAAAATGTAGGACAGAAGGAAGGAAAGTAGGTATTAAATTTGATCATTTTTGATGTCCCTGTCCAATCTGTCATATAATATTTGAAGTGCCAGTAGGCAATACATTTTTGCCATCACTGGGCAAAAATTCCATAATAACGTTTCAGCCTATTGTAATTCAAGTGCTCTGAGAGATGACTGGACTTCTGCACCTCCTCATGGGTCTGTTTTCAGGCTTTAAAAAAGACTTGATGTGATGGAAGACTTTGGCCAATCACAAGTCATTTCAGTGCTGGTGGGAAGTGCTTGATATTTCCTAAAGAGATCTCAACATGGCTGCCAGGGGACAAACTTTCTCATTTTACAGCTAAACAGTAATTTCAAGATGTTTCTGACAGCATTTGAGGTAAGAAATAAGCATTACAGTACCAGAATACTGATTTAAATTATACAAATTTATTTTATTTTTTTATATTTCAGTGCTGCCTAGTTGGACCATTTGATTGGCTTTTGTGTGTGATTGACAGTCTTAATGGAATTCAAAGATAGGCCTAATCCAATGTTTAATTTTATGCTGTTAAATTTACACACCATGGAGTTACAGGCGGTTGGTGTTTCCCAAAATTGCCTTGTGTCTTTTGCTTTTTGCGCATCACCATAAATCACAACTGAGGGTAAGTGGGAAGCAGCCACAAGCAGGAAACGACAAAAAGTGGTGAGAGAAAAATGTTGCTAATAGTTTAGCTTAGTCTTCTGCCACATGTAGCTGTAGCGATGAGTTTACCACTCACACAGAAGACTAAACTATTTGAGAGATGAAAAAAAAAAAATGCTAATAATAATGCTAATGGGGGCGGCAGTAGCCCAGTCTGTAGGGAGTTGGCTTGGGAACCGGAGGGTCACCGGTTCAAGTCCCGCCATGGACCAAGAACTGAGTGTGAACTGGTAGCTGGAGAGGTGCCAGTTTACCTCTTGGGCACTGCCGAGGTGCCCCCGAGCAAGGCACCAAACCCCCAACTGCTCGGGGCGCTTGTCAGGAGCAGCCCCATCACTCTGACATCTCTCCATTGTTGCATGTTTGTGCATGTGTGTGTTCGGGTCTGCATGTACCGTGTATAAGTTAACAGAGTGAAAAAATTGAATTTCCCCTCGTGGGACTAATAAAGGACTATCTTCTTCTTCTTCTTAATAGGCTAAACTGTTAGAGAGTTGGAGAGAAATGTTGCCAATAGTTTAGCTTAGCCTTCTGTAGCCATCACAGCTGCTGCAGCGATGAACTCGCCACTCCAACAAAAGGCTAAACTGCTAGAGAGATGGGGAGAAAATGTTGGTAATAGTTTAGCTTACACTTAGCCTTCTGCTAACTGTAGCTGTCACAGTTGCTGCAGCGCTGATTTCACCACTCACAGAGAAGACTAAACTATGACTATGAGAAATGAAAAAAAAAAAAATGCTAATAGGCCAAATGAAATGAAAAAAAAAAAAATGCTAATAGGCCAAACTGCTAGAAAGATGGCTTTTTTGCTAATAGACTAAATTATTAGAGATGAAGAGAACATGTTGCTAATAGTTTAGTTTAGCCTTCTGCTAACCATAGCCATCAGAGCTACTACAGCGACGAGCTCACCGCTTCAACGAAAGGCTAAACTGTTAGAGAGATGGGGAGGAAAATGCTGCTAGTTGGTAAAATTAACGTTAGCCTATTGGAGAAGACAATTTCACAGACAAAATACTACAGATAAGACAAACAGTATGCAGCTCCAGCTCAGGAATGATGACATTTGCGCCTAACCGTCCTCTAGTTAATCTAGGAAATTTTAGCCTCCTAGATTATACAACTCTAACGGAAACAGTTTCACAATTAAAGTCCACAGCATGCTGCCTTGATATTCTGCCTTCAAACTTTTTTAAAACTGTTTTTAACTGCATAGCTCCGGATGTACTGCAGATAATAAATACTTCTCTTCAAGTAGGCCAGTTTCCCCAGGCCTTGAAAATTGCAGTAATTAAACCTCTTCTAAAAAAATCAAATGTGGATGTTACATCTATTAGAAACTATAGGCAAATCTGATCGCCTAAATACTGCTTCATGTCCAACAACTTGTAGTTTTAAAGCTTGATTAGAAGAAGAAGATATTCCTTTATTAGTCCCACAGTGGGGAAATTCAGTTTTACACTCTGTTGTTCACACAGTACATATACATGCGTCAATGGAGAGATGTCAGAGTGAGGGGGCTGCTCCTGACAAGCGCCCAGAGCCGCCCAAATACTGCTTCATGTCCAACGACTTGTAGTTTTAAAGCTTGATCCCACCAAAATACTGCTTCATGTCCAACGACTTGTAGTTTTAAAGGTTGATTACGCCTAAATACCGCTTCATGTCCAACGACTTGACTTCAAAGTCACTTAAATCCCTTTTCTTCCCCATTCTGATGCTCAGTTTGAACTTCAGCAAGTTGTCTTGACCATGTCTACATGCCTAATTGCTTGTGATAACAAATTGAACAGGTATATATATACACACACACACACACACGCACACGTTTATATTATAAACGGAAGCGGCAATACTTATAATATAAACACAGTTGACGTTTACTCCAACACTTTTTTCCCATCACTGTCATACGTAACACCAAATCTGTAATGCTCCCACACTGCAGAGCAAAGCAACGCTGGTGGATCCTCTATCTGTCGGCACTCACCATTTACTTGATGGAATGACAGCCATACTTTGCATTTCATCGATGTCTAAGGCAACTGAGAAGTCTGACAAGGAAGGAAGCTGAGTCACGTGTGATCAACGCGTTGTATCTTTGGCAGAACAACACATGCACAGTGAACTCTGGTCCGCCCTCCCTAAAATTGAGCCAATAACCACAGCTTCACTTACACTACACATGTGTTATACCTCATATTCCTGTCCGCCCGTGTCCCAGCCTCTTTCCATATGGCTTGATTTCTAGTGACAGTAAATGAAAATGAAAAAATACACATCAGCCTCATAACCTATTTCAAATTAATCAAAAGGTACATACATGACCCGAACTGTCTGACTACTGAACCTGAACGTTTATATATATATATATATATATATATATATATATATATATATATATATATATATATATATATATATATATATATATACATATATATAAACTACAATTTTGCTCTTTAATAATAATAATATCAATAATAACAATAGGGCAATGTGCAGTGGTTTGCAAGAGGGTTGCAGGTTCGAACCCAGCTTAGTGCCCTTCTGTGTGGAGCTTGTATGTTATCCCTGTGTCAGCATGGGTTGCAGGTTAATTGTTGACTCTAAATTGCCTGTAGGGGTGAATGTGAGAGTGAATGGTTGCCTGTGGGAAGCTGTATCTCATTTCCTGATTTTTTGCCCTCTTGCCTCCTCCCTCCTCCGGCTTGTGACCCGGAAATCGATCGATGATTGTGAATGGTTGTCTGTTCTATGGGTCAGCTTTATGATAGTGTGGGAACCGATCCATGGTGTACCCCGCCTTCGCAAAGTCAGCTTAGATGTTTAATCAGTTACTGAAATTGTTGTCAATTTTTTCAAAGCATTCCCTGTTAATAAGTCTGACTCTGTATCTCACCAGTGTCGCCGCCCCAGATGTTCCTGCCGCAGGAAAGCGTACAGGGAAGACTCCTTGGTGGTATAGGCTGTTTGACAGACCATTGGTCTGTTTTACAGGAAGTGCCCAGATTTCATAGCATATTTAGACTTTAGAAATAAAAGATGCTTGACATGGTTTATTTGAATGTTCCCTTTTAACAGAATAAAGAACGTCTTCGGAAAGAAAGACACCACAACGACAGCTGCAGATGTCAAAGAAGACAAGACGAAGAGTAACCGGATGAACAGACTCTTCAACTGCAGCAAAGTAAGTTTCACACACACACACACACACACACACACACACACACACACACACACACACTGTCCTTGTCCTTGCATGTCCAGTGTATATCTGACAATATGTTATTTCTGTGCTGTTCTTCAGGTGTCACACCTGAATTCCAACTCTGTGAAGGCAAAACATCCAACCAGCAGTCCGCCTTCATGACACTGCCCAAATGATAGTTGACTGATTGGTAACACTTAATAATAACCATCATTAATCAATGGTAAATTAATCGTTAATTAAGCTTAGTTAATACTTAATGTCTATACTTATTTATAATAGATATTTGTAACACGATGTTAAATTATAATAATTGAATTCTAAACCATCTATAAACATTACTTGGATGCCTATTATCGAGTTGTAACTGATGATTATAACACTTTGTTAAATGAGTGATAAATACTTTGTAAAGCATGTATTATTTACACAGGTAGTTAATACTTTGTCAATGGTTAATACCAACAGCCTTGTGGCACAGATCATATGTTGATCATATGTTTACATCCTGTCTCCAGCCAGGTACAAAATAACTCACCTGAGTTCAAATAGACCATTTCAGGCTAACGCAAACCACCTCAGTGTAGGGGCCACAGTTGCCTCTAAATCATCAGGCTGAATCAAAACTCACCTCCTTCATACTTCAGTCCAATTTGGCATTGGAATGGAAGTCATAATTCTTTTTGGTTATCCTGGTTGGAGATGAGTTGGCCTGTAATTTGACTTGGCTCGCTCTCTGGGAAAGAGACTTTGAAGTAAAAAAAAAAAATAAATAAATAAAAATTAAGAATGATTTCCATGAATTTTTATTTGCTCGGTGTCATTGTACGTTTTTATATGGTTGAAAATGAAAAATTGAGGCCCATAATTTGATTTAATTTAATTTGATTTCCATGACAATGTTATCTATGTAATGGTAACTTCAGGAAGAGTGAAAGAAAAAGAAAGAAATGAAGAAAAATATGAACAGCCGTCTCCTACAAATGACGTTCAAATTCTACCAAATGGCTTTGCCCATTATATTTTGGAGGAAATGTTTCCAGTTATGTTCTTATAATGGACAGAAATTGTAGTGCGAATGTTAGGTTCACATCCTGCATCTTTCCCTGGTTTAGGTTGGGTTTAAGCTACTACAGCACTTAAAGTTTCAAAAGTTTTCTTTATTTAAGTTAAAAACAGTTAATTAATATTTTCATTTATTTACAATGGCAGATGTAGACTTTCAATGAAAAAGGATTAAAGACATGTAAATATATATAGTTTACGCCTATTTATGCACCTATATATTTTGAGTGATTATCACTTAAGTTTTGCACATTATTCATTTTTCTTTTATTTTGGGAACCTGGCAGCTTTAAACTTTTAGACTTGTAGCTGAATTTGTGCTGAAAAAAATGAACAGTTTAAAAGGTGCTAAACAAAGCTGGAAATTAATGAAAATCCTTTAAACCAAAAACAAACCTTTAAGGCAAATCACACAAACTAAAACTATCAACTGTAATAAAAAAATGCAGATTCTTGTTACTTATAATCATTTAACAAATAGGCATTGCTCTGAGTCTAAAGCTGCTATAAATGAAATATCTCACTTCCCTGTGCAGAACATGGACCCAAATACTCACACACACACTGAAAAACACATTGCCTGAATGTTGCTCAAAAATATTGCTAATGCAACACAGAAAAAGGAGATAATATTAGTGGATTATGTCACTTCAATGATTATGATTTGACCTACATATATTTACTAATTGCATTTTGGAGGTGATGTTCCCATAACACTTTGGGGGATGTACTGTAAAGAAGAAAGTCAAATGCTGTCATGGATTCAGTGAATTATGCCAAAGAGTTTAGGAGCAAAGAGACGAAACTCTGGTGCTTTTATAATACAGCGGCTGCCGCCATTTTGGACTGAAAACGCCAATGAATCTGTGGCCATGGCTGTATAAAGAGGCGTATGTAAATCTGAGTTGTTTTTTTGTTTAGTTTTTTTTAGGTAAATCACCCTCCCAGTATGAATACATAATAGCCCTCATTTAAATTGTTGTGTTTGATAGCTGACTAGATGAATCCAGTTATTTCCCTCAGCATAATAAACATATGATATATCCAGTTCTACCAGCTTCCTGCCATCTGTATGTGGTTGCAGTAATGTATATAATGGCTGTAATTCATCACTTTTATTATCTTATAATACACCCTTGGGTTGTATGCTGTAAGTCTGTACCATGGTGTATGTATTGACGTCTTTGTTCCCAAACAAGTGGCTATTTGGCCAGTAGCTAGTAGTGCTAGTAGCATGACATCAACAGAAGTTAATGTAGTTGTAGCTATTTACTAACACCCAGGGTAAAAGCAGAGAGCGCAGCCTCTTATACATCTAGGGTCTATGGTCTGTCGGACATTGATTTTGGGTCCTTGACATGAAAAAGTCTGAGATTGCTCTCAAAATCAGTGTGCTGGATTTTTCATTTTTCCATTATTTAGAAGTGTTACTGTCCAACACAGGCCATAGTTTTAGAGACATGGAGTTATGCTATGAGAAGGAAGGCTACGTCAGAAATGTAAGCCTTTAGTCATACAGCACATGCAACATCACCTACAGTATATAAGTACTAAACTGTTATGCTGTGGAAGGATTTAAAGTTCATTTCATTGCAGATTTGAAGCAAGATTTTCCCCTTGATTGCAGTTAGTGTTTTTAACGTAAATGTAACTTTACACAACAAAAATGTTGTCATTTTAGAAACTGAAAATGACATAAATTAATTTCCAACTCTGAGTGCCCTGGAGGGAGTTTGAGCAGTTACTCAAAGTCATCGGTGAACTTTGTTGCTCTCTGGCGCCTGAATTAAAATCCTAAGAGCATCAGTAACACTGGGTTAATGCGTCTCCATTAGACACCGCTGCCAGCTCCCAGTATGTCTCCTCTGCTGTCTGGAGACTGGCAAGAGGAAGAAGACAGGACAAAGAAAAGTGACAAAAGGGAGGAAGAAAAAGCCAAAGAGGGTGAAAGTCAAAGAGAGGGAGTGAGATGGACAGAGGACTCGTGAGGTGGGAGGATGTCTAGACAGAGATAAACAGATAGAGGAAGACGCAGGACACCCATAAGCAGACAGCAGGATCTAACAGCAAATGGACAAGAAAGGACAAAGCGAGAGGTAGAAATAAAAAGCAAATGACTGAGGGACAGAGGAAGACAAGGGCAGGAAACGGGAGTGACAGAGAAAGACGGCTCAAGCGACAGAGAATTAAAGGGCGACACAGGAATCAGAGTGAGGCAGAAACGAGCGAGGGACTAATTTATTTAACAGGGTTGCCATGGGGAACAGCATCTATGATGAATGTGTGGGTTGATTATGCAACCAATTGACTATAATTCACCCAGCTGACAGAACACCATGACCGGCGATCCACAGGGAAGGTAGACATTACTGAAAAGGAAATATGGTCTGTGTATTGTTGCAAACACCCATTTGTTGGCAAAATACTGACGGCCATTGACCAACACATATTACATACAGTGACTGAGCTTATCAGGAAAAACACAGCAGCAGAGATAGACACCGAGCCATATAATGTTTGTAAAGTGGTTATAGCAGTAAACATTTATTTGTAGATTCCTGTATAACCGCCAACATGTCAGCCATAATAGTCACTATGGGATTGGGTTCTGTGAACAGTTGTATAATGTCTTCTGAAGGAGCTTTGTCAAGTCTGAGAAACAAATATAATAACAAGTTTAAAAAACAAAAAAAAAAATCAACCCTTATGAATTTAATTTTAACCATCATAGTATGAAATACATAAAAACAGGGAATTATACTGTATATAGTAGTTAAGATGTTTATTTTTTATGGTTTTCATCACTTGTTCTTACTGAATGTCCTAACCAGAAGATTACAATAATGTTAATTGTATACATACATTTTTTTAAATACTAGAATATTAAGATAAGATAAGATAAGATATTCCTTTATTGGTCCCACAGTGGGGAAATTCACATATTTTTAAGACATTTAAAGCTTCAGTACCTACTGAAGCTTTAAATGTCTTAAAAATATGTGTAAAAATGTATTTTTGGCATTACTGGGCAAAAATGTCATAACAACATACAACATTTCAGTATACTGTATTCAAGTGTTCTGAGAGAAAACTAGACCTCTGCACCTCCTCATGGCTCTGTTTTCAGGCTTTAAAAAACCTAGCCCGTGATGGGAGACTTTGACAAACCACAGGTCAATTCAGAGTGTTCCTATTGGCTGGTGGGCGGTGCTTGGTATTTGCCCAACAGATATCAACATGGCTGTTGGGTCACAAACTTTCTCATTTCACAGCTAAACAGTAACTACAAGATGTTTCTGAAAATATTTTATGTGAGAAATAGGCATTACAGTAACAGACTATTGATTCATATTTGATCAGCGCTGCCTAGTTTGACTGTTCGTTTGGACTTGGACGTGATCGTGATTGACTTGTGGCGATCAAGGGAAGCTGGACGGCAGAGTCCAGATCAGCTGTGACTGGTCTGTGAAATCCTGCAGATGCCATTAGGAGCACCGATGCATGATTTCTTTTCAGACTATTGTCAGGTATATAATTTTATAAAAAAAAAAAAAATTAACTTTTTTGTATCATATTTGCTCCATTTCTACCCACTGCAGCATTAAAGAGTGTTTCTGCAACTATGGTCACTTTTGACAAAAAAAAAAAAAATCAACCTCTGTGAATTTTTAGAATGCAATACATGTACAAGTACACAAAATTACATAGAGTGGTTAAGATTTTAATCTACAACATGTTTATTTTTTATGGTTTTCATCATGTGTTCTTACTAAATGCCCTTACCATGTTATGTTAATTTTATATAACGTTAATTTTATATAACGTTCATTTTATACATTTTGCTTTGGAAATTCTATAGTTTGAAGACAATCAATGCTGTGTTCATCAAGCTTTGTGCATCACTGAAATAAATTTGACATGACAGTTTTTATAAAAATATGAGATTTACTGTTTTTTTTCTGCACCCTGAAAAATTTAGAAAACATAGATGACACAAAACAAATAAAAAAGATGTTGTGCTGTATGACATATTTTAAATGTAATGTCTAATGTCTTCACATATTGTGGAAATGTCAAATATTGCAGATAAATGACTGCTAGCTAGGTGTGCTATGTTAGCTTTGACCTTGAGGATATAATATACATGACTTCAACTGTAATATTAAGTTATATTTAAAATGCAGATCAAAATACACAATATCTAAGCTGTATGGTAAGGAAACAATAAATACTTAAAGAGTAAAGGTGATCTTAACCTTGTTTTTAAATTTAAATTTAAACAAAACCCAGAACTACTTAACCAAGGTGTTGTCACCAGTTAGATTGTCAAAATGAGAAAAATAACAACTCCCTAAGGATCTACGGTAGTATTAGTGAGGGTCACCTAAATTTAAATTTCCTTCAGTCAAAGATCTGTGGGGATTTAGAAGTGGGTGGCTGACTGGAAAATAAGTAGGTATATGCCATATACCTGTGTACCTCCCCTGCATTACACCACTGCTTAGATGACAAGCTAAATGCTATCTAAAACTAGGTTGCCAGATCTCAGATTACGTTACATAAAATTACTTCGTTACTCTACCAGGAAAGATTCAGCACTTGTCAAACAAGCACAAGGCTTTCATCCAGGAGGCCGCTGTATGTGTCCCATGCGTCACGTTACAGTCGGCTGTTCGTTCGTGTACGATGTTCACAATGTTCAGTGTCATTTTCACTTGTAAGTCCAACATTTCTTTCCAAAACCTAGCTATGGTGGTTTTGTTGCCCAATCCTAAAGTGATGCCATGGGTGACTATAATGGTTTTGGGGCTTGACGCCAAGGGGCAATTTAGGATGAGCTGGGATGACACCGTGTTGCGCATCCTACTGTAGATTTCTTTTGCTGCAGGGCAGTTAAAAGTGTGTGCAGTCACAAGTATAATTTGACTTGTTAATAGTGTTTTGTTTTTTTATGGAGATTTAGCTTTTACCTTTCTGGTTGTCCATTCAGGCGACAGAGTCAAAGTGTTTTTTGAAGCTTCTGAGTTCATCCCTAGATGTGCAAATACCTGTATTATGAGCCACTGGCCTCAGTGACTACAGGCCCAGTCACTGAGGCACAAACCACAAACCTAACCCCTCTACGGCTCAGGAATAATAGTGACAGAGATAAAGTGGAGATTTTGCAATGTCCGAGGTTTCCAGGTAAGACTCCATCAAGCCTTGTAGCTTTTCTGACATGCTTCTACCAAAATCACATCATCTTCAGTGATGAAGATAGGTTTGGAGCCTCTGTGGTCTAAAGACTTTTGGGTAGCTTGGTGATAGACAAGAGAGCTCACTGTTCCGGGGCGAGTTTAGAGGAAAAGAAGATGTTAAAATTGCTGGAAAGTGAAGTGGTTCAGTTTCCCAGAATATGGATTATATTCATTTCTGGGCCACCCACTTTACATTTGCAAAAGTGAAAATGCTGTCCCACAGTTTTAGGCTGAAGAATCTAATCTGTGATATGGAGATAAAAAAAAAAAAAAAAGAATAAAGGATTCTGTATCCTCCAGCATAATGAGATAGCAGAAGCTATGCACATTATAATGAATGCTCCAAGCCTGGACTTGTTCCTGATATCACTCCAAAGTAAAATAGGTGCCTTTGTATAAAACATAAGCCATCTATTGACCTAAGGCCACGTTGCTTTCTCCATACAGGCTTTACTGATTTAACACCCAGCAGCAGATATCCATAGGTGGTCCTCTCTACAAAAGAGGTGTCTCTGGGTTTAACATTAATGGAAGCATTTCCTCCTCTGTAAGTGTGTGAGTGTGGAGCAGGCATTATTAAATATAATTAATAAACAATCCAAAGTGATGTAAGGTCACAATCAGCGATCGAAAGCTCTGATGCTAGGGCAACCAGATATAATTTTGGAGCCATAGAATTCATATTATGGAGCATTACAGGAAAAAATGAGTCATCTAAATGGAAAGATATTACCAATTCATGGCATTTCTGTTAATCCAAGCAATATGTTATGTGTTTTAATTATAATAGTATGAATAATTTTCCTCTAAAATGAAGATATTCACCATGTGGTGTTTATGCTGCATTAAATGTATTGAAATTATTTGTGACCTTTACGTGTTTACAAATAAAATAGGCGCATATTGTGGTGCAGACGTATTAGAACGTATTTGCATTAACAATCAGGTCACGGGGGTTTCCATATTATGTTTGAATAGTGTTTGAGAATGAAACATTTCACATGATAAACATGTTTTCATACTGCTGCACATGCACAAGAAAAAATAATCCACAGAATAGTGGTTTATTTTATCAGTGCTGCATGAAGCTTATGTAAAAAAAATGTAATCATATTGTGGTGGGGTGAGACTCCAGGCAAACAATGCATTGTAGATGATGAATGCACATCTTTTTCAGCAATGAATATCTTTTTATTTTGCCAGCTTTTCTTCACCTTTCCGAGCCCCTATTGTTAACAACAGAAAGTTAACCCGACACTGTGCAGGATAAAACTGGAAATAGCAAAACACAGACTATGGATGAGCATATGAAAGAAAAGCAGAGGCAAAGAAGAATTATAATAAAAAAGGCATTCATCCAAATTTGAGAGATCTGTGAAAATAAACTTGCCTACTGTTCTGTTTTTGTTGTTTTTGCGTTGCGCTTTTTTAGCCATGCTTGCAGTGTTGAAAAAAAAAGTCGACACTTCCTGCTGTCATTTCAAAATAAAACCCTTAAACCCCTTTTCTGTAGACAGAATTCCGTCATTTGTTAACACAAGGCTTTTATTCTGAAATATGTGCAGGGCAGTGTTGTAGAACTTGCAGTGACTTGCAGGGCTCCGTGAATGAATATGGTACAGGATTTGAATTGTGGATTATGAGTATTATTTACAAATGGGCACGCGTTCCTTGAGGTTTCTCTGTCTAAAATAAATATAAATGACATTTATAATGAAATGATATGGTCATTATCAGAGTCAATTTCTGTGTAGAAAGAACAGCAGCAGCAGCAGAAACGCAGCTAACAGGCAGCCAGTGTGAACAACAGGCGCATGAATCACGCAGCCGTGAGGTAACGCAGCCACCACGCACTCGTCAGGCGTGCAGTGTGTCCCAGGGCTTGGTTGGTCAACAGCTTTGCTCCAGATTGATACGTCTCGACATGACATATTGATAGAGATTGCCATGAAATTAGGTTGCAGTATTCTTCTCCAGGGGATGTATCAGGGTCTCTAACCATGGTCAGCTCCTTGACTTTTCACCTAGTGTCCAGCCTCAATTCTGTCTTGTTTTTAGTGCTGTTCTTGCTAGTATTATTATGATAACACCCTAAACGGCTGTACTGAATTTAATGAAAAGTAATTCACAAACAGTATAAATCTCATAATTTAACATGAAATATATGGAAGTATTTAGAATTCCGAATTAAAAGCAAGGCTTGTTCTTATGATAAGCAAACAACTATTGTGTTACACCAAAAATCTTTCCCATAAACTTTATGTCGGCTAAGGTACTGTATTTGCTATCTGCCTTTGTACAGTCCAATAAAAATGAAAGACATGCAAAGGTAAAATGCTACGACAACATAGTTTCTGATCTTTTTCATCCATTTGAATTAGTCTGAGAAGCAAAGTGTTTGCCTTGTTATTGGTTTCATGATACTAATGATGATGTTTTGAATATTGAAGTAATTGTTGCATTAATTAAAATTAGACCTATTGTCTAATATCAGTTCAATGGGTATTTCAGTTGTTATGACTGTGCTCAGGTTTAGGTCTATTTATTCTATTATAATCTTCATGATTAACATCTTCACTTGGCACAGTAAACTCTGATACATAATGCAATTAACAGCTGGCACACTACTAGAATGTAGAATATTTGAAAATTAGGGTCAGTTATTCAAAAGTAATTTAAAAATTAATTCATCACAGCAATGCCATCGCCCTGATATGAAATGTGAGACATTTTAAACCTAACTATAAAGGAATCTCTGTCTCTGGGTTTATCCTTTGCATATCTTGAGAACCAGTATTTAATAAACTCCATCAATGACAGCAAGGTAGCAGTGTCTATTTCACAAACTAACATTAGCTAACACCATCAGTCTATCCTGGGACAGGACTTGCCGTAACCATAGACTATATAAGAAGTGGACACAGTCACTGTGACATCACCCAGTGGTTTGTGGGCTGCCGCTTTGAAGCCTCAAGGTCAGCTTTTTTTGCTGTTGCCATCTTGTTTTTTGCAACTAGAAGTTACATTCAAGATCATGGGGAATCTCTTGTTGGGTCTCTAAATTATAGACTACGGTCAAGTTCTGCTCAATATAATAGTGTCTTGAGATAACTTCTGTTATAATCTGACACTATATGAAAGTAAACTGAATTGAATTGACACAGGAGGGTGGAAGTAAGTACAACCGAAAGCTGAATAAAGCATTTTTTGGCAACCAAAAATGTTACAATTAACTTTCACAAACTGAAAATGCTGTGAGACAGTTAAAGTTCAAACACAAAAAAGTGGACAACACCAAGACCAGACAACGCTGTGGTGTCATTGCCGCGCCCTGAAGCATACCCTGAGTTATGGTCTATTTGACTCTAACTGGGACCATAATTTACTAAATTAAAGAAGACTTGAAACAAGTGATTGAGACCATAAACTCATGTTTACTACGTTTACTGAGGTAAGAAGAAGAAGAAGAAGAAGATCTACCTTTATTAGTCCCACAATGGGGAAATTCAATTTTACACTCTGTTAAACTCATACATGGTACATGCAGACCTGAAACACACATACATACATTAATGGAGAGGTGTCAGAGTGAGGGGGCTGCTCCTGACAAGCGCCCCGAGCAGTTGGGGGTTTGGTGCCTTGCTCAGGGGCACCTCGGCAGTGCCCAAGAGGTAAACTAGCACCTCTCCAGCTACCAGTTCACACTCAGTTTTTTTTGGTCCATGTCGGGACTTGAACCAGTGACCCTCCGGTTCCCAAGCCAACTCCCTACAGACTGAGCTATTGCCGCAAGTGAGAAGTTGGATAATTTTCTCATAGACTTCTATACAGTCAGACTTCCGTTTGCACCCAGAGGAGTCGCACCCTGTTGGCAATTAGAAATAATGCAAGTTTAAAGCACTTCCAGACTGACTTTTCTGACCCAGAGGTTGCCGCCTGGTCATAAATAAATTTTGATCAAATGTGTCATTACAGTGCACATTTTGTAGGGCAGCATAGCCTAGATTCAAACCAGGGATACTGTGGTTCATGATCAGAACCTTCACCCCTTTTAGCATATTTAGCATATGAAATCAGGCCTACAAGTTCAAGTGAATTTTTTGTCTGCTAGAGCAGGTGTTGGTGGTATAGTGGTTAGCATAGCTGCCTTCCAAGCAGTTGACCCGGGTTCGATTCCCGGCCAACTTGTTTGGGGGCGGCAGTAGTTCAGTCCGTAAGGACTTGGGTTAGGACCTTACGGACTTGGTCCATAGTCCCCCATGGACCAAGACCAACTGGTTGCTGGAGAGGTGCCAGTTTACCTCTTGGGCACTGCCGAGGTGCCCCTGAGCAAGGCACCAAACCCCCAACTGCTCTGGGCGCTTGTCAGGAGCAGCCCCCTCACTCTGACATCTCTCCATTGTTGCATGTATATGTACTGTGTGAACAACAGAGTGTAAAACTGAATTTCCCCACTGTGGGACTAATAAAGGAATATCTTTCTTTCTTTCTCATACCTGAGGTCTGTACTATGAAGCATGGGTTAAGGTTAGCAAGGTAACTTGAGGAGCAAGGTAACCTACAAAATAGTTACAGTCATAATTCAGGCTAAAAGGCAAAAGGCAACACAATTTAAATTGACAAATGCAGGAAGGAGAGCTGGCTGCATGCTATGGTGCTTACGGCTTATGTTTATACATTTATTTTTCGACTTGCTCTCCAGTCTGGTTCACATCTAAGTCTGAGAAGCTGCTGAAAGAAGACTGAAATAGTCATACACACAACATTGTTGTCAAAGAACATTATGAAGTGTAGTGTATTCATCCATTATAATTTGAAAGCTTTTTATGTCACTGCCCCATCCAGCCGACTCTATCTGACTTTTCAGGCTGTTAAATCAATAAATCTGTTATTTTATGTATTCATACATCAGCATTTTTTTTTCTTTTTCCAGCTGTCCTTCGTACAGTTTCCAGTCTGGATTATGTGTTTCACTTCTTTATATTTGTTTAATGTTCAAGTTTGCTCTTGGTTTGTAAAATGTGCCGCTCTGACAGTAGACTTGTTCATGTTTGTGATTGGTCACATGATCCACTTTGTATATGAACGCTCTCATAGCCAGATTAAGAAACCCCTGGGTTGACTTATCAACGTCGTAGGACCGCTTAGCGGGATAGGCTTTGTTAGGGTTAATTGAACTAGATAACGAGAAGACACCCTGGGTATGTTGAACTGAACTTGCTCTGTAAACAATGTGTGGTCAGATTGACATGTTTTGGTTAGATGGCGCCCACCATTTTTGCATGAATTCATCAGAATACTATTAATTACTATTAGAACTTTCTGCACAGCCAATCAAATCTTTGCATAAAACAGTAAGGGCACCATTCTATCATAAGCAGATGGTCACTACATAACACAGCCACAGACTTCGAACAACAACCCATATTAAAACTAATCACCCACAAACCCTTCACCCTAATCATTCCCTGGGCAAACTGAAGATAATCCAAGCAGTAATTACGTGTCCCTCAAAACAAATAGGCAAAGCAAATGAGTAGTATACAGGATAAGTATGATTTTTAACATGTTTTTGATTTGTTAATGTTCCCATACACTTTTTTTGTCTTTTTTTGTGTTCCTTATATATGAAACAATACTTTATTTCTGATAAACTTGAACTTGAAAGTTTCAAGGACTTCATTACCCAGTAACCATCAGGGTTGCAGCACTCTCAACTGTGTCACTGCTATTAAGATATACAAGCTATATAAGATATTAATATTTCACTTAGGCATACAGAGCACATTTATGGTGTTGTTTCATGAGACTGAAACACTCACTGTGATGCAGCCTTGAACATAAATAATTACATAAATAAGTGTATTTTGAACACAACCTTGTCTCCAGTAGCTTCAGCTACATTTTGAACTGATAAAGAACAACAATTTTTAGAAGCAAACCACCTTTCACCAGCAGTGTCACCCTCAAGGAGACAATGACCTTATCAAAATGTCAGTTATAAAGCAGATACCTCTGGTCCTTGATTATGATTAGCTGAGCCAACAAACACACACCTAGGACTGCATTGCAATGGCATCATATCACCAAACAAATTGTTACAAAATGTCAGATTTTGGTGTTAATTTTGATTTACCTGCTGGGTGTTTGGAAGAGATGGACAGGATAGAGTAGGAGGATAAAGAAAGCAGACACCCTGAACATCAGCAGTACACTACGCTGTCATTCAGTGAATGCACATAAAAAAACTCAAAAATGATGACGAAAGAAACAAACCGAGCCAATGCTGATTTATTTTTTGAGCAGCCAGGTGACCCATTGTGTCTTGTCATTTGTTTAGAGAAATACCTGTTATTGCTGCTGCCACACTCAAAATTGGAGACCGATGCAGGGGGTATAGCGTGTCAATTTCTATTTGTTACATGTGTTCTGTCCTTTTAAAATAAACTTCTGTTTTCACAGGAAGTTAGGTTCAGTTAACACAACGGTCATGGTTTATATTAACATCACTGACTCGTGACTCATTAGTGACTCATTTGACTCGCAGGGCTGATGATACTAAACTACTTGTGTGACTCACGGAGACTGATGATACCGATGAGACAAAATAAGTCAGTTAGTTTTAGTTTCAAACAGGACACAAACAGGTTTCCTAGTTGAAAGTCTTACATTCGACCCATCCACTTCCCCACCTGCCCAGAATGGACTCTTGTGCTATTAATATTGCGTCACTTGCTCCGACTGTCAACTAACACCACTGGTGGGTTTACATCACAGGTAGTTTAATCACATACCATTGCTAAATAGGGCCCCGTATGACGTTTTCCAGTGCCGAGCAGCACTTACCAAACAGCAGTATTTGATGAGTTAGGAGTGAGAGCGGGTTGCCATTGCACAATTGAAAGGCCCTTTATCTTCATCCAAAGCACACAAACTACCCCAACGATTAACGGCAAGTTAACAATATAAGATCAGCTAGGTTACATGTTTTTATTTGTATCATATTATGCTCACCTTTCTGTATGTTGCCAGGATTTTTTGTAACAGTGTAGCTTGACTAGAGAAAGATCTAGTTATTGATTTTAAAACAATCACTGAAATGGAGCAAAACCAGGCTTTTTTGCCACTGTGAAAAACTGGAATGGCGAACCCTGTGGTTTCAGCTGTAATTTTGACCTACATGCGGGGCATAACTTGATGAGAGAAGATGTTGGTGCAATATCCCAGCCTGTTCTCTCACAAACAAAAGGCTTTCATCAAGCGTCACGGTACAATGAGCTGTTGTTTCTTGTCCTGCGTTCACAACATTCAGTTTCACAATTAAACACTACTTCAGCAATTGCACAATTAATGGCGCTATCCAGATAAAAGTTAACCCTTCCACACATGCTTTCCACTGTGTCTATCTGTTAAATATCCTTGAACACTGCTTGGCAGACAAATGATTATTGAAACTTTGCCAGCTGTACATTTTATAAGCCCTTAACCTGTTGTTAAAATACTGTACATGTTAATTTTGATGAATATCTTTTCTTTATCAGTTATAAGTCTCAAAAAGCTGGTGGAACCCAACAACAAAAATACTCCACCTTCCTCAAATCCCCTCCATCAGTCACTACTTCCCTGCATTTCTGTTTACCTCAGCCCCTGTGGAAAGAAAGAGTCACACAGCAAAAATAAAACAGCATCGCTGAATCCATCCGTGGTGTCTGGAAGCCTCATAGCATACGTTTTGATTTCCTTTGGACTGAAAATGAAAGGAAACGTTACCCCTCACATATATAGAATATAATCCAAGCCAATGCTGTGGTAATGATTTGTAAAATATCACCGTTGCAGAGGTGTCAGTGGGGGAGAGTGGTCGTTTTTCTCCATTCCTGAAAAGTTTCTGTAGATGAAAGAGGATTTGTCGGGCACTGGCAGTATACACCAAGTCTTTTTCTGCTTCCCTGTAGTCAGTTCCTGTGTCGCCGGCCGTCTGTCACTCTCTATCTTCCCACCTATCTATTTCCAACTGCATATCTCGCAGTAGCAGTGCTTTGCTGAATGCTGGCATGAATGCTCATTCAAAGCACCTTTGGCAAACAAAACAGCAGACAACAACAAACTTCCCTCCAATCCCGTTTTCTCATACCTCAAATCCCCAGAAAGACAGAGCAGCAGTAAAGACAAGTGAAGGCAAAGAATATGGAAACACTGCCCTGACAGAAATCCAGTGTCTTCAATTCAACCCGAGGAACCTGTATCTCCTCTGCAGGGATGGGTAGATCAATACTGTGGTATCAATACTCACAAGCTACTCATTTGGTATTGATTACTTTCAAAAAATATGTCAAAAATAAATTATATAAATACAAAAGTGGGTGAGTGCATCACTTCAAAATGTTTTCACTACTTTTGTATAATATTTAGCTGGCCCGTGTCACATGACTGTGGAAAAGATGTGAATTCAGAACCAAGTGCACAATGCTACTAAATTATATATATATATGACACTAATATATACTGTGTATATGTATATGTACAGTATATATATATATATATATATATATATATATATATATATATATATATATATATATATATGTGTGTGTCTTGTGTGTGTGTGTGTGTGTGTGTGTATTTATATTTATGGAAGATATGTGTTGTGATTTGCCTTGAGGGTAAAAGTTTAAAAAAAAAAAAAAAATGACTGTTCTGAAAAATCTAATTTCATTTAAGATATGGTCAGTATTGTAATGAAAAATGTCTGTATAATATTGATTTTAAAAAAAGTTTGGTATCACCTATGACTAGTCCTCTGGTCATTGAAAGGGAAGAGTTTCTTGTCTCTTCCTGGCTGCGGTCAAAAGGTCAAAATATGATGTCCTAATGTCTTTTCCTAACCACTTATCCTTGGCCTCGGGCGTTTTCCTTTAAGGTCAAGGAAAGATGTGAAGGAGACTTCAGAAAGACTTAAGAAAAGACAATGGTGATGTTCTGAAAATCCAACTGCACTTACACTAGGCTCTGTAATTATGATGCAGCAGCAGTGGATGGAGTCTGCCATGGTAACTACAATGTTCTAAAGATGGACGACAAAATGCACTGCTTCTCTCTGTGTGTCGTTAAATATCTCCTTCAGTGACAGACTGCTTCATCCGCGGTGTGTGAAACAGAGATACAGCAGATGCTTCTGCTACTGGAAGACTGTACATCAACATTTAATAAAGGATTATCTGAACTAACGTGGACAACTAGTGAAAAATATGACTTGATTTCCAAGGTTGGAAATGACATTAAAAGGAATAGCTACACAGAAGTTCAGATGATGAATATTGTTATTTTTTTACTTACTGAGAAGGTGTAGAACCACTAAATTTATATTTCTTCCAACTCCTTTTCTGATCTAATTTCTGATTTATGTTGATTATTTATTTATTAGCATTTTAATATATGTTTACTATTATTTTTTCTTGTTTTGTTTTTTACTTATTTGTTTCTTAAAATAAATAGATATAAAGTGAGACAAAATGATTGTCACTGTCGACTCATATTTATCAATATGAATCCCAATTAGTATATGACTGTATCAAATATTAGCCAGAAATAACACCTCCTGTTATTTGGTAAAGAATATTCCAATACTAAAGGAGATAAGAAAAGAAGCACTGAAGCACCTTTCCTTAACATTTAGAGAATTCAGACAGCTCTTATCATGGCTGCTACTGAGATATTTCTGGGTCATTTCACTCATTTAGGAACCTTCCTAAGCAAAAGTTCCTCCTCCACAGTGAGGTCAGAGGTCAAGGTCAAGGACATTAGATAGTTCTATTACATCTACACAGCTGCTAGTCATGCAACCTATCCTACAATAATTATGTTCAAGACATCATCACCACCACGATAATCAGAAATCAGTCAGATGAAGCATTAGTTATGTTTCCTTTAACATTTTACATTTTACCACTCACTCTTTCATTATCTGGCTGGCAGGTAGGTCTCAGTCTCAATGTATATTTTAAGCCTGGTAGTCCAGCTGACGAGAGTATAATATTAACTTTGTGACAGCTTCCTCTTCCCAGTAACTGTGTGTTGTTTGTGTCCCACAAGCACTGCTGTCTCTCTTCCTCTCTGTTTCTTTTAACTCAGGCTTCTCTGTGCTGGACCGTCAGCCATCTTGGGACCTCTCTCTCTCTCTCTCTCTCTCTCTCTCTCTCTCCTAGCTGTCAGTGCCTCATTCCTTAGTTTTGCTTCTTCTGTGTTTGTGTAACCCAGGCATGTCCAAAGTCCGGCCCGGGGCCCAATTGCGGCCCATGTTCAAACTTCCATCGGCCCGCAGCCTCTGTCATAAAATCAATAATATGCAGCTTGCCACAATATCAGTGCGCAATTGATGAGGTATGCAGCAGACATCTCATCTCTGGCTGAGGAATTTCAACAGCGCTTTTTGCAGCTGTTGAAAAGGAAATCACGCTTTTTTCCCTCTCCTTTCTCCATGGACCCTGATGACGCTCCAGACCACGTGTAGCTGGACCTCATTGAGCTGCAGTGTGATGCAGAGTGTCGGCACCAGCAGCTCCCTCTTGTCATCTTTTACCGCCAACTACGATAAAGGCAGGTTCCAAGAGATTCGAGCATTTGCTAAGAAAATTCTTAGCTTGTCTGGCTCGACATACTTATGCGAGAGGACACTAATCAAGAACCATGTGAGGATGAGATTAAGTGACTCTCACCTTTGTGACTTGCGCATCAAAACTACTGCTTTTGGGCCAGACCTGGCCTACTTACTGCAGTCAAGATCTCAGTGTCACCCTTCACATTAGTGCAGACAAGTTATGTGTTTAGTCTTCTGAGGTAAATAAATTCTATTTTTATCTATTTATTTATTGTTTTTTATTTCATTACATAACATTAGGGTCTTAAGAAACAAATGTACAAATACTCAATATTAAATATTAAAATCAAATTTGGTCCGGCAGCCCATTTTTCCATTTCATGTTTTTGATCCGAGTCTACAGTCTTCTACAAATTCATATGGCCCTCGAATAAGATAACTGTTATCCTAATAACATGTTAATGGCTCAAAGAATGTCAGGCTGAATGGTCGGCCCCCCACATATTTTAACCTCACCAAATCTGGCCCTCTTTGCAAAAAGTTTGCACATCCCTGATATTAACTGGTCCTGTTTCTAGATTCCATGGTGGAGTGGGAGTCGTGGCTCACCTGTTTGGCGACACCTGGAAGCTGCTTGCACATCACAACTTCTCCTGTGTGCCTGGATCCATCTTTTTTTATATACTTTCATATTGTATGCATCATCAAGAGCATTCTGTCATAACCATTTTCAAAATAAAGCATGCTGTAGGCAATTGAAACTGTGAAATGTGAAAAAAAAAAGTCCAACAAATGCAATTAATCCTTGAAAACCTTTATGCACAAATTCATTACAAGGGGCTAACAATTAAAGAAAGTCAATTAGCTTTAATTTAGGCAGACATCAACAGAATTGAATGTTAAAGGGATAAATTGGCTTGATTTAACTAATGCTTGGTGTTTAATTTGGTGGTAAACTGTTCTACCCAAATAAAAAAGGTGCCTGAACTGAGTTTAGGTGGCTTTGATCATCAACCACAGATAAAACTCAGTGAGATGTGTTAAATCCATTCAACCATCCAACAAACATTTTTTTAAACAAGTGAAGGTGAAGGATCACAAGCTGAAATGTGTCTCACTTAACAGTTCATTATTCTGTAAGTGTTGCTGGATCATTATCTGGAGACAGTTGTGGTTTTATTTGCTTATCTTAGCAACAGTGTGTAAGATCTGGCAGTATCAAGCAGTGAGGTTGCAGATCACAACTTCTCCTGTGTGCCAAGTGTGTAGAATTTCTGTAGTGGCCAACCCGGCCTCACTTGTCAAATACCACCGATTGGGCCGCTTCCCTCGGCATTGGAAACTAATGCAGAGATGTGCCCTTTAGCAACAGTACGTGATGAACTGGGGTTTCAACTAACTCCAATGTAAAACAAACCTGCTGCGTTATTGGATGGTCACAGCAAGTGACCTCGTATAGTGTGAGAGTCTGTTCACGGTTAGTGAGAGGGGTGGTGGATTTGTCAGACAGACAGAAGACTTTCAACCAAGAAAGGTGTTCATGCCAAACTAAAAGTAATGTTGACTATGTATGTCTTGTCATGAGAATATCTTGCTAGAGCCTGTTGTTGTAAAAGCAGAGTGCTTAAATGTGTGTGTGTGTGTGTGTGTGTGTGTGTGTGTGTGTGTGTGTACCTGGGAAGTGAGTGGTGAAGCAAGAAAGAGAGAGTGGCGGTGATGGGAGCGAGTAACATCATCGACTCCGCCCCATGTCAAAAGTTAGCAATCTGGTTTGTCGGTTCTGGGCTAGTGTACAAACGTGGCAGTGTAACATGGCGGACTTCATGGAGAGGACCCACGCCCTATTTAGATATAAACAGCTCATTCTAAGCTAACAAACACACAAAAATTCTTATTTTCAGCTGATTACAGTAAAGAACACATACTTAATATCATAATCCATTTCTGCTAATAGATCCCCCTAAATGCTACACATTTTAAGGGATCCTCATGTACAATTTATGTCATAGACAGAATACTTAATTCCCCTAACTCAAAGCAGTTAAACAGTCCTACGAATAATTAGTAATTCTTAGCAGTTAATCCCTGAAAACCCTTGTCCAAATTCATATCAAGAATTGAAAGAAAGTGTAGGATGGTAAGATCATCAGTATAATATATTTTAATTTTGGCTTATTCCAGCAAATCATTTTATTCCCCACCTCAAAGAAGAGGCAAAACTAGTTTGTATTTCTTTGCCACAAGTTTTTCATGCAGGCGTACTTCCATAAAAGAAAAAAAAAATCTAGGCCAGGTGGTCATTCAGAAAAGAAAAAAAAAAGTGTTTTCCTGTGAGGACCTTCCTAAAATACATTCTTAACCCTGGACATGCATTTTCTGGGGCACCAGGCCCATTGGTCAGCTTAGCCATTTAACCTCTGAAACCAGAGACTTTTTGAGTTAGGATACACAGAAATGCCATTTGGCACATACTACAAGTGCTATACAAGGTGTAGTAACCTAATGCAACAGTGATCAAAAGCTTTAGAAGTAAGAAGAAAATGAAAGAGCAATCAGCTATCTGACTTTAGGTGCAGAAAGAAGTGGTTGTGATGTTACTATGGTGTCCACAGAGAGATAATGTGCTTTTTGACAATTATGAGTGCTTATTCATCCAGATGAGCAAGTTATTGACAGGATGGAGTCTTGTTTTGTTGAAAGGTTTAAACTTCGATCATTCTCTGACTCCAGCATGCTCTACACTCACTCTCAATTGCACTTTATTAAACCAACAACATGTCTTAACAGACAATGAAAGATCTAAACTAACTAACTAACTGAAATTGAACTGCCCAAAGAAGGACCAAATTGGAAAGACTGGCATATTGGAAAGTGAAAGTACATGGATTGAAAGCTTTAACTTGTTCTAAAAGCATGCATGCTTATATTCTGAAAATGTCGCAGCTGTAATGACGATGAGTACACTGAAAATCAGAAATTCTGCCAGTTCATAGCATACCACATTTACTGGACTAGGCAATGAGCCTCTGTCTGCCACATTCCCCACTTTCCTGTCATAGTCCTTAAGTAATGGCCAAATTAAGTGAAGCCTGCACCCAACACCTTCATCCAGCAGTAGGACTGCACAATTAATCAAAATGTTATCAAAATCATAATATGGGAAAAGGGAAACCATCTTTGTTTGGTACAGATCCCTAAATCAAATATAATCATTAACCAATATGTTTTTCAATTAAAATGAGAGTCGCAAATCATATCACAATTCGATATCGGTCTAAATAATCTCAATCATTCAGCCCTTTCTGGCATTCGCTCACCACCAGTTCTTTGTGCTTTGTTGACCACTCAAATAAGTTTTTGCAACAGTTTTTTTAAACTCCATGATTAATCAAGTGAGTTACCATCTGTTTGGTGCTGCACACAAGACAGTCCTAGGACTTATTACACTCCTAATACAATATTGCATTGATATAAAAAACTGAATAGTAAATGACCAATGAACTCCAATATTTTGAAGTCAGAATTGCATAAAATGCTTGTGACACCACTACAGTGGCCACAGCGCTCAATTAAAAGGCACTTGGGGAAAATATGTGTAATATATTAGTCTCACAAAGTTATTTTATGAGTATCGATGAGGAAACTGTGAAAATGTTTTAACACTCCTTTTTATGCAGATGATGCACAGTTTTATATGTGAATATCAAACATAATGACCCTGAATTTAGCCATCCACTATGACTGTCTGGTTGCAGTCAAGCATTTGTCCTAGCTCAGAGAACTTATGCAAAATGCTTTCCAGTGACTGGTCATGACATGTATTCACAGGTGGACCATGGTCAGGTGATATCGGTGGATTTCTTAGGTTTTCATATGATCTTCACTCTAACTTTATGCATTAAAGAAGTTAGTGGTGTTAAAATGAATTTCTGTTCAGTGCATTATTGTGTAACTTTGACAGGCCTGAAATACCCCCGTGAATTAATATGGTCATCATTGAGAAAAATAAAAATGGCTTTTTATATTGCACATGCACACTATCAAAGAATAGACCGATAAGAAAAGCCTTTTTTCGCTCATCTGTCACACGGACAGGAATTCAACAGTACAAAGAAACCAGTTAACCAAAACTCTCAGAACAGCTGGGGGAATGTGAGGGCACACTGTATATCTCAAGTTACAAACAAAGGCAAAAGACATAGTTTGAAAAACTAAAGAAAAAATGGCATGAAAGATGACAGGCTGGAGGGATTATTTTGCCTGACAGACCCGATTTTAGCATCCTCTGAAGAGTTTAAATCAAACTGTGATGGCCGACAAAATACTTTCCACACACAAACATCAATAGACAAAAGAAATGTGATGACAGTAAAATGGTATGCCACTGTTCCCGTGCCTCTTACAGATTTAATTGTATACTTCAAATATTTAGTATAAGCATGCTGCACAGCATTTGATAAAGGAACAAAAAGCATGTCAGGACATTAATGAAGTAAGCAAAGCCAAGAGAATGATACCAGCGGAGGAGTCACAGCCTGATGAAATACTGTATTTGCATGTGCATGTGTGTGTTTCCAGGCTAACAAAGTGAACAGTGGAGGAAGAATTTCATGCATGGTATGGACACAAAAACAGTTCCTGAGGCAAAAAAACCCCAAAAAAACCCCACTTGTATACACAGTATATAACTTAATAACGTTGGTATGGTGAACATTTTTAACATTTAAACACATATATGGAGAACAGATGCAGAGTTGTGTTTCTCGCAGCATGATGCTTGTGAATCCAATATTCGCTCTCCTTTTATCTCTGTTTTGGTGTCCACCAACCACAACATGCTACAGAACACTATGTTCACCAAACATGACATGGCAGTGTGTAAAATAGTCACAAAATTGAGCTTACAGTATTTGATACACAAGTTCCCTTTTTTTCTTGACGTTCAGCACGACTTCAACAACGTATTTTCTTCCTTATTTCTGCGAATGTCCAACAACACGTGACGCACATGTCCATTTCTGCTCCAGCCATTTCAAAATAAACCTACTTAGTAAGGTTTATAAAAAGAAAAGACATACTTATACTTTGACATACTGATCCCTGAATGGAAATTCAATTTTTTCACTACTAGTTTACACAAGCCCCAAATACATACACACATGCATAAACAGGACCTATACATACATACATATACATATGCATTAATGCAGAGATGTCAGGGTGAGGGGCTGCCCATGAAAGGCACCCTGAGCAGTTGGGGGTTATGTGCCTTGCTCAAGGAGGCAAACGGGCACCTCTCCAGCTACCAGTCCACACTCAGTACTTGGTCCATGCTGGGAATGAATCAGCGACCCTGCAGTTCCCAAGCCAAGTTGATCTAAGAATAGGCTTATGCAACAAATCCTCAATATGTTGTTTGTTTCATCTGCAACTTATTCATATGGTGAAATACTGTATCATAAACATTGCAGCTTCTTGGAGACACTTTCACCACTGTAGGGCTTTTGGTTTTGTTTGCAACAAAGAGACACATAAACACACAGTGACTTCTTATTATGTGTAGGCCTTTAGGCAAGGCAGTCTGTGCCAAGCACAACCAAACATGGTAACTGACCGCCCACAGGTGGTGCGAGTGTGTGTGTGCATGAATTCCTGTGCATGTGCGTATTGCTGTGATTTGTGTGTGTGTGTGTGTGTGTGTGTGTGTGTGTGTGTGTGTAGTTGTGTGTCTGTGAGTGGGTGTCTGGATGGCTGGACTTGACATAACATGACTCTGCAGTGCAGATTTAATGAGGGAAAAGGCAAAAAGCTGCTGGCGTTTTATGATGCGTCACCAATCTGTGTGTCTCCCCAGTGGAGCTTCATGAAGTGCAGTTGTTGTTTACCCTATAACAGCAGTGAATACATTGACATTATCTATTTCTATTTAATCCTAAATATATACTCCTTTCTCTGTATTTTTGTGATATGCTGAGAGGCAGATTTACATATATTAATACTGCATAATATTAATCCTATTTCCCCTAAATAAACACCACTGCATCCTACAGAAGGTGTCAAGATCACCCTGTTTATGATATATGTAGACCGTTCATCACAGCAATGTTTTCCCCTGAATCTCTCTGTTGTTGGATTTACCATATTTGGGGGTTTCAGTGCCTACCTGTCCATATTTCTCTCATTTCTAACATCATCATATTGCTTCAAAGCGTAGTTTCCCCTCTTCGCTCGCTTGGTTCATTACTTCTGCTAAATAAAAACAGAAGCACAAAATGTCAAGATTTAGCTGTTGTGAACTTAAATTGGCAATTCTTCAAAAATGCACTTCACGTAGTACATCGTTTTGTGTTTTTTAGCAAGAGACATTTATTTAAGCTAGTACTAGTACCGTATTTTTCGCACTATAAGGCGCACCGGATTATCAGGAGCACTATCAATGAATGTGTCTATTTTCATACAAAAGGCGCTCTCGTCATTATCCGAGTCAGTCTCTTTGCTGTTACTTAGCTGTTCAGTGAGGATTCCGGCCTTTGTGAAAGCTCGGACGACACTTGACACTGATACCTTGGCCCAGGCATCCACGATCCATTGGCAGATAGTGGAATAAATCGCCCGGCGTTGCCTCCCTGTCTTGGTGAATGTGTATTCGCTTTCTGTCATCCAATGCCCCCACGCAGCTCGCAATTTAACTTTGAACGACCTGTTGACACCAATATTTAGTGATTGGAGTTTGAGTTTTAGTTAATCCACCTGGAATGATGGCAAGCTCTGAATTAGTTTTCTTCACTTTTGTTTTGACAGTGTCGTGAGTGCTGTAATGCCCCGACAATCCATCAAGCGGTGCAGCTTCATAGTTTACCAAAGTCGTAATAAAACAGTCTGACAGATTTTTGAGCACCCTGTACCAAATCCGAGGTCAGTAAGCACAATCAGAATTGATACATAAGGTGTGCCGGTTTATAAGGCGCACTGTCGATTTTTGAGAAAATTAAAGGATTTTAAGTGCACCTTAAAGTGCGAAAAATACGGCACTAGGGCTGTCAAAGTTAAGACAATAACGTGTTTCCGCAAATTTGTTTTAATGCCTCTAATTTCTTTAACGCATTAATGCAATTGATATTTTGGAGGTTGTGAGCTCATATGAAACTAGAAAATCTAAGGAATCCATTGGTGCCAACCATGTCATACTATGGGTTCTACGGGTACCAACAGGTCTCCTTTTTACAGATATGCCCACTTTATGATAATCACATGCAGTTTGGGGCAAGTCATAGTCAAGTTAGCACACTGACAGCTGTTGTTGCCTGTTGGGCTGCAGTTTGCCATGTTATGATTTTAGCATATATGTTATGCTAAATACAGTACCTGTGAGGGTTTCTGGACAAAATTTGTCATTATATTGTGTTTTTGATTTCCAATAAGAGACATAAGTAGTAAGTAAACATACTTTTGCATAAAGCATCATATTTGTCCACTCCTATGTTGATAAGAGTGTTAAAGACCTCACAAATTTCCCTTTGAGGTACATTTTGAACAGATAAATGTGTGATTAACTTGTGATTTAGGATAGGGGAGGGTGCATGGACCAGTGATCTAAAATGGCAATTCTCTGTCGAGAATAATTAAAAAAAAAAAAAAAAAAAAAAAGTGTTGGCAAATAATGATAAAAAACACCATCATTGAACATTAAGTAATCTGGGGTTTAGTAAAATCATCCACGATCAGCATTACGTCTGGCTACTAATATTTAGTGTGTGGTACTCATACACAGCAGGTGCTGTAATCTGCTTGGCTGCAGCAGTGGCCTTATCAGCAGATCATGTGATGTTTTAACAAAATAATCGATGAAAGATCAATGGCTCGGCTCATTACTGAGTCAGCCCGTGTAAGATGAATAATGGAGCCAACATGCACTTAGGACAGAAGTAATTGCATAACTGATTAAGTGTGTGTGTGTTGCATGTTCACCCTTTCTTCACTATTCATCAAAAACTGATGTTTCCATGAACGTACCATTTAAGGCCCATAACATGTTCACAATGACAATGCTAACATGCAGCTTTCTTTATCATGTTCACCATCTTAGTTTAGCTTGTCAGCATGTTAACATTTGCTAATTAGCACCAAAGAATGCAGCTGAGGCTGATGGGAATGTCGATATTTCGTTATAAACTCAAGTATTGGGTAAAATGAAATTTTATACCAGATGATGGCATTTGCAATCAATCCAGCAGCTGATGAGATTTTATAGTTTGGATCAAAGTAGCAAACCAGTTTGACATTTTTTTTTTTTTTTTACTCAGAGTGGGAGCAGTTTCATCATTTGGGCACCTGAATTGACTGTTATCAGGCCATTGAGTCAGCATCAGTTGCTATAACACTTTACCTTTTGTTTTGGATACAAATAAAAAGGCTTCTTTAGGTTTAGGCAACAAACTACAATTTCTTGAGGATTAGGCAACAAACTACTGGGTTTTAGGTTTAGGCAACAAACAACAACTTCTTTAGGTTTAGACAATGGAACTACAACTTCTTTAGGTTTAGGCAACAAACTACAAGTTTTTTACGTTTAGGAAACAAAACTACAACTTCTTTAGGTTGAGGCAATACAACTACAACCTACGGTTTAGGCAGTAAATCTGCAACGTCTTTAGATTTAGGCAAACAAAAATCATTTAACTTTGGGGGACAACATTGTGTTTGGGGTTATTCTAACCCCAAACACAATGACAATTACACATTGTTGGTTTCCAGCCTTGTGGGTGAAAACATTTTGTCTGTTCCATGTTCTTTTATACCTTCTTTAATTCATCTACCATGTATGGTACCAAATGGTAAAGTAGGCCCCTACTGACCCACATCTAAGGGACTTAAAGCGACTGATAAAGGCTATTTAATAATTTAAACAGTTTTAGCGGCTGATTTGAGGCAACTGAAGTATGATTAAATATTCTAATTAATACATATCCTACATTATAGACTACATTTGCAGACTCCCATGGAGTAGCACAAACATAGCAAATAGGACAAAAAAGCCAGGAAGAAAAAATAATTATATTGATGTTAAAACATTTCACAATAATGTCTGACTGACATCGCTGTCCCTACAGCTAGTGTGGACAAATGAAAAACTGAAATAAAATAGGAGCGTGAGACAAGACGTGACATATTGCATTGTATACTATCAGAGTAAATGCCATTTATCCTGCAAAATATATGTTTTATTAATTACCAAGACAGATACTACCTAACCTAAAAACAGTGGAAGGTTTTCTTTTTACAATTCAGTTTTAAAAGTTTTTTTTCATGATTAAATTCTGTAAAATTATACTGAATAGAATGATAATGATATACTAGTTATTATGGGGAAAACATACTTACATCTCTGCCAACAGTGTTAGGAATATAGATTTGCAATCATATAGGTGTGAATTATTATGTCCTGAAACAAACCCCAGAGATTTTGTCGAATGAGGTCTACCAATACTAATGGGCAAATGTACAGTGATACTGCCTGGGGACCTAAATAATGCTGGAGTAAATATACATGTGTGAATGACTCTGAGCCAGGAATTCCTACTGTAGTGTGGAGCCAATGTGCTGTGTGCTCATTGTGTGAAAGCATTTGTTCTACCCATTCACATGGCTTTTGAAACCAGTCGGGTTACAATGCAATCTCTCCATCACTCGTCAGTGAAATGCGGTGCATTGTACGGCCAGATAACAAGTTTCCCTACAAAAAAGGTATAGTGTAACATTTCCTTGGGGTTTAGTGAGTTCATTTGAGGGGAGAACAAGTCATCTGTGTTTTCTACAGAAAAGATTTGCCTCTATCACCGTAAATGACAGCTGAAATTTTCAGTCCATGTATAGAAAATTGTCCAGAAAGGTACAATGCTTTGAACTGTGACAAGGTCTTTTGAGAAATTGTAGCATTATGAGTCACAGCATATTGTCAAGGTCAAGTTATATGCACTCCATTAGAGCACGTCTCCATATGTTCAGCACTATGGCCTCCACAGGCAGTGGTTCTGGACCTATCAATCAAACTGCTGTTAGGTTGTTTTGAAGTATAAATTGAACAAAATACATGATACATACAAAATATATATATATCCATCCATCCATCGTCAACCGCTTATCCCGTGCGGGGGGGCTGGAGCCGATCCCAGCAGGCATTGGGCGAAGGTGGGGTACACCCTGGACAGGTCGCCAGTTCATCGCAGGGCACATATAGACAGACAACCATTCACGCTCACATTCACAACTACGGGCAATTTAGAGTCATCAATTAACCTAAACAGCATGTCTTTGGATGGTGGGAGGAAGCCGGAGTACCCGGAGAAACACGGGGAGAACATGCAAACTCCACACAGAAGAGTCCCAAGCCGGAATCAAACCTGCGACCCTCTTGCTGTGAGGCAAGAGTGCTAACCACTGCACCACCGTGCAGCCCCTATATATATATATATATATATATATATATATATATATATATATATATATATATATATTTTTTTTTTTTTTTTTTTTTTTTTTTTTTTAATGTAAAGCTTGTTTTTGGTAAATGATGAACCATCCATCAATGTGAAACACTGAAAATGGCAACAAAAGGGTTCACATTCTATGTTTCATCCAAAATAATGTGTCTTTTACCATAGTATCTGTATGCATCCCAAGTGCCAAGAGAGATGATCTAAAGTAAGAAAGTGCACTGCTGATTACTATCCCTGGGGTTCATGATGTAGCTAAAGCAGACAAGATTGCGCAGCCTTTCATTCAGGAAAGGTCAAGTAGCATCAGTCCTAATATCTGATATACCAACTACCACAACCCTTTATAAGTATAAAGTAATGACATAATTTTGCTTTGACCACTACATCAAAAGAATGTCATGCATTGCAGAGAAGCAAATTATCTGAGAGGCAACCACGCCATTTTATATCCTCATACTGGAGCACCCTAAAAGGATAATACTCAATGGCTCTTTGGCCTGAGAGCTGGTAAAGTACTCAGGGAAAATTGGACTGTTTGGTGCTACATTATAAACTTTTGAGAGGTACATACACCCTTGCAATATACAACTTTTCAATACTGCATGCATGTTATGCTTCACACTTCAGTGGCGTGTTTGAAGAATATAAGGTAGAATTTTTTTTTCTATATTCTCCCTACTATCAATTCTCCGAAAATATGGAATAATATTGACGACAAAAGATTTGAGAGAGCACATAATACAGTATATGCACAACAAGCGATTGTATCAGGGTGGCCGTGGTCCCCCCCAACTCACAATAATTGTATTATTATTTTCGTTTTGTTACTTTTTGAAACCAACATGGAGTCAGATCCACCCTATACCAGGCTCATTTGAATTCTGAGGGCAGCATACATGTTTTTTTTCTCTAATATTACTCCATTAAAATTATTTTCGAAAATGTTTTTATTCCATTCATGTGACAGTTTTATTTTTTTTTTTATTTTTACATTTTTTTAAGTTTTAGTTTTAAGGCTAGAGTGAAGATACAAGTATCATATCAAACTAGAAAACCTGATGAATCCATTGGTACCAAATATGTCATACTAGTTTGTCATGAACAAACTTGTGCTAAATTTTTGTGATGAAAAAAGAGTATGACCATTTTTAAAGGGGTCCCTTGACCTCTGACCTCATGACATGTGAATGAAAATGGGTTCTATGGTACCCACGAGTCTCCCCTTTACAGACATGCCCACTTTATGATAATTACATGCAGTTTTGGGCAAGTCAGAGTTTGCCATATTATGGCAAACTATATTCTTTTGAGTCAAACTCTTATTCTTTCAACTATTTTTATGTTAAATGCAGTACCTGTGAAGGTTTCTGGACAATATTTGCCTTTGTTTTGTGTTGTTAATTGAATTCTAATAATAGATATATACATACATTTTCATAAAGCAGCATATTTGCCCACCCTCATGTTGATGTTGGCTAATATTAATACTTGACAAATCCCCCTTCAAGGTACATTTTGTTCAGAAAAATAATGTGCACACTTACAACTATGCAGACAGTCATTTAAATAAAGAATTAAAATCGATCAATCATCGATTGACAGCCTGAATCATAACATTTTACATACAAGAAGCATACAGAAGGAGGCAATGTTTCAGCACTGAGAATGTTTCATTTGATTCAACATGTTTCTTCTCTGTGAGAGAGAAGCTGAAGTGTTCAGAAGGTAAGGTTCAGTCAAGGTTCAACTGGGACTGGTCTTCATATTGTGAAGAATCAGTGAATGCAACGCATTGGTGATTTTAAACTATTATTGCCATGTAAAATAAAGGCATTTTAATTTTGATCAAACACTACAAACTGCCTTGGATTATTTTTGAGGGAGCCTTGCATTTTGTATTTGTACATTTCACCAATGCAGTGAGCCCTTCACAAGACTGAATGAGCCCAATATACCTGAAGGATCCACAGAGCACCAGTATGTGATTACCACAAAGACCCAGCAGCACTTCCACTCCACTGTCGTCACAATCTGTAAGTCACATTTGGTCAGTAAGTGTTACTCTTCCCATAAAAGGACCTACTGTGTCATAATTATTCATTCTGAACATATAACATACAGTATTTTTCCCTTTTATTCTTGTCAGATCAAGGGAAGTTGCTTTCCTTCATGATTGTTGTTTTATGACTATAGTACAAATTCAAATCACACAAGGAAATCAAGAAACCCTTTCCTATTGCACGCTGAATGCATTGCGCTTTTTTGGGGCATTTATACGCCTTTTCAGCTGTTTAGAGCAACCTGACCAGGACAATGAACCTCAAACAATAAACTGTTAGTATTCCAGCACATATATCTACACCTTTTCAGCCTAGGGGGAAATCAAAGAGAGGGAACTCCATTCCCACATTGCAATTATGTCTCCCTGCTTGCAACAGATAGAGGGAATAAAACGGATGAGGGGAAGAGATTAAAAAAAATAATAGCAGAAATGGTGAAAGATGGAAGGAATGGCTGTGGGAATGGGGGGGGGGGGACAAATATGTGAGATGACCTATTAGGAATCATATAAAGTGGATGGGCGGAGGATGGGAAGGGCATGGATGAAGGTAAGGGATGATAGTGAGAGAAGAAAAAGCATGAAGGAATGAGAGAGAGAAGCAGAGCTTAGGGAGACACCCTGCAAGTCATACAAGGATAACCTAGCAACTGCAATACGCTCAGGAGATGCAGGTTCATTTTCCATTATCTGGTCTGTAGCTGCTTCAAAGGGAATGGCTCCCATGGATTTTCAGTTGGACATATCAGCAATGCTATATCAAGAACTGTTCTCTTAAAGAAACAGTGAGATAGAAGGTTATTTACCTCAGCCCAGTAACCTAAATATGTTTTGATTTATAACTATGGCTTTTCATACATTTGTATGTGGATGCATCGTATGTGATGCCTTGTTTGACTGTTTACATTAACAATAAAAATATGGTTAATGTCTTTCACCTTTTCTTGTGCATGCAACATTATATGTGACCTCATAAAAACAATTAAGTTGTTGCAAGGCTCTGTTTAGAGTGTGTCTATCTTGTGCAACAGAGTCATCTTATTTTTACCGTATTGATTTTAGATGTAAACCATATTACTGGATAGCAACTCTCTCTCCATCTCCCTCTCTCTCTGTCTGTCTTTTTCTCTCTCCCAGATCAATAATGTTATTCACTGCTGAAATACAATGGCATTCACCTTTACACAATAGTGCAGTTGTTTTTATCCAACTGATGGCTGTAATGATAAGAAGGAAAACAAAAATAAGAACTAGAAAGGCAGAGCTGGAATCAGTTCCTATTAAGGCTGTCAAATGGACAGGTTAGCATAAAAATAAGCTGAAATCATAACATGGCAAACTGAAGCCCAAGTGAAAAGTGAGTGCATAGGGTTACATGCACTTTCTTGGTTTGGAAATTTAAACACATTAAACCAAAACTATAACCCCACCCCATGTTATAGCACAATACTAATTATTGAGTCATGAGTCAAAATCATGTGTCTGTGTCCTGCGGTGCTCCTAATGGCATCAGACCAGAGGAAAACAACCAACCAGAGCCGAGCTGGAGTCTGTCATCTCTGAGCAGCTGTCAATCAGTCGCAAACTCTGATCAAACTAGGCAGCGCTAATCCAATATAAATCAATGTTCTGTTACCGTAATGCCTATTTTTCCAAATGTTTCAGAAACATCTTGTAGTTACCATTTAGCTGTAAAATGAGAAATTGTGTGACCCGGCAGCCATGTTGAGACCAGTTGAGGAAATACCAAGCACCACCCAGCCAGAGCACAGCCAATAGGAACACCCTTTCTTTGAAATCACCTGTGATGGGCCAAAGTCTGCTGTCATGGGTTACATTTTTAAAAACTTGTAAACAGAGCCAAGAGGAAGTGCAGAACTCTAGTGTTCACTCAGAACACTTGAATTACAATATGTTGTCAGGTTGCAATGGATTTTTTTTGCTCAGTGATGCCACACATATTCTGCCTACCCCCACTTTAAGGGAGCACAGATCGTGTGCGAAGGTGGGCTTGTTTCCCTGGATTATTATAGTTTTAGCAAGATAACTGACAGAGCAACATGAGCACAGGTTGATATGGGTGGTTGTAGGTGGTGAGGGCAGGCTGAGATGCATTGTTTCATATAGATATGTACAAGTATTTGTGTGTGCAGTTTTATATGACACCTCTAATTAGTGTCAAGAAAACGACACCATATACACGAAAATTGGTACCCTGAATTCCATTCCCTTCTACTGTTAGTACTCATTAAGATTCAGGAAGCATCCTCTGTACACCTTGTTTCCCATCTACCATCCCTGTGCCACGCATATTTTGCTTAAATAGGATAACCATTTTGGGAGCAATACTTCTGTCATCACTTAAACCATCTGTGGCTGCCAGAATTTCTAAAAGCTTTAACTCTATTTGAGCTGGAAGCACATTCATTTCCATTTTTTTCACATCAAAACAATAAGATTTGATGCCAAATTTGTTTCACTGGCAAACAATGTTAAAGTGAGACAGTAGAGGCTGCCAGTCTTCTCAATGATGATCTTGCTTGTTACAGTAATTATGCTATTTATACCAGTCTTGAAGGGTAGTATTGAATTATTGATGCTAAAATACTACTCATAGCAGTTTTCATATCAGCGCCTCAGTTTCTTAAGTGCCTCCTTTTTATTTAAAGGCACCTGTGGGTCAGCAGGCTGTGCACGCTTTTTTTTTCTCTCCCTCTCTCCTCATATTGATTTGAATCCTCAGTGTTTGCAAGCTAATTAACCATAACTGCAACAATTACAGTAAGCCCCAAGCAGCAGGGCTATTGAGCTGCTGGTACGGTAACAGGCCTGTGTAAATGTAATCCAATATTTGTTGTTGAGAATATTAAACCATATGCAGGTCGCAATGCTGCTGCAAAGAACCCTAATCCAGGTTTATATTCAGTAGACACACACAGTGATATATTGGCTAAAACACGCATTAAGACACACATACAAACACATAAATTGGGATCTGCTGCACAAAAAAAAAAGCAATTCATGGCTTTCTCTCTCTTGCTCTTCTTCTGTCTGACTCTCTGTCCCACACACAGTTGTGTTTTCATGACTTTTAAGGACATTACACTGACTTACATTCAGTTCCTGGAGACTTCTAATATATAATGATTTATGTTATGAAGATGTGGATTTTGTCCCCATTTGGAAGGCAAGTCTCCACAATGAGACTGTGTAAACAAATATAAGTCCCCACAATATGAGTAAACCACACACACACACACACACACACACACACACACACACACACACACACACACACACTGAGCTAGGATATAAGGCTGCTTGTTGCTAAGGTAATAACAAAACCAGGCCATGCGGCACTGCTTTCTAGAGCAAGGAGAAATATCACTGACATATACAGTGTGGTGTGTATTTGTGAATGTGCGGCGAACAGAAGTGGACTCATTCTCATGAGTGACTGTTAACGTGTTGTGTTGTCAGCTCGTCTATGCGCCTCTGATTAAGTGTGTGTGTGTGTGTGTGTGTGTGTGTGTGTGTGTGTGTGTGTGTGCTATGACATTCTGCACACTCCATGCAAATCCCAGAGAAAAGGCCAAGCATTGCCTGAGTGACTTGCTGGCAGTAAAAATGCTGGATTTCATTTGCTGAGCTGTCAACGTGTCACTCATAGCAGCAGGATTTCTTGGACTTAACTCAGTGACAGGTCACTTAATCAGTCACTCACTCACTTATTCAGGCAGGAAGCATGCATTTTGTTTTCAATAATGCTGCTTTTCAGATGGCGCCATGGATTTTCTGAAATGTAAGCTTTTCAGCAGCTGGAAACTAAGCTCTTGTTTTGCCAATTGATTTTATTGCCCCCTACCCTTCAAAATTTTAAGTGGGTTTGTAATGAGTCTAAGGATTACAGAACTTACTCAGCACATTGAAGGCTATGTAAACGTCTCATTCAAGTGAGAAAATGAGAAAAAGCTGAGTTACAGACTTTCCACACATCATCATTAATGTATGCATACACTGGCAGTGAGCCAACTGTTACTGCTTCTCCACAGTCAACTACAAAAAAGCACCACAGCTTTGTTAATAATCTCTGAGCACTTGGCAAAGCAATTTGAAACAGCATGGCTTTGCAATAATCTTTAAGAGGCACTTGAGTCCAACTTGTCAACAGAACAAAACAATGCAGTGCAGGCTGGGACTTAATGTTAGAATATGTCATGCTGTCTCCACCGGTTGTGTCTAGAAAGAAGCCCCCATACTGCAAAACCTGATCTGAGATCTGCAAAAACTTGCAAAAACTCTTCTGAGACTCGCTGCCCGATGACCTATCTGAACCTTAACTATTCAAGATCAGTGCCTAACCTTAACAATCTTTAGTTTTCCCTGTTTGGGGGCTTCCTTCTAGCCACTACCCTCTTTTACTCTCACTATATGTATTTAGGCTCATTATATGCATAGTGTTCTTTCAAAATAAACTTCTCTTTTCAAGGAAGTTAGGTTTAGGCAACACAACCACTTCGGTAGGGTTTGGAAATGGTAGTGGTTGATGTTAACTTCACTGACTAGCAACTCACAGTACACATGGGACTGACAATACTAACAAGTCACTTGACTAATGACTCCTGTGACTCATGGTACCTATGAGTCATGTGACTAAAGACTGATGTGACAAAATACTGGAAGTCATCACTACTTTTAGTTTCACACGGGACACCAACACCTGTCCCCTGGTTCAAAGTCTTGTGTATGTTTGTTCCATCCCCATCCTGCTTGCCCTTAGTGGACTCTCATGCTATTAATACTATGTCACCAGCTCTGACCGTCGAATAACGGCCTGAGTGGGTTTACACTGGAGTTAGCTGAAAGCCCAGTGTGTCACACACCGTTGCTAAATGGTGCTTCTGTACATCAGTTTCCTTTTGCTGAGGGGTGCTGACCAATCTGTGGTATTGGGAGTGAGTTGCTACTTACTAAAACTTTACTTTAAACTCAGATTTGGTTCAGCAAGTGAATGTGAAAACTGCAACAATCAATCACAGGGCTGACACAAAGAGACAGACAATCATTCCTGCTCACATTCACACGTACGGGCAATTTAGAGTCGGCAAATCCTTTAACCTGCATGTCTTTGGGCTGTGGGAGTAAACTGAAGAACCCAGAGAAAACCCACACAGTCTAACTCAGGCTCGTATTTTTGAAAAGACCACAGCAATTGTTGGACAATGGTGCCACTTTGAAGGCATCATGTAAATGTAAAAATAAAATGTGATTTGCAGCTGCAGAACTCCACACAGATGTAATGAGAGCCCGTTGTACCTCCCACAATCACTCCAAAATGAACAAACCACTCCATCCATCAAGTAAATTGCAGTGGAAACAACATATACAAATCACACCAGAAGTTTATTTCTGTGGTCTCAGATCTGAATGTATAAGCGGTTCTGTCATGTGTCTATGGTTTCAATTGGTAATTTGTCATGGTAGTTTGACATTGTAAGAAAGGGCCTGATAGCTGCTAAGATATTCTAAAGGGCATGTGACCTGCAATGGGCCAGCGACTTCCTACGAGTCTGGGGCGATCTGAAGCAGGAGAAAGCAAAGAAAAGAAGGTAGAAAAAGAAAGGAAGAACAAATCAGAACAAAATAAAACCAAAATATATAAATAAATAAATTGGATAAAAGATAATTTACAAATGATAAATAAATAAAACCCTGGCATGATGCAGCTGTTATGACCATTTTGGTGCTCTTCATCCTGAGGCCTCAACCAGAGATCTTTTTTGGCTGAGGAGCAGAGGGCCAGCCCTATAAACGCAAAAGTCTGTCTGTCAATTAAACAAATTCACAGACTGACCAGACAGGGTCCAGCCATATACTCGTTTTGACCAACTCTTGGTTTCCTCTTCTCTCTTTTCCCCCATATCCTGACACACTGAATTCCCACACCAACACATACACCTACTGTAAATGTATAATGTACATTATGTATATTGTAATGTATGTAATATAAATGTACTATAATGTAAAAATAAATAAATTGAATTGCTTAAGCTTGTAAGTATGTGTACCTTTTTGTCTTTTGGTTGTTGTTGTCTCTCTCTTGTCTTGTCATGTCTCAGAAAAGTCAAACAAAATGTTGTCTAACCTGGCAGCAGTGCATCCACTAGGTATTTGGTATAATCTGTTGGCCCATTACTGCCTGCCAACACATCTGTTGCAACTTATGAGTTTAGACAGCTAATAACGCAAGGTAGTGAAGAGGCTCTTTGTGACCTATCACATACGTAAGAGTATCAACAACAGTTACTTTCTGCTCTTCCTTCCTCAGTCTTGACTCGTGAGAAAAATATTTCCTCGAGAAGATGGCCCTCTGGTTGCTGCTTCACACTGCCATTGCAGCTCCGTGTGCACACTCAACTGTGTTATCGTGTCAAAAACTGATAGCCCTGTGTTCAAATTATGTGTTATTTTTGTCACATCTAATTGATGATGGGTCACAGACAGTGGACACTTGAGGGGCAGTTGAGTGTGTGTGTGTGAGAGAGAGAGAGAAAGAGAGAGTGTCACAGGGGCGCAGGGGGTCTGTTGGAGAGCCCCACTGCTATGGGGAAAAAACTGTTTTTGTGGCGTGAGGTTTTGGTCCTGATGGACTTGAACCTCTTGCCAGATGGCAGAGTCTAAGAGAGATGGTGTCTGGGATGGGAGGGGTTGGCCACACTCTTCCCCACCCTTTTCAAGGTCCTGGAGGTATACAGCTCCTGGGGGAGGGAAGGTTACAGCCAATCACCTTCTCTGCTGCACAAATGACCTGCTGCGGCCTGGCCTTTTCCCTGGCAGGGCTGAAGTCCTCCTGAAATCCAACACTACTTGTCTTCTGAGTATTGAGCTCCAGGTGGTTCTGGCTGCACCAGGCTGCCAGACGGTTGACCTCCCATCTGTAGGCAGACTCATCACCCTAGGAGATGGGGCCAAAGAGGGTGGTGTGGTCTGCAAACTTAAGGAGCTTGTCAGACTGGAGTCCAGAGGTGCAGCCATTGGTGTACAGGGAGAAAAGCAGGAGGGAGAGCATGCAGCCTTGGGGGGCACCGGTGCTGATGGTCTGGGTGTTGGAGACTTGCTTCCCCAGCATTATGTGCTGACTCCTGCCGGTTAGAAAGTCAGTGATCCACCTGCAGGTGTAGTCAGCCACACTCAGCAGGGAAAGCTTGCCCTGTAGCAGAGCTGGGTTGATGGTGTTGAATGCAGAGCTGAAACCCACAAACAGTATCTTGGCATAGGTGTCAGGGGAGTCCAGGTGCTGGAGAATGTAGTGGAGGGCTATATTTACTGCATCGTCTACAGACCTGCTGGCTCTGTAGGCAAACGGCAGGGGCCCAGCAGGGGGTTGGTAATTGTCTTTAGATGGTGGAGCACAAAGCATTCAAAGGTCTTCATTATCACAGAGGTCAGAGTGAGGGGTCTGTAATCCTTGGCTTCTTAGGGACGGGGATGATGGTGGAGGCTTTGAAGCAGGCTGGCACCCTGCAGGTTTCCAGTGAGGTGTTAAAGATCCCTGTAAACACTAGAGACAGGTGGTTTGCACAGTGCTTCAGGGTTGCAGGTGATACCGCATCTGGGCCGGTTGCCTTGCGGGAATTTAGTCCTTTGAAGAGCTTGTTGCCTCCTGGATGGAAAGAGGTGTGACTGGCGGAAGGGGTGGGCACAGGCTGGGTGCTTGTGGAGAAACCTGGGGTAGCTGGTATTGACTGCTGATGGCTACGGGGGGAGGAGATGCAATCTGGGCTGGCACTTCGTCCATCGAATCTACAGTAAAACTCATTCAACTTGTTTGCAAGTCTAAAGTCATTTGTGGAGTGCTACAGTTTGGGATTGTAGTTTGTGATCTGCCTCAGCCCTTTCCAGACTGAGGCTGGCTGAGAATTGTTTTTCAAGTTTCTCTCAATACTGCTGTTTGGCTTCCCTCACCGCCTCATATATAGCCACTTTAAAACCCTCTCTGTCACCATTCCTAAATGCCTCTTCCTTGACCACAATAAGCTGTTTGAGCTTGGCTCTGAACCAGGGCTTCTTGTTGTTATAGGGAACCCTGGTGTGTGTCGGTATACAGCTGTCCTCACAGGAGCTGATATACAATATCACAGCATATGTGTATTCATCCAGACTGTCAGTGGCAGTAGTAAACATCTCCCAATCTGTACAGTCCAGGCACTCACGAAGATCCTCCACCACTTCGCTGCTCCATTTCTTGGTATTCCTCACAACAGGTTTAGCCAGTTTGACCCTATGCCTGTACACGGGGCTCAGGTGAACCCAGACGTGATCAGTTTCCCACTGCAGCATGGAAAACAACGTGATATGCATTGTTAGTGGTGCAGTAGCATTTGTCAAGTGTGTTGTCCTCTCTCGTTGGATATTTAATAAATTGTCTATTTTGGGAGTTCTTGCGTTAAGTTCCATTTGTTAAAGTCCCCAAGGACAATGACAAGAGAGTCTGGGTTTTTCCTTGCAACCTCCCGTATCTGGTTGGCAAGCACCCGCTGCGCGACCTCTACGTTAGCTTGCAGTGGAATGTAAACCACCAGAATGAAGGAAGATAATTCACGGTGAGAATAGAATGGTTTACATTTAATGATGACAGATTCCTGATATGTAGAACACATCTGCAAAGCACTGTCGCGTCCCTGCACCAGCTGCCATTAATATAGAAACAGATTCCTCCACCTTTTGATTTGTGCATCACATTTTCTTCACTGGAATGGAGACCTAGGCCTTCATCACATTTTCTTTACAGGAAGGTCACCCTGGAGGGCACTGCATCACATTTTCACTACTGGAAGGTCATTCTAGGGTGCACTGCATTACATTTTCTCCACTGAAAGTTGACCTTAGAGCTTCATCACATTTTTTTCACCGGAAGGGTACCCTAGAGGGCACTTTATCATGTTTTATCTACCATAAAGGGCATGCAAGAGGGCACTTATGAATGCATTACAGATACAGAGATCTTCTTTTTTTGCCGGATCATGGGGAGAGGCATACTATTCAGTCAAGCTAGACCTTTCATTCATGTTATGGAAAGCTTTTATAATTAATTTCAGAACTGTTTTACCAATAAATACCAATAAAGAATTGTGTTTAGTGCACATTCTCTCAAGTTAGAGAGCAATATATTCACATTCCTAACAAAACACACAGGTCATTTCCTTGAAACTTTTCAGTAAACTGTCAGCAAACTCCATACGTGTGCTCCAAAAGCACAGTAAATTTCCAACTTTGTATCCAAGTGGGCTGTTATTTGTTGGATAAAACTAAATCAAAATGATGATACAACAGAAAATAAAATTCTATCTCCCATGCAATGGAGGAGCTGTACACTCGATGAAAGCATATTGTGGAGGAGACCTAAACATGGATTTTATTCAGCGGCATCTCTTTATTTCTGTCCCTCTTAATCTTCATCCCGAGAGGCCTGTTCCAAAACCAGATAAGACAGAGAGGGAGGAAACAACCTCGGCTTACATTGTATCTGACATAGGGGTGCAAGTAATCGCTGTTTTCACACAAAAGCCACACATATACAAAAAAATGTAGACTAAAACTACATTTTTTTTTCACAACTGCCACAAATATGTGCTGTTGGTAATATATTCTGCACATGTGTCATACATGCCAACATTCGTCTTTCAGGCCACACATAAAGTCTGTTGGCTTAATGATAACTGCAATCAATATGGAGAGCAAAGCCACAAGGCAGACACAGATTAATGGTATTGATTTTACACAACAGCTTGATTAAGCCAGCTAGTAGCTACAGCTGTAGCCACAGTACAGTATCAGTCATGCACGCATCCTGAATCAGAAATTAAAATTATATTCAGAACAGAGCATATTTGAATTGCAATTTACAAACGGATCACACGCTTTAGGATTTTAAAAGATATTTTCAAATTTATGGATAAATATCTGAATGTCAAATCAAATCAGTGCAAATCAATAATCAGTGACACATTTAAGGGTTTATTTTTTAATGCAACAGTGCTGTGAATGGCTTAAGACAGCGCAGGGTGATTCTGCCAGTGATCATGTCCTAAATACATGGCCAAAAGTATGTGGACAAAGTATGAACAAAGTATGTGGAGACCTGAACATTGCAACTATGCAATATCTGAATATTAAAACATCTCATTCCAAAGCAGAGCCAGCCCTCACCAATTTGGTGCCCGAGGAGAGATTTTAGCTGGTGCCTCTCCACCTCTTTTGCATTTTACATTTTTGTGAGCTTGCAAAGCATGCCCTGCTGGGAAGTTCTTAAGCAGTGTTATTTTTGTGCCTCTTAACCTGCTATGGTAAAGCTACTATATTGACCTTGATTATGAGACACCCCTTTTTACAAGATTTATTTTTTGAAAGATCAAATTTTGTTTTTATTTATAAAAAAATATAATTCAATCTCAGCAGAATATAAAACATAAATAAACAAGGTAGGCTGATAGATATCTTTTAAAATTAAATTGTCTGCCTGTGTGCCTATTTCTAACATAATTTAACTATCTAAAAGTGAAAAATAGAACTACAGGTTATATTTTGTCATGTTATCACCATAATCATAAAACTGATTTTTTTTGTTTACTCGGCTTAATCTCAACCCTCTGAAAATGATGGTTGATCATCTGACTGGCATGAACATTATTATCATTTGAAGGCCATTGTGAGTTTCAGTTTTTAATATAGTGAAAATACAGTGGTATGATATGAATCTTGAGATTATGATGAATCAGTTGATGCCAAACATGTCATGCTAGCTTACTGGGCAAGGTGGTAAATTTCGCTCCAAATTTGAACTGTCTGTACCGCGACATCCTCAACACCTCAACGGCAGTGTTACGGCCAGCCTGTTTGTCTGGCACTTGTTTCCCTATTCACAGTGCATGATGACTGTGTGCCTAGCAGTGGCACAGTTCCAAAGTCATGCCCTCCTGAGAGGGCTAGGCTCAAGTTTGTGCCGCTGACCAACTGCAAACCACCTTGAGAGTGTTGACCCTCAAGTGAACAGAGAGCCAGAGAGTTTTTAATACAGGAAGCTATCATAACCTCTGTGCTGTGTTGCACCATATTTTATTCATGAACTTCCTCTGCTGGAGTATGAACTGCTGCCCAAAAGAGGAATGGTGCAGTTATGAAACGCAAGTCCATCCATCCATCTGCAACCGCTTGTCCCGTTAGGGGTCGCAGGGTTGCTGGAGCCAATCCCAGCCGGCACTAGGCGAAGGCAGGGTACACCCTGGACAGGTCACCAGTCCAACACAGGGCTGGCACATAGAGACAGACAACCTTTCACACCTATGGGCAATTTAGAGTCTGCTGTCATTAGACTGTGGGAGGAAGCTGGAGAACCCAGAGAAAACCCACGCTAACATGGAGAGAACATCCATCCATCCATCCATCCATCGTCAACCGCTTATCCCGTTAGGGGTCGTGGGGGGGAACCAAGGCGGGGTACACCCTGGACAGGTCGCTTGTCCATCGCTGGGCACATAGAGACAGACAACATATAGACAGACAACCATGCACACTCACATCCACACTTACGGGCAATTTAGAGTCATTAACCTAAATTGCATGTCTTTGGACTGTGGGAGTACCCGGAGAAAACCCACGCTTACAAAGGGAGGACATGGAAATTCCAATCAGAAGAGCCCCAAGCCAGATTTGAACCTGTGACCCTCTTGCTGTGATGCAACAGCACTAAAGACTATGCCACTGTAAAGCCTAAACCGAAAGTCATTATATACAGATATGCATAGTATATTTTTCTGGTTAGCGAATGAGCAATCTCAGAACCCATCAGTCTGAAGACAGTATAGCCTCTGGGGGGTAACGGCCAATATCTCTGGGTTTCAGTGTATCTAGCAGATATCAGGATAATGGATATCCAGGCAAAGACTTCCTCTTCCATGCACTGGTTTACAGTCCGATTGGCAATGTGAGATGCAACAATAGATTTGAAGTTAAGAGACAGCGTCTACGTCTAGCCAGTTTACAAGCTAATTTTAAGTAAACAAAAAGCTAAATTGTCATCAGATGATGTTCAGTGAGTTCAGAGATTGCATTTTGGCCTATGTGTTCTGCCTCTTTTGCTCTCCTCGTAGACTGTTTACCGGCATGCAGCAATCAAAGCTGGCTGATTGGTCAGTTCTACTCAGATTATGAACAGACTACACAGATACTAGAATGATTCTGATACTAAAATCTTGTCACCTTGCCATACGGGTATGTCAATGGGTTTTTTGAGTGGGTTTTTAGTTAGATGCCTGAAATATGGTCTGTGGTTAACACAAGCTTAACAAATTTTAATGTTTCATTCTGTAACATCAGTAAAATATATCAGTAAATATCCCACTTGTGAATTCTAAAGCCTCTTTGTGTGTTAAAAAAAGACGGTTGCTAACAAGTGGCTAAATGAAATGGCTAAACATCTTCAGTCTCATGTACCCATGCTCATGCAACCATGGTGTAGTTTGTTTATGGCCTAACATTAGCTTGTTCTTCTGACGATTGCATTCATACTTAAGAAATCATGAAAGTGGTGTTCATTTGTGAAGGTTATCTTGCTGAACAAAACTTATAAGTATAAGTATCATAAACTTGTTTACCACAGAGCTTAGAAAAACCCAATGAAAAAAAAAAAAATCCCATTGGTTTGTCAAGGGAACCAGGACAATACTAACTTCCTGGTTGGCCTGCAAAAATACATCATCCCTGGAGCACTTTGTAGTCGACGGGTTCAGAGATTGCATTTCGGCCAATGCATTCTGCCAATTTTGCTCTTGTCATGGACTGTTTACCTGCTTACAGCAACCAATGCTTGCTCAAATGTGATTGGTCAGTACTACTCTGACAACAAACAGAAACCAGAATGTTTACGAAATCAAAATCTTGTCCCCTTGCCAACAGGTTATGCATTCATGTGCAGATATCTGTCTGTAAAGTTTAGCGAACAAGCTACCAAGCTTGGTCATAGACTATTAGTAAGAAAGCTAGCTGGAAGAGCTATTGTAACTAGCTAGTGTTAGCATATTTCTGGATGGCTAGCATGTTAGTGGTTAGCTCGCCAGCTATAGCAGTTTATCCACTAGCTCCTGTGAGTGGTCACCACGTCACCAAGCTGCTAGCACCACCTGTTTCACTGGGATGTACAGTATATAGATGAACTTTGCTATGCAACGTTCTTCCACAATTTTTGAAATTTGGAAAAAATTAAAATTTACTTGTGCACAGGGTTTTCGTAATGTCATTGTATGCTGTAGTATTATGATTCATGGACATGTGTGTCCACCTGCTTATGGCCAAGTAGTGTATGAAGACAGCCAAACTGAGTAAGAAGAATAACTAAAGCTGCTGCATTAGTGAAGAAAGATTAACATCTTTATGCCCACAGCAACACAACAGAAGGGCACATACTTTGGTTGGCGTGTTGTGAAAACAGAGAGACGTTTGGAATATGTTGTTGAAAAACTATATCTCTGTTGATTCTGTGTGATATGAGAGGAAGAGGCTGTCATATAGTCTGTCTAGGAATTAAGAGACAGTGAAGAAATGGAGCTGACATGAAGAGAAAGCAGGAGGAGGAGGAATGAACTGCTCCAGTGAAGATGTTTAGACTACAATGATCTGTCAGAAGCACTTGCTTACTTGCATTTCAAACTAATTTTCTCATTCTCTGCCTTCCACGCTCTTCCCCTAATCTGTCTCTTCTGTCGGTACGTATCTCTTATTTATCGTTTTCTTCTCCCTGCACCTCTGGCACTTCATATTCCAGCTCTCACCATGAATTCACAACACAGACAAGTTAAGCAGGCAGCAAGTCACTGCAGAGGCAGCATTCATTTTAATCACGTTCTGAGAAAAGCTTTCAACAAGGATAACTTTGTTTCAGGCACTTTTGAAAACTTTGTCACATCATCAATCTTGGATGAATGACTGTACAAAGATTTAATTAGGACAATATGAAAACTCACAACAAGACATAACATTGATCATACTGTCTCTGTTGAAACTCTGACTTTCTATTGTTTATATCAGTGACAGGCTAACATGTTAGCGGTTAGCTCACCGGCTACATTAGTTTGTCAAAAAGCCTTGTGAGTCGTGAATGCGTCATAGCATCATCTATTTTATTGATATAATAGGATGAACTAACAGAGGTATAAATCTGGTTTGCATGGCTGTCTGGTCATGCCAGACTAATACGAAATGACATGCCAGAATCAGGGGTGGCGTTACAAACAATCGTATAGGGATGTCAGACGGGGACAAAGTTTTAAAGATGGGGGAACACTTGTAAACTGGGTTGTGTTAATCGGGATTAAGAACACTGTTGTCGATGATTAATTCACATTTTTTTTTCTGTTCAAAATGTACCTTAAAGAGAGATTTGTTAAGTATTTAATAAATTTATCAACATGGAAGTGGGCAAATATGATTACTTTATGCAGATATACAGTATGTATGTGCTTATTCTTCAGCACAATACACAATACAATACAAACACAATACAGTGACAAAACCCTCACTGGTACTGCAGCTGTCAGTGTGTCAGACCTGACTATGACTTGCCTAAAACTACATGGAATTATGATAAAGTGGGCATGTCTGTAAAGGGGATACTCTTGGGTACCCATGGAAACCATTTTCATTCACATATCTGGAGGTCAGAGGTCAAGGGACCCCTTTGAAAATTGCCATAACAGGTTTTCCTTACAAAAATATAGCATAGGTTTGGATCAATATTTATCCTCCTTTATAACAAACTAGGATGACATGATTGGAAAAATGAATTCATTATGTTTTCTAGTTTAATAAGATACCAGTGTCTTTACTTTAGCATTAAAACAGCCCAGTACAATCTCCAAAATATCGATTGCGAATTGAGAAATTAATGGCGTATCCCGGGCTGCATGGTGGTGCACTGGTTAGCGCTGTCTCCTCACAGAAAAGTTCGAATCCAGCTTGGGGCTCTTCTGTGTGGAGTTTGCATGTTCTCCCTGTGTAAGCATGGGTTTTCTCCGGGTACTCCAGCTTCCTACCACAGTCCAAAGATGCAGATGCAATTTAGATTTATGTCTATGTGCCCTGTGATGGACTGGCGACCTGTCCAGGGTATACCCCGCCTTCGCCCAATGCCAGCTGCGATCAGCTCCAGCCCCCCCCGCAACTTCTAATGGGATAAGCGGTTGAAGATGGATGGATGGTGTTATTATCCCATTGACTAGTTAGGAATCAAACTTGAAGCCCTGGTTCTTGGCAATAATTAATGGTATATTATTAATAGTTACATTGCTTATTTGTGTCATCAATGAATGCCAAATAAATAACTAAATATTCAAATATGAAATCATAATGTCATAGCCATGACACATTGATAATTTTGCATCTCGTTGTGGTTGCTCTGTATATCTTTGTGGTAGTATTCTGTTTCTTTATGGTTGTTTTACATCTTTTTATAGTCATTTTGTGTCTCTTTATGGTGGCTTTGCATCCATTTTAAGTCATTTTGCATCTCATTTGGTCAATTTGCATCTTGTTATTGTTGTATTAATGTCTCTTTGTAATCATTTTGCATCTGTGCGTGGTTGTTTGATTAACTTTCCAGCAAGAAATGTTAACAAGTCCTTTAGTCCAGAGGCTCTGGTCCAGGGCCCCCTGTCCCTGTACCCAGTAGACCTGTTTTGTTATACTAACAAACCAACTAGGTACCACTGGCCCAAAGCTTCCCCTGAGTTTTCCTAACTGGGTGTAATTCTCAGCCAAGTATTCCCCATTCGCAATGCAATAAACTGTGCAGAATTGACAGCTGTATACAGGCCAGCACTGGCTCACATTTTTGTCCTCTGGTGCCAGAATATACTGTGTCTGCGTACGTCAACACTCAGCTCAGCGAGCTATCTTTGGTACTTCTAGCAGACAGGAGCGGTAGCAGACCCTGGAACAGATTTTTCTATTAACATTGTAGCAATTCTTTCCATACCCCAGCAGAGGTCAACAAAGGTCATTGATTAATTAATACTCCTTTAAGTCCTGCCTATCACTGCGGCATACTCAGCGCACAGTCAGTGTGCAGCAGCTCTAATCAGACAGACGGCAGATCAGTGATGCTGTAGCTTGAGGTTAGAACACAGTTTATCTCTGTATTACTCAGTTTCCTTCCCTCTCTTCCTCCCCCTCTCTGCTCTTCCTCCCCTTCATTTCTCTTTTTATTCCTATTATGGTTGTTCTCTTCTTAATGGGGTAACTCGCCATGGTAACTTATGCCAAACAGCTAACCTACTCTGGAGCAGGTTATGTTCCAGATGATCAACTCATATAAAAGCACCTACTGACCAATCAGGGCTCGGTGTGCAGATCGTATGATAATATTACGTGAACATGAAGAAGTTATAGTCATAATCCAGACTAAAAGCAACACAGTTTGAACTGACAAATGCAAGGACAGCTGGCTGTGTACTCTGGGTGCTTACTGCTTTGAATTATGTTTTTCTATTTAATTTTTTTATCGGCTCTCAAGTCCGCTTCACACCGCCAGAGTCAGGGACGCAGCTGACAGAAGGCTGAAATAGTCATACATGCCACAACCTTGTCAAAGACCATAATGAAGTGTAATCTATTTATCCAATATATTCTGAAAGCTTTTTTATAATATCACTGTGTCCTTCCTGATGGCTTCACCTGTGTTAGTCGTAGCGGTCCTACAAAGCTCCTTATCAACTTGGTAAATCAACCCAAGGTTTCTCAATCTGGCCATGAGCATGTTCACATAAAGGTGCGGTTTACAGTACACAAGCATAACACACAATCATAAACAAGGACGAGTCTACTGGCAGCAGAACAGCACATTTTTCAAAGGAAGAGCAAACTTTAATATTAGACACATACAATGTTTACAGCAACACATAATCCAGACAAGCTGCCAAATGCAGGATGGACAGCTGGCAAAAGAAAAAATTGCTGGTGAGTGAATGTGTAAATTAACAGACTTATTAATTTAACACTCAAAAGTCAGATATAGTCATCTAGATGGGGCAGTGATATTGTGAAAAGCTGTCAGAATATAGTGGATGAATAGATTAAACTTTGTTATGGCCTTTGACAAGGTTGTGGCATGTATGACTATTTCAGCCTTCTGTCAGCTGCGTCCCTGACTCCGGCGGTGTGTAACGGGCTTGAGAGCCGCTCAAAGAAATAAAGATATAAAGACATATTTCAAAGTGGTAAGCACCTACAGCAAAAAGCTAATCTTTACTTTTTTCATGTCTATGACATATTCTACATATTTAGCTGTAGTAGTGTTGCTGGTATGATGTACAGTCAAAAGATCACTTCCACTCTCTGTTGCTGCTGTGGACCACATGCAGCTCGCCTTAAAAATAGGCGAGACATCAAATCTCTAGAAGAGACGCATGTGAGACGCGCGTCTCATGCTGGGTGTGTGGCTGCTCTGACTTGTTAATATGGACGCCAAAATAAAAAAAAAAAAAAAACCAGCTATGCAGCTACCATGTGCTCCTGACCTTCTTGGTGTGGACAAGCCTTAAAAGTATTTATTTCATGAGAACAAAATTCAGTACAATTGTGACAGGCTAAAATATGAGACAAACATTTCCAAAAAAGTCCAGGATCCAGAAATGTAGTCAAACAAAACCAGGAGATACTGTGAAAAAAAAGATACTGTGAATTTCTCCACTGTGGGACCAATAAATCTTATCTTATCTTATCTTATAGCAGGGCTAACGAGGGACAAGTGAAAACAGTTAGGGCGGGGCAGGTAACCACATCTGCAGGAAACATACAAGTGCAGGAAGTACCAAAATAAGCCGCAATAAAACAGGAAAAACTGGAAACTTTGAAAACATCATCTTAGAGGACCTGAGACACCTGTAAGAGCCCAAAAGTGATACACATTTATGAGCCGTGGCTCTAACAAAATAACTTTTTTTTTTCACATTAAACCAGCAGGCAGCAGCATGTTTTTGGCATCACTGGACAAATATTCCATAATAACCTTTCAGCATATTGTAATTCAAGTGTTCTGGGATAAAACTAGACTTCTGCACCTCCTCATGGCTCTGTTTTCAGGGTTTAAAAAAAAAATCTAACCCATGATGGGAGACTTTGACCAATCACTGAGTCATTTCAGAGAGAGTGCTCCTCCAGCCATGTGGCCGGTGCTTGGTATATCCTCAGCAGATCTCAACATTGCCGGGTCACAAACTTTCTCATTTTACAACTAAACTGTAAGATGATTTGAAAACATGTGAGGAGAGAAATAGTCATTACAGTATCAGAATATTGACTACAACAATAAAGCAGTAACTTCCTTCTACCGCCGCATAAACTCAAATGAAGCAAATATATTGATTTGTGCATTAAAAATAGTTTTCAAAATCGTGTTCATCATTGGGGGCGGCAGTAGCTCAGTCTGTAGGGAGTTGGCATGGGAACCGGAGGGTCACCGGTTCAAGTCCCGACATGGACCAAAAACTGAGTGTGAACTGGTAGCTGGAGAGGTGCCAGTTTACCTCTTGGGCACTGCCGAGGTGCCCCTGAGCAAGGCACCAAACCCCCAACTGCTCGGGGCGCTTGTCAGGAGCAGCCCCATCACTCTGACATCTCTCCATTAATGCATGTTTGTGTGTTTCAGGTCTGCATGTACCATGTATGAGTCTAACAGAGTGTAAATTGAATTTCCCCACTGTGGGACTAATAAAGGTAGATCTTCTTCTTCTTCTTCTAAAAAATAAATAAATCATAATGTGTAGGTGGGCTGCACGGTGGTGTAGTGGTTAGCGCTGTCGCTTCACAGCAAGACGGTTGCAGGTTCGATTCCAGCTTGGGACTCTTCTGTGTGGAGTTTGTATGTTCTCCCCGTGTAAGCGTGGGTTTTCTCTGGGTACTCCGGCTTCCTCCCACCGTCCAAAGACATGCAATTTAGGTTAATTAATCACTCTGAATTTGCCGTAGGTGTGGATGTGAGCGTGAATGGTTGTCTGTCTCTACGTGCCCTGCGATGGACTGGCGACCTGTCCAGGGTGTACCCCGCCTTCACCCAATGCCAGCTGGGATCGGCTCCATCCCCCCCGCGACCCCTAACGGGATAAGTGGTTGACGATGAATGAATGAATGAATAATGTGGAGGTGAAACAAATTTTTTTCCATGTCCCAAAACAGTCATCAGGCTGGGACAAATCACCATCAGATCATTATCTTAATGTCATTTTTCTCTTTTTCTTGTATATGTTTAATTGCTTATATCCAAATAAAAATCAAACTGAGCTGTAAATAATGATCTACCCAAACTTCCCTCTCATCTGTCTCCCTCCACCAGCGTCTTCTGTCACCTTCCCCCTCCATCCATCACACTGAGCATCATGCACTCCTCCCAGCCCTCCCATTAACACAGTCTATTCATCTCTTTCAAAGTGGATGGCACTGTATTGTTCTACATGTGTCACTCTTGAGCATCCCTCCCTGTCCCCCTTCAGCCTTCCTTCCGTCACTCTCTCTCTCTCTTCCTTCCTGCAGTGAATGTCAATGGAACATCACTGTCACGCTGTGCTGTGATGCATCCACCCATTTGGAAGAACACACACACACACACATACACACACACACACACAAACACACACACACTCTCCGCTTTTGGTGGTGTCTTATGCACACAGACATCATAAGTTTATTCCTGCCATTTCTTCTTCTCTCTTCCTCTGTACTGAGTTCTCTTCCCTCAGTCTTGTTCATCAGACGTTGAGGGTTTGGAGTCTCCTCTCAGGGGGGATGAGGGGCCAATTAAATATTTATGGATCACCATCCATTCAAATGTTTGGCAATCTAGAAATCCTGTGACCGGAAAACTGACATGACTTGTTTGTGCACAACATGCAGCAGGGGAGGTGCAGAGCTTGTCCTCAGCATGCGTCAGTGTGTGTGTGTTGTCAGTTATTGTGATGGACATATTTTTGGGCAGTGGGCCTTTTTAATAGGATCATATTACCTTATTGACAAGCTGAGGGAAACTGGCTGCAGCCAGTGTGCAAAATAAAATAGAAATATGTATATATTTTTAGGGCTGTTGTTTCAATATATATATATATATATATATATATATATATAGTGATTAATTTCCATTTAACTATGGACAATCATGCATTTAATCAGGATTCAATATTTTAATTTCATTTCATTTGACAAGTCTTTAACACTCTTATCAACATGGGAGTGGACAAATATGCTGCTTTATGCACATGCATGTATCCATTATTTCTATGATTGGAAATCAATTATCAACACAATACAATGACAAGTTTTGTCCAGAGACCCTCATAGGTACTTTCTCTTTAGCATAACATATATGCATACATATATATATATATATATATATATATATATATGTAAATTTCCCCACTGTGGGACTAATAAAGGAATATCTTATCTTATCTTATCTTATGCTCAAATCATAACATGGCAAAATGCAGCCAAACAGGCAACAACAGCTGTGTGTCAGCGTGCTGACTTGACTATGACTTTTCCCAAACTAAATGTGATTATCATAATGTGGGCATGTTTGTAAAGGTGAAACTCGTGGGTACCCATAGAACCCATTTTCATTCACAATCTTGAGGTCAAAGGTCAAGGGACCCCTTTGAAAATGTCCATGCCAGTTTATCTTTGCCAACATTTAGTTTGGAACATTATTTAGTCACAAGCTAGTGTGACATAGTTGGTACCAATAGATTCTTTAAGTTTGTAGTTTCATATGCCAGTATCTTCACTCTTCTCTCAGCTTCAAAACTGAGCCCACTACAACCTCCAAAATATCAAATAGCCTTGCCTGAAGGCGGCCCATCTGATTTTTAAGAGATTAACTAAATATTGCAAATTGTGTTAAATGCTGACAATGCAAAGAAATTAGTGGCGTTAAAACAAATAATTGATGCATTATTATCACATCAACTTTGACAACCCTATAAAACATACATCAAAACTTGAGTAAAGTCAATTAGGGGCCAGATCAGACAGTCCAAAGCAGAGTGTGCAGGAGTGGCATATTCATGAAGTCCATGGAAGCTGAAACACAAGAAGTCCTGGGTCTCCTAAGCCTTCCAGCGACACCTCCAACACAACCTCAAGGTTCAGAGACCGTCTATTAGCTGAGTCTGACCCATGCAGATAACTCGGCTTGAACAGCCTCAAGAAGCTGCTGCAGTTTATTAGCATGCATTTGCATTTTGAGACTGCACAACCCTTTTCACATCCGATCACTTTGCACAGAAGAAGTAGCTGGTTGATCGCATTCATCCCAGAGTAGAGATAAATGTGAAAACTAACCCCACAAATGCAGCCAATTATTGAGGCCATGTGGACTACCTGATAACTTTAACAGCCATTACGGCAAGACATTAGTGTCTCAAGATTCTCTTACCACATTACAATAAAACATGGTGAGGCTAGGGCTACAAAAGCAAAACTCAATCCTATTCGTCTTCAGTAGTGACCCTTTTCAAGGCCACAACTGGATTTAACTTTAGGAAAGTTTTTAGGTTGGTAGCATTGGAATTCTACCTATGTGTATAGTATTTTAATGCAGCAATCACAAAAACAAAAAGTAAAGAAAAAAAGTCATGGGTCCGTGACCAATCTTATGGGGATCAAGTGTTCCTGCCATCATCTCTAGGATAGGAATTGTAAGATTCTGAACCTATTGAGAACTTTGACATTCAAAGTTGTTCCTTGTTCTTTTCTTTTATCATTTGAGCATATTCTTATGCTAAATGCAGCACCTGTGAGTGTATTTGATGATAATATTTCATCGTTAAGTGTGGTTGATTGATTTCTAACAATAAATCTATACAAACATTTGCATAAAGCAGCATGTTTGTGAGTATTAAATACTTGATAAATCTCCCTTTATGGTACATTTTGAACAGATGACAATGTTTGATTAATTTGCGATTAATTGTGTTTAACTGTGGATCATCATGCCATGAATTGCAATTTAATATTTTAATTGACTGACAGCCCTAATAGGAGTGTTGAAACTGTTTACCTAAGTAAAAATGGCAGCATCAGGTTTTTCAACAAATGTCTCTTGTTCATCAGGAGCAAAGGAGATAGAGAGAAACCGACAGTCAACAGTAGTTGACCACAATCATTCCCTAACCTTAATGAAACAAAGTATCATTATTTCCATTAGCTTAAAATGAGCGCTTTATATCTACATAGGGAGAAAGTCCTCTTTACATAGGCTGCCATGTTGCACTGCCATGTTTCTACAGTAGCAAAGAACAAGTAAACCAAACACTGGCTCTGAAGGGATCCTGTCACGTTTTTACATACCTGCAGGCCACTGTAGTTCTGACATGCTTGTGAAACTACAGTGATGTGAGCTGCCAAGTGCAAAACTGTTGTACTACCAGTTTTGCACTCAGTGTCTTGGAAAGGGTAGGGATGTGTGGGGGGGTATTCAGTTGTTTGCAATCTGCAACTTCACCACTAGATGCCACCAAATCTACACACTGGACCTTTAGGCGAGGCATGGCAAATTTGTACAGCACCGTATCATACACAGAAGTCATTCACAGTTCTTTACAGGAAGAATAAAATAAGATTAATGAAAGTATGGACACATTTAAAACCAAATTAATAAAAGGATTTGAAAATCCCTTAAAAATAGTAACTATAAGAGATAATAAAAAGCTGTGGAAAACAGTCTTTAGCATATTTTTAGACATGGCTACAGTTGGGGCATATCTCAGTTCCAAGGGGAGCCAGTATAATAGCTGAAAGCTGTTTGACCACATTTGTATTTAACTCTGGGCACCATTAACTGACCAGTCCCTGCAGATCTGAGACCTACTCGGCTTGCACTCAGCAAGCATATCTGAGATATATTTTGGATCAGATCATTAAGCAACTTATTGAAAATAAGTAGGGCCTTGAAATAAATTCTATATTTAAGTGTAATCGAGTGCAGGGATCTTAGCATTGAAGAAATGTCTTTCTTCTTTGTGTTTGTCAGTATTCTATTTGCAGCATTTTGAAAGGGATGCAGCTGTCTAATGGTCATATTGGAGAGGTCAGTAAGGAGTGCAGTAGCCCACAGTGGGGTTTTTTTATTGTAACCATGACAACGAAAGCCCCTTATCCTTAGTCAGTTTAACCCAAAACATTTTTCCCGAAAACTTAAGTTGTTTTTGTGCCTAATTATAACTAAACTTCAATTCTAAGGTGTTCTTGCAGAGCCAAGATACTGATTTTAATAATCGATTTCCATTTCCTACATTTTCATTTGGTGAACAAACTTTTCTTGGAAGCAACTCTCCCTTCTTCAAATAGTTTTTGATGCCTTTATTGCCAAGTTGAGAGTATAGGATATATAGGAAATAAGAGGAGATGGAATGATAAGCAAAGGTTCTCAGCTGGACTAGATGTTATAGTTTACAGTCGGCAGCATAAACCTATAACTATATTTTATCATTTTAGCGTTGCACACATTATTTCATATTCTATATTAAGTATTTATTAATGATGACCTCATGATTTGTAATACTTTGAGAAATTGTAAAACATCTATAAACATTACACAGATAGATGGACCAGAAACCAATTATAAACCATTGGCCAATTAAATAATTATTTCTCTGTTGTCCTTCAGGGACCCATACTAGTATAACCTAACTGGTATCACAGAATCTTTACAATGCGACGCACAGCAGTCATAACAACCCATGGGACATGACAGTAGTCCAGACTTTGAGTTGCATGGGACATTAAAGCATTAGGCTCTCATAAGCAGGTTGATCAGAGGGCCTCTGTGGGGATCTAGTAACAGACGTAGGTCCCCACGATGCCCGGCAGCACAGCTAAAGCCTTATGATGGGGATTTGCATCAGGTGTCAGGGATGCTCATCTGCTGATAGCACTACCGCTATGATGAAGGGGACAGATTCTGTTTCAACTTTAAAATGTTAATCCACTGCTGCAATAAAGGCTCAGATGCAGTATATATTGCTACACCATCTGTACTTTATAGCAAAGGGGTTCATCCTCTCCTTGTGGTTTATCAGTACACTCACTGTCCTGATCCAACCAGACTGAAGATCCAAAGCCACTGACATCCAGACTAAATCCACATCACAGAAGCATGTGTGACTGAGTGGCACCAAACAGGAAACTCTACACTCGCGCAGATGGCGGACATTTATTTGCAACTGCTCAATACTCCCGAGGGACTACATTAACCAGGACCATCACACTGCACAGTAGGTATGGGAATGGTAGTGGAATGCAATCACTCTGCTGTTGTCTTCTACACTAACTAATGCTCCCTCTTTTGGCTCAAAAGCAGCTTGGCTTCCTGATGTCAGCTTCCTGAATACTGCACATCAATGCTTTTCAAACATGTCTCATCAAGGCCTGGGAATCTGCTGGTTGTCATTCTAGCCAAGCACTGCAGCAGCTGGTTCCAGTGATTAACATAACCTCGACAAAAGCAGGAGCTAAATAGTGCAATGTTTGAGTGGAGTCCAAATCGGCAGAATCTTCGACCTTGACGGCTCGTGACTGACAACTGCTGTTTTAAATGGAATCACACAGTGGACTGTAACCATGCAAAGAAGTGACTCTTTGTGAATTGGGGGAAGAACTCATATTGACACATAGGCATGGGTGCCCTGATAGCTCAGTTGGTAGAGCAGGCACCCCTATAACAAGGGTGAGTATAATGTGGGCATGACAACTGATGCCTGGTTTCTGATGCAGAGAAAGCCAGATAGAGGGTAGTATTGGTATAGATTATAGAAAGTTAAAATTCTCTTTACAGCCAACATTAATCAATAAATGTGTGAAGTTGATCAGATGAAAGGCTGTCAAGAAAACCAAAGAAAGAAAGATATTCCTTTATTAGTCCCACAGTGGGGAAATTCAGTTTTACACTCTGTTGTTCACACAGTACATATAGATGCGTCAATGGAGAGATGTCAGAGTGAGGGGGCTGCTCCCGACAAGCGCCCAGAGCAGTTGGGGGTTTGGTGCCTTGCTCAGGGGCACCTCGGCAGTGCCCAAGAGGTAAACTGGCACTTGGTCCATGGGGGTCTTGAACCCGTGATGTCCGTGTCCTAACCCAGGTCCTTACAGACTGAGCTACTGCCGCCCCCCAGGACAGACAGACTGCTATTTTAGACACAGTAATTCTATTGTGATCAATTTTATTGGCATTTAAGCATCACAAAAGGTGGGCTTCAAGTTGATACATTATTGATGATTATATCAGATTTATTATGATAAATTACTGATATATAATCACAAATGTCCATGCATTAATCAATACAAAAATGGCATACGAAAATCCCCAAATCCCTCCCATTAGGTCCCCCCTATCGGACCCTAGATCGTGGGGACATGGAGAACGTTTACATGAAGGATTCGAGTCTAGCGATTGCTTGTTTTTAAAGTGATGTACAGTATGTTCTTTTTGCCAGTTGCATGTACATATACATCAATGAAGTCAAGGAACCACCTTTGTATATTAACAGAATGTGGCACTTTCTATCTGCAAGCCATTAGTCCCTTAGCAGCTGTAAGGACAGCCAACAAGAGACTAATACTTTCTTGTATTGGAATTATAACATGCTTGCCCTTACATATACTTAAATTGTTTTCCAATCTTGTTACAAGATCGCTTGCTGTAGTCTGGGAGGAGGCAGCAGAGGACAGGTATTTGACTTACAAGGAGACAAGCAAAGAATTGGAAATGCAAATTTTGGTGTTGAGATTCAGACTGCACACAGTACTGCTGAACTTGGATATTTATATTACTAAAAACAGGTCTTCTGCTTCTGCTATCCTTTAGAGTGAAGAGGTGTTCATACAGGGACAAAAGCTACTTCACTTTTTGCAACTTTAAGACTTTGTTTCAACCTAGAAAACTTTTGTCTTTTACTGTAACTGTCATACCCTTTGAATTGCTGGCAAAGGAGAGGGGGTGAGTTGTAAGAATTTTAATCTAAAACTAGGTAACCAGCAACAGCACCTGGGGAATTGCACAGAAAATGTTTAACTTGAAAGATTAACCGGTAAATCACTGAGTAGGCAGAGATGTTTGTAATGGTGGTACAGCATTTTATTGTATTTAACCAAAGAAAAATGCAATACATGATATAAGGATGGCACTGTAAAGAAGATGTTCAAAGATTTAAAGATAAACAGGATAATGTGAAAATATTTAAATATAAAAAATAAAAAAAAAATTAACCATGATTTAAAAAAGGGAACAAATAAAGTTAAAGTGATTGCTAAAATACAACCAGCCCAACTTTAAGTTAAACTAAAACTAAGCCGAGGCCACTGAAAAGAGGCACACTACATTGAGGAGGGTGCAGGGGTGCTACCTTTTTCTCACCCTTCATGCAACACAGCAAATAACACAGCAAACCTCATTGTAAACTATAGTGCAGACCATTTGTCCCAGTGCCTTTACTCACATGCAATGGGTGCAGGCACCTCACCACGGGTGCCTAGCCTCTCAATCAAGTGGCTGCCAGCTTCTGAAAGACTAAAGAATTAAACAACCAAACACAAAAGCATAACGAACCTAGTCGGTAAAGGCTGATCTAACCTAATAAACTAGGGCAACAAACAATTTACAAAATATAGGAGAGGCCAGAGACAAGGCAAAATAAATAAAGATGGGAGAAAATAAAAACACTAGAAGGGTAAAACAAAGACCACTAAAGGGGCAAAATTGCAGCCATGTAGCTCTGGATTTGTCTAAAAGATAGATATTAAAAAAAAAAAAAAAAATACTACATTTAAAGAGTCTCTCCCCGGCCACCATACTCACCACCACAGGCCATCAAAGGATTCACAGAGATAGTGGAACCATGGGCCGGGCAGGACAATCATCAGTAGGCTAAAACCAGCAGAAACAAAATATAAGGACTAGATTTAAAAGAAACTACACTGTAAAACTAGTTCTTCCCATACCTGAAGCAACAGCAACACCACCAGCATACCAGGCAAAAGCAAGAGAGCCTAGCAGGCCCCACGTGCCTTTTATAGCCTGGCCTGATTAGTGGACTGGTGGATGAGGGGTCTGGAAAGGAGCTGCGTTCAACAGTCTGCATGTTCCCCTTTGAGGGACAGAAAACCAAAGATCTCATAGACTTCAATGCAATTTGACGTATGTTTGGATTGTAATTTTGAGCATTTGTGATACCTCAATAAATTAAGGTTGACTGCTGCCATTTCCCTTTAGTCTTCCCCTGTCTAACACAGTGGCTGGATATTGCTGATCCAGATACACAGATACATACTTGATTGAATGACATTAGGCAAAGTGTTGTCTGTAAATAACCAACGTGTTAAAGCTTCAGCAGACAGAAGATCTGGGGCATTATTGGGCAAAAAAAATCTTAATAATTTTTCAGCATATTGTAATTCAAGTGTTCAGAGAGAAAATTAGAGTTCTGCACCTCCTCATGGCTCTGTTTTCATTCTTTAAAAAATTTAGCCCATGATGGGAGACTTTGACCAATCACTGGTCATTTCAGAGTGTTCCAATTGGCTTCCGGCTTGGTGGCGGTGCTTGGTATTTCCTCGATAGACGTCAACAATATATATATATATATATATATATATATATATATATATATATATATATATATATATATATATATAGTTTATTAAAAATAACTTTTTAATTTAACTTTTTTAATGATATTTGCTCCATTTCTACCCACTGCAGCTTTAATAGGCTGAGATTTAGTTGGAAATGGCAGTCTGAAACTGCTATAATGTTAATGTATGACTATATTACTGCAGCAGCCTCCTACTCAAGCCAACATTAGCTAGCCATGCTAGTCACTGTCACCAGCATCATTTAGTGATATGTGCCTCAAATCTCAGTATGAATGGCTCAGTTAACTCACAAGCTGATCATCATTTTCTCTCCTTTGACAGTGAGTTTCTTTCCTCTAAAAGAGAGCACAACATCAGCAATGATGCCATGCTGGTCTGGTCTGTAGCCTGGAGCCATAAAGCCCCCCCTATTATATCTCTTTTAGGACATGGAAGGGGAACAAATTGCAACATTTGGATTTATTGTTGGTGCAGCAAACTACACAGCAACTCTTCATCATAGCATTATTGCCAGTACTGCTTTGTTTAAAGAAGATTGTTTAAACTTTCTGTCCATGAGGGACGCAGGATTGTTTTCCCCTAAAAGGGGTCGAGGCAATGAGAGCCTAATCTGGATGACGTATAGCCGGTCTGATGTATCCATCCATCTGTGACCACTTATACCATCAGGAGTCGTGGGGACTGGAGACAATCCCAGCTGGGTTATACAAGTCTAACTGACAAGAACAGTGTGAAAACAGACTGAAGTAAAGTATGTTGTCTATATTAAACAGTTCAAGGTGATGATGGCAGTGGGAATGAAAGATTCTTTGTACATAGTTTTTCTGGGCCAGCGGGACTTTGATGCGCCGACCTGATGGACGTAACTGAAAGGGTTGGTGAAGGGGGTAGGTGGGGTCCTGTGTGATGGCAATGGCTGTCCTGATTACTGACCGGTGTAAAGTTCTGTTAGGGGGATTTGTGGAGAGCCGATTATTTTGCCAACATGTGTGTTTTGTGTTTGAAGGTGAGAGAATTGTGCCAGGATGGGATATTGAAAGTGAGTACAGATTCAACCAGTGATCTATAGACCATAGTTTAAGTGTCCTTGCTGACATTAAAATTCCTGAGCTTCCTCAGCAGGTGGAGGCGCTGCTGGGCCTTCTTGTACACATAGTCAATGTGCTGGCAGAAAGACAAGGAGGTGTCTATCTCTGTCACGAGGTGTGTGAACGATTGAACCTGTTCCACCAGATGGCTGTTATGCCGAGGGGCTGAATAATTGGTGATTGTTGTGAGGCCAGCATTTCTCTGCTCCCGCACAGTACAGCTCCTTGGTCTTGGTGATGTTGAGTTTGAGGGAGCTTTCCCAGAAAGTCCTGACCAGATTATTCACAGCCTGATGCTAGTCAGACAATGCTTTGGTGTCAGTCAAACGGGCTGCTCAAGCCATATTGTCTGCATACTTTATTAGAGTCACTCCATCACTGCTGCACATATTGTTTGTGTAAGCAAAGAAGAGAAAACTCAACCTTGCTCAACCCCAAACCCAGTGTTTAAAATCGAACTAAAGGGTTAACCTCTTGCTTTTCAACACGTGTTGCCGCATCGTGATCTCCTTCCTGTGCTATCCCAGCAGAATAATCGAGGAAACTGCATAAAACAAAAACACCATGATTTATTGATGAAGTATTATTGAAAAGCTGCTCAAGCAAACAAACCTTTTTGATGTTACTCAGCAAAATGGATTGACGGTATGTGACCATGCAGGGTGCCAGAGTGTGTGTATTTATGTGCATGTGTGTACTGTGCCTTTGAAATGTCTGCAAAAAAAACGCTAAATAGGGCAACCCACATGACCCAAAAATACTCACTTCCTCTCTCCAGTTCTGTCTGTTTCCCTTCATCTCTCCCTCCCTGTCTCTCTCCATCTCAAATGGGAACATTGTATGTGGCCTATCTACAGCCCAACAACCTCCTCTGGGCATTATGGCACACAGACACACACACACACACACACACACACACACACACACACACGTCACCCGATGCTCTTGGCATACGGCAGACCGGCAGCAACTTTCAAACTGGCTTAGCGCGGCTTACTACGGCTTAGAAAGGCAGATTGGTTACAGAGAGTGTCCCTGAACCAGAGAGGCACTCATCCAGTCCCCAATATGGTCAACATTTTTATCAACAGCTGATAAGCAGCTATGCAAATGACATTAAACATACACATACAAACTGTCCTTCCAAATGGGGGCTTACACACTCGAGGTTTCAAGGATGCTGCGTTTCCATCCCTGGACCGAATCAGAGTGAATTCAGGCAAAGTCTCACCATGAGACACGAATCATCAAAAGCACACCCTTGCTCATCTCTAATGGGGATCCACCACCCAGTGCTCGGCCCGTGACCTATTTAGCCTGGCCTCACTGTGGCCTGGCTGCTTTACAGACGTTATCGCCAGCGTTTGTCCTGAGCTGGCTGAGCTGATGATGGTCCAGTCATATTTCCCACAAAGCCAGATTTGGCTAAAAGTATTAACAGGCTCCCATATGAAGCTGGGATTGTGTAACCTTTTTTAAACCACGATCCAAAAACAATTATGCACAGAGTTTTGGCAGGTGTAGACACAAAACAACCACATCCATTTTGATTACTAAACATTGTTAGAGATGGAATGTACATCATTTTTATAATTAGATTATGAAATAAACAGATTATTGTATATTCTGCAGTTTTATTGTGAGTATGTCTCTGTTTGGCCTTAATCCTCTTGCCAAAAATCAGCTTTTTGGCTTCAAGGCATTAACTATTTGCAGTTAGCATGTTGTTCACTGTAAGCCATGGGCCACAAAGGGACCATCAGCAGTGCGTGGCGGCTGCGGAACCTGTTGTTTTTTTTTATTTCTGCGTCCACGTTAACGGATTAGAACAGCCACACAGCCTGAGTGGGCCTGCGTGGCTCGACTGAGTCTCTTCTAGAGATTCAAAGTGTCGCCTGTTTTTACCGTGAGCCATGCAGGGTTCACAGCAACAACAGAATGTGAAGGTGAGCTTTTGACAGGATATTGACATCATAACAGCAACATTGCTACAGATTTATTGTTAGTATCAGCAGACCAGGTCACAGACATCAAAAAAGTACTTTTACTGCTACTACTTTACTTAATTTTAAATCAACACTTTCTGCTTTCATTTCAAACTAAACGCTCCAAAGTGTTTTGCCTCATTTGTTAGCATGAAGCTTTTATTCTGCAATATTTGCAGGACAGTGCAGTAAATACAGTGATGTGAGGGGATCCATGAAATGAATAAAGTATTATTATTAAGTATTATTTATTTATTTATTTATTATTTACTATTTACTATTTACCATTTTTCTGTCTAAAATAAATATAAATGACATTTATAATGACATGAAATGGCCATTATGAAAGGCAAACTCATGTGTGAGACATGCAGCAGTGTTAGACAGTTCAGCGAGGTAGGCGTCACGCGCTGCTGACATGCCCATTCTGGCCTGAGTGTAGGTGTGGCTAACAGTTATCTAGTGGTGTTGACAGAACACAGCTGCAGCAATGGAGGAAAACAGTCAGAAGAGACAATACAGACACATTCAGCTGAAAAAAAAAATATTTTGCACATCAATTTTGATTTTTGTCATTGCAGACTGACCGTCTGTTCCTTCAAAGCATACAGAGGTTTTACACATGTGGGTTACATCAGCTTTAGGCTAGAGAGAGTTTCACTTTTGACAGCTCATCAAAATGAGTGACAAGCAGCACTGAGACCAGCTGGGCCTCACAGTACACTCCACTGACGAAAAGGTGAAAAGAAATTTTTGTAGCCTACAATAATAGGAAAGAAAATATCACCTGATCATTGCAGCACATCACTAGTAGGCCTATTTTGTTTTTATTATTATTTGACGTTTAATTGAGAAAAGCTTTCATTTCATATTCATCATTTTAAAGAGTGTCAGTGTTATTGCCAGTATTTTCACATAACATTGTGCATAAAGAAAAATAATTTGCAGTAGGCCTGACAACATTGACGGCATGGCTCTTCCAAAGGTTTTCTTTTATTTAACATTAGCTTTAATTATTTACAACTGAAAATGGGAAGCCTTCACTTTGGATAATATACACAAGGAATGAATAAAAAGCTGTTAAGATGTGAAAAACATAACTAATTCCTATTGGTTGTGCTCCAGCTGGTTGGCAGTGCTTGGTTCTTCCGCAGTTGTTCTCAACATGGCTGCCGGGTCACAATCTTTCTCATTCTACAGCTAAACAGTAACTACAAGATGTTTCTGAAAACATTTGAGGAGAGAAATACGCATTAGAGTAACGTAATATTGATTCATATTTGATCAGCGCTGCCTACTAGCTGATTGACAGCTACCCAGAGATGGCAGACTCCAGATCAGCTCTGACTGGATGTTTTCCTCCGGCCTTTGAAATCTTGCAGATGCCATTAGAAACACCAGAGGCACTTTTTTTTTTTCCAGATTACCTGTCTTTTACACTACTGTCGGGATATAGTGAATCATGTTTACCACAATCTCGACTACTGCTGCTTTAAACTACGTAACCACACTCCTGGCACACCTTCTTGGAGCGTTTACTGTTGCCGGTTACATTACAGTTAATGGAACACATTTAATATTGCTGTTATCGACTCCCTGTAAATAATGAACAAGAAGATGAGTGTTTAAATTAAAATAATGGTGGCTTCTACCGCTTTCAATTCAGATTCGTCTGTAGGAACCTGCCTTGAGACCTCATATAGTTTGGCTCATATGGTATTATAATCTGTATATAGGCACCAGACATCACCCAACTTTAAAAGTGGCGAATAAACTTCATAAATAGTATTTTAAAAAAAAAAAACATTGTTTTTTTTTTTTCAATCATTCTTACTGTTCCAATATTCACACTTGCATAGACCAGTGGCAAAACAAGGGGATTTAATTCCCTCTTGACCTCCGGTTCTGCAAATCTATATGCATCCACTGCAAAGGTGCTTTGGATAAAACAGCAAAAGTTCTGCACGGCTGTGCAGAAAGGTTACAGGAATCACTCACACTCCTCTCTTTCCTCTATACCTTCAACAGCTTTGCAGCATTTTTGTCACATCACAAGTTTCTTTCTCTTTTCACCCTTTTCTCCTTGGGTTTCTTCTCTTTTCTCTCAAGCATCCCTCTCTTTTATACCGTCTGACCCATATTGATTTTTTTCTCTCATGTCCTCCTTGCACTTCACTTCTTGCACCTAATTCTTCATGTTACACATTCCCTCTGCTTCCTCTCCTCTCATTTGATTTTTCTTTCCCATCCCCTCTTCCTTTACTCAGATTGTATTTCCTGCTCCTGTGATTTGCTCTCATCTCCCGGACTGCTCGATACTTCCTCCTCCAACATTTATCTGTGTCTCATCCCCTCACTTCTTCTTCTTCTTCTTCTTCTTCTTCCTCTTCTTCTTCATCAAACAAACAGCTACATTATTCAGCATGGGATTGAGAGAGTCAGAGAGAGCACAAGGCCCTGTGGGTTAATCCATCTCCTTTATCTACCAATCAAAGCGCTGCCCTGTTCTTATCTCTTTGCCCTGGTTGGGCGGAGGAGCTGTCCGTCAAAGTATATATTGGGATCCGGGTGATTGTGCATGCAGACGAGCAACCCTGCGACACCCTCTCCATCTCAATCGCACAGGCTTGGCGAGTGAACAAACACACATATATGCGCACACAAACAAGCAGCATGCACATAACACTCACTCTTGCTTTTTCTGACTAATACACACACTCGCGCACACACTGAAAGGGACTTGGGAAGCTAACGAGCATGTGACATTGAGAAGGGTGAACAAGGCAACACACATACACACACAGTATATCTGTATGCATAAATCAATAGGCGTTCTATGGCTGCATTTACTAAGGTCAAATGGGACTCGGGCTTACGGGAAATAAGAGGACAGTGTGTGTGTGTGTGCATGTGTGTGTTTGTGTGTGTGTGTGTGTGTGTGTGTGTGGCTAAGTGTGGGTGGTGTAACGGACAGACTGAGAGAGAATAATAAAGGCATCTCTGAAAGGAAAGGTTGGGAGACTGAGGAAGAGGAGGCGAGAAGAGCGTCAAAAAAGGAAGATGAAAAGGAGAGAGGTGGAGAGAAAAAAGGATGAGGAGAAGAGACGGGGTGGAGGAGAAGAAGATGCAGGCAGTTAAATGGAGGCTGCAGCAAGCGGAGGTCAACAGGGGAGATGATGTAGAGATGAGTAGGAGGAGGGAACGAAGGACGAGAGAGGGCAAGGAAGGGGCCGTGAACCCATTTTGCTGAGCTCAGGTGTTTTGGTGGCACTGTCATGTCTCTAAAACAACAGACTATTTGATTTCTCAACGTCTTTGAGAGGCTGCTCCAGGTTAGACAGCGCGACTGACATTTATTCTTCCACTCCTGCACCTCTTTCTTCTCAGTGGGTGAATATGGTGTGTCATTCATCTGAGCCTCAGGTCACGCTGGAGGGTTTTTCAAGGAAAAACTGAGGTTTTTACATCCTGGGTTATGTTATTGTTCATGTTTGGTCATCGCTTATTTTATTATGTGAACATTTTCCCTCACCTCTAGGAAATCATTTTTTTTCAGTCAGAGCCCACCTTCAGAACGTCACACTTCCCAGATTGGAAACAGTGTTACCACTGAAGGTAGTCCATGCACCAAATCCTCCAAAACATGCATATAAGCATGCTATGTAGGAGATCAATCTATCAATCAAACTTTATTTGCACATTTCATACAAGTTAGTGCAGTTCGAAGTACCTCAGAGATTACTGTCAAGCTGACAATAAGACAAAGATGAATAGACTGCAAAAACAACAGAATAGACAAAAAAATAAGAACCAACGCACGAGGCAATAAAAATGCTGAACATTAAATTAAATAATTTTAAAAGCCATAATAACAATAATATTAAAACAGTGTGAACAGTTTTACAACTTAAATACAATAGTAAGTGATTATTAAAATAATAAAATAGAACATATTATACTGTATATAACATTTCACATGTTAAATCTAGAAAAGTAAGTCAATAATAAAATAACAATCAAGTAGAATATTTCTTTCAATTTACATAGAAATACAATACCATGATTAATAAAGTAAAACTAAAATTAAGTAAAACTTTACAAGTTCAATACTATAAAATGATTAATAAAATAACAATATAATTGAAAAAAACAACTTTAAGGTAATTAATAAAATAACAATAAAATTGAATAACATTTTACAACTTAAATTCAATAAAGTAAGTCATTAATGAAATAACAATGAAGCTGAAAAGAATGCAACTTAAGTACTATAAAGTTCTTAATGAAATTTAATAAAATTGTACAACTTAAATACTATAAAGTTCTTAATAAAATACAACAAAATAGAATAACATTTTACAACTTAAACACAGTAAAGCAAGTGATTAATAAAATAACAATAACATATAATAAAAATACATTTTAAAATAAAATAAAATGAATGAAATAATGAAAACCACTCTATCAAAAGCCTGTAGATTTTATGTTTAAAGATTATGATAGGATTGTATTTGCAACTTAATTGAGGTGATGTTCCCCTTTAATTTTCAGAAAAAAAGACCAATTTGCTGTAAGTCAGGATAGTAGTCAGTGTGTCTACAGCCTTGAAGACATTATGTCTGAGCATCTTAGAAAATATGTCTGAACATCGCCTTTTGTATTTACTGTGCAAATAGAATATGGCACCTTCATGTCACTGTAACTGTTTGCTCTGATGATACTCCACAGCAGGGGAACAGACAGCAAACACTGTCTGTTATTTATTCATACCTACCAGTCTTTTTCTCTCTTTTCAATTATGTTCCTGATGTTCATGACAGAAACAACATGTTTAACCGGAGGGATGTGAATTACTGGAGAAATGGAATACAGGGTGTTGGTACCACCATAACAACAGTGGTGGAAACCTAAAGCAGTCACTGGAGCACAAAGCCATGTCATACGTAGATTCTAGAAGAGAACAAAATAATTACATTTTGAGCATACTAAGTTCCAGTTTTCAGAAGTCTATAACTGTGGCTGTTCTTACTCATAAACTATATTGAGAACAGACTCAAGTTTATATGCAAAATCAAAAGTTTTAATTAAATTTTTTCTGTAGAAATTGTAAGAATACAAAATAAAATGGTTGACCTTGTGGTTACACAGGTCTGTGTGCTGCACAATATGTTATTAATATGGCCTTTAAGGTTGGCAGAGTTTTGAGATAGATGAATATGAAGTATGATTACAGGAAAGAAAAATGCAGAGAACAAGCTGTAGAGAACTGGCTCTGAACCTGCCCTTGTCATATCAAAATGTTGTATGGCCTCATAGTCCTCCAAGATGTCTTCACAGATCTAAAAAGCCACTATGAAAGCAAAGAGAGACTACTTTCCTGTTTGGATTCAAACAGAATGTTCCAGGTTGGCCCTTTGAAGCAGAGAAGAACTTCTTGTGGCTTTCAGTTGATGGCCCAGTGGGTGAAAATAATATTACAAACATGACGTCAGTGAGTTTATTTGTGCAGTGAAACAATCAGAAAATAAGGCTTACTTTCTCTGATTCACTGCTTTGTTTGCACTCTGTCCCTTGAGCTGAGGGGGAGTCGCCAATTTTCAATGCCATGTGTAATACTCAACACTTGTATAATGTCTTATGTGGCTCTGCAGGAACTTTGTCAAGTTTAAGAAAATAAGCCCTGATGATGCCATCAGGGTATCTCAGCTCGGGCTTTTGGACAAATGATTAACAGAAAGCCTGTGTTACAAAATAGGCAAGAGGGTCTGACGAGGATCAAATGTTTTAGGAAGTAGAAATGAAAATCAGGATCTGAGATATCCTGATTTTTATTTCTACCACCAAGAACACTGCACCAAGTTTGACCCTACTTTTTTTTTTTTTTTTTTACATAATTAAATGCTGCATTGGACACGTCCCTCCCATTGTGGCGATATGTCAACGCGGGCTCCATATTGGACAGACTGGCCTAACTGCCATTTTTCTGGATAAAAAGCACTAGAATGTCCACATTTCTTAACTGATATCAATGGGTCATTTTTATATTCAATGGTTTATAATCTACATGGAGTAAAAAAAATAGTTTTATCTTCAGTTACTTAGAATCTCAATAGTTAAGCTATAATCGCTGCTAGACGCTCAGGAGACAATTGTGTTTCATATGCTCACATGGACTAAATTACTTACTTACCATTTGAACTTGCATTTATATAGCACCTTTCTAGTCCACTCTTTTCTATGTCAGCATTTAGTCATCCTGCTTTCAGTCTAACCCTAACACTGTACTTATTAAGATGAGCAATCAGAATAGCAGGTAAGTAGTAGTACATAAATACATAATGGTAACAATAATTCATGATAGTATAAATGATGGTGGTGATAACATAGCAATAATGTTCATTGTTAACTAAGGCATGCCATGAGTTTTATTGTTTGCACTATTACCCTTAGTGCAATACTAAATTGCTGGAGGGCCCCTTTAACAATAGTGGGTGCGCCATTCACTGTCATTTCCCCAGACCCACCCCTGCTTGTTTAGCTTTGTAGAAATATGTCCATAATTATACTATTTTAATGTGTTGATGGGAGCTTACGTGTAAATTTCCCCACTGTGGGACTAATAAAGGAATATCTTATCTTATCTTATCTTATCTTATCTTACTTGAAAATATCAATTACTGTATAGCACACTTCCTTCTTTGTGTCCATATAGAGCAGGTACCACTGCCACTATGTATAAGAGGTGTATGGCACTTGAGTGTCTAATTAATAATTCCACTTTGCTCTGTGTTGCCTGGAAAATCAAGTTTCTAAGGCAACAACAGACTTTTGTTTTGTGTTTGACAGGAGACAAACTGAAAACTGAATGCTGCATTACAAGTCTGAAAGTCAAACAAGAATAAACCTGTTTTCTGTGTCGATGGTGTATTAGCCTACATTGTACACTGTAATCATACCATACTGTCTCCAAATCAGATCTGCTGTGTGATTATAAATGTCATAATCTCACAATATGTGAAGCATAACATTAGAACCTCTCCAACTCAGCACCAGGGCACCTACACATCAGAGCAGAGGAATCTAAATCTCTTTGGCCCACTTTGAGAGTTATAATTTTAGATGCAGCACTGCAGCGAGGTGCTAAAGCCAAAGGCCTCTAGAAGAGCCAGTGAGAGGCAGATAAAAGAGCTGCATCGAGCAGAAAATAAAGATTAGCTTGGAAGAGGAGTTACATTCACTTAAATGTGATTTGTAATCAAACCAATGACATCTGGATTGTGTTTACTAATCACATTAATTTAGAATTATTGTGGTTTAGTTTAGAGTCATCAGTTACTGTATTATACAGTGTTAAATGACTTGTGTGGTTCTATCTAATGCTGCATATTTCACTTGGTTTAAAAATGCCTTTTGGGATCATACAACCCAACAAGGCATACAAATGCCATGACAATACATGGACTTTCCGCGTTTCATAAGTATACATTTTAGTTTGTACGCTGCTTTTCGCGTGTCATTTGTATGCTGCACGACAAAGCAAACGTTAGGTTTAGGCAAGAAAACCATTAATAAGGTTTAGGTAAGAAAACCACTTAGGGTAAGGGAAATCATCATCAATGGGCTTAAAGTAAACTAAACTTGGACTTAAAGAATGTAAACTAAGTAAATCACATACAGAATCACTAACAATTACAGAAGTAGTAAGTTACTAACGTAACTTGCAAAACAATACGGCCTGGAACTCGGGTCTCCTGGCCTAAAGTCGGATGTTAGCTCCCCACCTGCCCACCATAAGTGGTCTTTTTTTGCTTTTCATACTATATCACTAACTCTTGTAGCATCATTTATACACTGATGCATTTCACATTTATATTGCCATCAGTACAGGATATATGGCGTACAAATGACACATGGAAATCAAGAAAGGCATACTTATTGCATGCTAAAAGCTTTGCACATTATTGTGGCGCCTTTCCCGCAAATCAAAATGATGTCTTTCTAAAGAGCAGGGAAGTGAGAGCTGAACACAAGTGGTCCCTCAAGATGCATGTGGAGATGCAGCTCAGCCGCACAGCAGTTCATGAAATAGTCAGAAAATTTAATGCATTGGTTCATGTACATAGAAATAATTTCTTTTTTTTTTCTTTTTCTTTTTTTGTGAGGGTCAGCGCAAAATCAATCACATGTAATCCACGTATTGGTGAACTGGGATGTGTAAAGAATAGCAAACAGAGGAGGTCAGGGTGGACGGGTGGCTCAAAAACCACTGGACTTTTGCCCAGGAGACCAGTGTTCATATCCCATGTGACACCAGAAGTCAAAGTTGATTTATTTGTCATGTAGCTTCTGGACTTAAGTTTAGGCACTTCTGGAGTTATTTCCACTGAAAGTATGAACTTTGCATAAACACAACTAAGTCATTTTGTTGCCTAAGCCTAACTAAGACAATCTATTCCTGAACCTAAAGTACTTTTAGTTTGAAAACACTGGAGCAGAAATTGACATGTGTGCCATGTGCTGCTGGACATTTGTAGGAAAAAGGACAAAAATATGTTGAAAGTCGTGCTGCACATCCACAAAAAAAAGTGAAATTTACATCTATGTCCATGAATCAAATAGATTAAATTTAGTGAGTATTTCACAAACTGCTGTGAGACTGTATTGGGTGATGCGTTTTAATGCCAGGTGGGAACTGATGTACTTCGCACATTTGTGATCAGATCTCCCAAGATGTTAATGCCAGGTGTAAACAGAGCCTAAGACTAAGTGTATGACTTCAAATCCATACACAGTGACGTTTGACAGAGCTTCAGCATGTGGTGCAGGCTTAAACAGTTCAGTCTCGATGTGATAACTCTTATGGGGAACTCTTCAATTACACAGCATTCACATGCAATACATTTTTAGCCCAGTTATAATTTGGAAATTTGAAAAAGTGTCCTAAGTTGAACAGCAGTGAGACAGGCTGTGGTGATGCTGTCAAAAAGACAAATCCTGGAGCTTCTGTGCAGACTGTGAATACTGAAATAACTGCCTGAGCACTGACTGCGCCATAGTGACTTATTTGGCATGTGGGGACATTTTGTAATTCAGAGCTAGAATCCATGAGTATAACTTATTTGGATGATGTATCTCAAATAAAAGGCACCTACAGGAATCTGTCAGTATTTCACTGTCATGGGCGACCTCCAATGAATGTCTCCTCATGATATCATCATTTTCTCAATACTCGATTTCTGACTTTTTACTTTCCTTTTGGGTTATACAAAAAAAAGTTGCTATATCCTAAATAACATATTGTAGTCCCCCTACTTCTTAAAAACAGTATTCTATTCATTATGATTGTAAGTAGTCATTTTCTCTCCTAGGAAGAAATCATTTTAAGAGACCAAGCCAAGGATTTGGTGAACTGCAACAGCCTTCTCATCAAGTACATTCACACTTCACAAGAGCTGTCAATTACAAGTTCACTCTCCTGCTCTTTGTAGTTATGCAGCTTGGGAAGTTAAAGCCAACATAACAATGAAAAGTGTGTTTTTTAGGTTGTTTTGACAAATATCACTGATTCCAGTTTTAAGGTGTAGCTATGACCTTGCATGGAGCCTCCTGTTTCTTAACATGAGCAATCTTTACTAACCTGATTTGCCTGAGAAGTTGTCATCAGAAACTGTCTGGAAAATGGCAGGCACTTTCAAAAAAATATATGGCAGGTGATTGGATAAAGCATATGTCAATCAAACTCTTGACAATGTTAGTTGGGAGCAGAACAAAAACATCTTCTCCAGAGAGAAAAGCCTTTAGTGCCATTCTTTGCTCTTCTTTCAGTGAATAAATACTTTACAGGTCTGATATAACTGATGCTGTAACACTTTATAAAAACCATCATTTATAAATGGTAACTTGATTTATTGAAATTTATAAATTGCTATTTTACTGTTAATAAATTATGGCAATTATAATTTCATGAGTTATTTTATATTTCAACAGTGTGTTAACACACATTACTACATTATTATAATGTTACATACTATTTTAAGTATTTGTTAATGATAAAGAAAGTATCTGTAAACCTATATGAAATTACTTAGTTGAAACTGATATAAAATATCCATAAAATTACATTGTTATATATTTATAATACTTTGTTAATAGTTAATAGCTAATTTGTAAACCATCTATAAATGTTATTGGATGGCTATTATAAAGTTGCAGCTAATGGTTATATTACCTTGTTATATGGTTAATAAATACTTAGTAAAGCATCTATAAGTATTATGTAGATAGACAGTTAACACTGTCAGTGGTTAATAATTGGTTTCTGGTACATCTATCTATCTAATGTTTCTAGATGAAGAAGAAGAAGAAGAAGAAGATAGTCCTTTATTCGTCCCACAAGAGAAAAAATAAAATTTAAATTTTGTTATTTTAAAATAAAAAACGGTGCAGACCCGGGACACACACATACAAAAGGACCCATATACATATCAAATGGAGAGATGTAGAGTGAGGGGGCTGTCCTGAAAGGCCCGGGGGTGGGGGGTTTGGGGCCTTGAGGGGACTTGGAGGGAAAGGGGAAAATGGATCTCATATAAAATTACAATCAATTTTTGGGTTTTTTGGGGATTGAATGGGTGCCCTCGTTCCCAAACCAAATTCCTAAAAAATGGAGTAATTGCCGCCCCTTACTATGATATATTAAAGGTGCCCAAATCATTTCATAATCATAAAAAAGCACGCTAATTAAACTGATCCCAATATCTGTATATTTCGTAACATTATAAACCTATATATGTGCCAACGTTGTTGCTTTTATCCTAGCACAGGTAAGTCAACCGTCATTTATACATGGATGCATTTTACATTGCAGTCATCACAGAATACATGGCAAATGACGCACATAAATCAAAGAAAGGCGTACTTATTGCACGCTAAGTGCTTTGCACATCGTCGTGGCATTTATACACCTTTCCTGGAAACAGAAATGATGTATGTCTAAATAGCGGGGAAGTGAGAGTCGAACGCAAGTGGTCATTTCCCCACTATTGGTGGAGTCAACCACAAACCCTTGTTATTGCATTCCCATCTGGGACCAGAAAAAAAAAAAAAATGAAGCTTTGATTGTTGTTCTATTATAAGACCAGCACAAAGAAAATTCATGCAAGCCATCAAAAGAGAATGCACAGCAAGAGTTACTGAATGAAATATTTTTATTTATTTTTTAATCACACAGCATGGTTTAATACAGTATATTACTAAAAGTAGCTGTTGGGTTCATATCATTTTAGCAAGACTAAAAAGAAATAGGAGGGGAAGGGGAGAGCAAAAAGGGATAGAGACAGAGGGAGAGAGATGGAGAGAAACTATGTTTAGAATGTGAGAGAGAGAGACCACATTAAAGCTGGAGTTGGTAATCTTCCTCAAAAACATTTTTTCTTAGATTTGGATCTGGGTCTGTCTGTGCTGCTCTGGTCGCTGACGCAGATCTGCTTTAGTCTGAACTGAAAGAGTTTCTGGTGAACCCGCTCGATTTCATCTGATTTTGCACAGAAGCAGACCAGGTAGCACCGATGACAAGCATTAAGAATAATATTTAGATACAGCCATCCTAATCGCTGATGATCTTGTTTACTTATGTATGCCATTTATTTCTGGGGGCGGCAGTAGCTCAGTCTGTAGGGAGTTGGCTTGGGAACCGGAGGGTCACCGGTTCAAGTCCCGACATGGACCAAAAACTGAGTGAGAACTGGTAGCTGGAGAGGTGCCAGTTTACCTCTTGGGCACTGCCGAGGTGCCCCTGAGCAAGGCACCAAACCCCCAACTGCTCGGGGCGCTTGTCAGGAGCAGCCCCCTCACTCTGACACCTCTCCATTAATGCATGTATGTGTGTTTCAGGTCTGCATGTACCATGTATGAGTTTAACAGAGTGTAAATTGAATTTCCCCACTGTGGGACTAATAAAGGTAGATCTTCTTCTTCTTCTTCTTCAAACACCGCCAGTCCTCCTCCTTTCCTCTTACCGCTGTCTCCCGTCCTGTCCGCCCGCACCAACTTAAACCCGTCCAGCTCCATCACCGTGTCCGTGGTCGCCTCTGTCAGCCACGTCTCGGTGAACACCATCATGCTGCACTCCCGGTACTCCCTCTGATGTCGGGTCAGCGCCGCCAGCTCGTCCATCTTGTGGGGGAGAGATCGCACATTCCCCATCAAAACAGACGGGAGGACTGGTTTGTATTTCATCCTCCGTGCGCGACGCTGAGCTCCAGCCCGACATCCCCTTCTTCTCCTCTTTATCTCCGGAGGAACCAAGGGAACAGCGGGTCTTTCCTCTGGGAGAAGCAGCGCTGTGTTGCGGAGCGCCAACAGCTGATCCCTGGTGTAAACAATGGATCTGCTCGTCGGGTCCCCGCACACGGACGGAAACATTGTAAAAACTGATGAGAAGTTATGACCAAAACTGCTGTTTTGGTCTCCATAATGCCAGAAAAAACTGTAGAATTATAGGACATAGTTCTGACTCTTGAAAGAAAAGATTAAAAAGTTTTTAAAGAGAAAAGCTCGAGAATGAGCAGGAGCTGCTGTAACAGGCGGCCACTCACGCGGCGCCATGTTAATGTTACTAGCCACTATTTAATCATATTAGTCTGGTGTACACTGTTAACCGACTCCCTTTTTGTCCCCATATGTTCTTGTATATATTGTTATGTTTGTTGTGTATTTATCATTCTATTCTTATTTTTGTTTAATTAATTTAGATATAGCTTAGTATTTATTATTTTAATTTCTGTATTTATCAGTACTTTTGCTGTCTCTGTGCTGCTGGACCAGATTTTCCTTCTGGGCATCAGTACAAGTTTATTTCATCTTAACAAAGTCAAAAGCCAACTGTAGACTGAACTGACTCCTCTCAAGTTGTAGCTGCTTCAGATATCAATAACACATTCAATGTGTTAGCGTGATCATAAAATATCATAATTATTTACCCTGAAGGTACTTCATAATACGGTGTGCTGCTTTTGTTCCCTCTTAATTTGGTTTACTCTAGTAAGTGCACTCAAGTGAGACATAAATTAAATGCCAGCGCTCCTTTTCTACATTTAGAGAGCACTCTGACTTTTAACCTTAATTACTACTGAAATGTATAGGATGCTGAGGTCACAGCAGACCACCTCCACAAATACCACCACACTGCTGAGAGAGGTTATACTCATTTCCATTGAGTGGAGAATGTTTATACAGTCTAACATTCATCCCAATGAATCACTATGGGTTCACTTTCAGGCTGAGTGCAAAACATTAATTTATATGGAAATGTGTCTTTTAGATTGCTTTCCACATGATATCATGTGCCTGAATGCTAAAGATTATTTTGTGATATACTGTATTGTAACCAGTGCTTCCATGTTTACTCTCTTCATCTCTCCTCTCTCACAAACATTTCTTCTATTGATGTGATTCATATGTATATATAAACTTTACTTGACTTTTCCTTCATTTTTTTATTGTTTGTTTTAGTCCTTAAAAGTATATTTTCTTTGATGACCTGAAAATACGAATCGTTTCATATTTTCATTGAGTGTTTTCATTAGCTTAAAATGAGCCATTTATATTTCCATAGGGTCCTCTTCACAGACTCTGCCATGTTGCACTTACATGTTTCAACAGCAGCTCAGAACACCTTGGACTGGAGCAAATTATTAGCTCCCAATGCCACTGCTTTCTCTCTCTTGCTTCAGCATTCATTTCCCTTGTACACACACAATACGCTTTAATTTGAAGGGAGGTCTGTTGTATAAGCTTTTATAAGCTTTATGACCTTTTCTGACACATTTTGTATTGGTTTTCATTATCTGGAAACGTGGATTGCATCATTTAAGTCTTTTCTGTATTTTATTTGCTTTTTACATAAATCTCGTATCATATACACAAATGCACTTGCACACACAACACATTTGTGGTGGCTCATGGATGACTCAGAGTTACGGTTCTACAAATACTCATTCATCCTCATTCTTATGGAAAAACACATATTCAGAAAACTGAAACACACCACTCTGGGGTTGGGGCACAGTGCTAAAAAACACAATCATGGAGCACGTGCTTCCCTGCATGTAGACTCATGCATACATATTCGTTAGCAAACACACGTCATACGCTTATTGATTTTGCCACATCATCTGCACACTCGAGGATGAAAACACACACACACACACACACACACACACGGGCAAATATGATGTAAAATTTATTGTGCATGGAACTGCTTTCCCGGGGCTGTAAAAGGCAATAGGCCAGCAGTAGGAGAGATAACAAGGGGGATTAAACATTACTGTATATGATCTTTGTCTGTCTACAACATACAGTATGTGCTCATGCATATGTGAATTTATGTGCAAATATAGATCAAATCCTTGTGATGAATTGTTACTGTGTGTGTGTGTGTGAGCACGTGCTAATGTGCATAAAATGTGTGTACAGATAAAGCTGTAAGTGCTGTATGCGCCAAGCAAAGGAAACAGCATGTGACCAGTCTGTCAAAGGGATTATATTTAGTAGTTCTACAGTTTATGGTCTAATCTATACAGTATTATAATCTACAGTATGTACTGTAGGTGGTAGAAAGCAATCATGTACATTTGCTCAATTTCTGTATTTAAGTACAGTTTTGAGGTTCTTGTGTACATTACATGGGTAATTTTTAGGATTGTCAATAGATTCAGATATTTAAATGTGATTAATCACATTATTGTCCATGGCAAATTAATCGCACATTTTCATCAGTTCAAAATGTACTTTAAAAAGAGATTTGTCAAGTATTTAATACTCTTATCAACATGGGAGTGTGAAAATATGCTGCTTTATGCAAATGTATGTATACTGTATTTTTATTATTGGAATTCAATTAACGTAAAACAATGACAAATATCCAGAAACCGTCACAGGTACTGCATTTAGAATAAAAAAATATGCTGAAATCATAACATAAACTGCAGCCCAACAGGCACCAACAGCTGTCAATGTGTCAGTGTGTTGACTTGACTATGACTTACCCCAAACTTCATGTGATTATCATAAAGTGAGCATGTTTGTAAAGGGAAGACTCGTGGGTACCCATAGAACCCATTTTCAGGTCAAGGGATCCCTTTGAAAATGGCCAGTTTGGAGTGTTATTTAGCCTCCGTCGCGACAAGCTAATATGACATAGTCAGTACCAGCTGATTTGTTAGGGTTTCAAGTTTCATACGATGCCAGTATCTGAGCCAGTTGCAGCCAAAAAATGATAAGTTGCATTAATGAAATTAGTGGCATTAAAACAAAATTGCATTAACTTGCTATTATCACATATATTGATAGATTTAGTAATTTTTTTAGCTATGTTCTACCCAATGACATTTCACAGAAACTTTTGTACTTTTTACGTCACTACCTTTATTGGACACCTGTTTCTATCATTTACTTAACTTCCTTTACTAAGATTTAACGTACAAAACATTTGATCATCTCACAAAATATGATGCATTGTTTAAACTCCACAAAAATATACTGTATAGTATGTGACGCTCTTGACAGTAACTCTTGATAATTTTTCAACCTGGACTCTGTTTCCCCATGTTTTTGTGTCTAACTGACTAATATGGACAACAATTTCTGAGATCGGTACCTAGACGGCAGCTGTTCACAGGCTGCAATGTAATCCAATTAGGGCAAGCTGGCACTGTCATTTACATCCATTAAAAGTGCTTGGTTTTGCCATCGTAGGCTCTGATTGTTTTAATAAGTGTCTGACATTATAGAAAGAGTTTTGCTCAACGGGGGTCTCGTTCTGAAATCTGGTGAGATGATGTGTTGCTGGAAGGCAATGGTGGAAAAGCGAGCGCCGGCCAGGCAGTTTGTTATGTTAGAGTACCAAAAGCATAGCTTAGTGTCAATTAAATGATTTGCATTGTCATGACTGAATATTTAGATGATTTCTACACTGTGGATGAGGTCTTTGAATACATTGGCCCTATTTTTTTTTCTTTTTTTCTCCCCTAGCTGGCTACTATTTCTAACTGGCTGGCTACTATATCCTTGTAGAAAGCCTTTTTCGTGGCGGTGCAGAATACAATTTTGCAGCACTTCTTGTTGAAGGTATCTATTTATCATGTTTCCTCTATCTCTTCCATAATTCTGTCTTGCTCATCACACAGCTTTAGTGCTTCTGGGGAGTGGCACCTGTGATACAAATGTGAAGATGTCTGTGGGCTGGTCTGGACCAAAATGCTATTTATTTTGTCCAGCCCCTTTTTTTCAGATTACCTGTCTCATGCACTACTGTCAGGATATAGACTGTTTTTTTTTTTTTTTTTAATTTGCTCCAATTCTACCTACTGCAGCTTTAAGTAAACGTTGAACGAATATAAAACTTGTAATGTGCAGTTTTCATTTCATCATGTTATTGCACCACTGGCATGAGATTAGATAATAAATCCTTCCAATGATCCTCATAAGCATAGCAGTGCACTCGTGTGTGAATGCAGATGCATATCATCTCACAGAGGCAGATAGCAGGACGATAACAGCTTGCAGACACATGCTGTATGTTGTATTACAGCGTGTAAAAAAGACAATAGATTAAAGATCTTCATTATACAGCACATCAGGGAATGAGCTAAAACTAAAGAGGGCATGATAGAGAGAGAGAGAGAGAGAGAGAGAGAGAAGTGAATGAGTGATAATGAAAGATGGAAGGAAGGAAAGAATGAAAGAGAAATAATAAGGGGAGGATTGGCACATAGAGGTGAAGCCGCCTCTATGAAACACAGAGAAAAACACTAGGACACAATAGCACACTAGGAACTCTGTTCACATGCGCAAAGCTTTCATGGGTGGGCATACACACACACACACAAAGATGCAGAAAAACACACAGCATTTGGAAGCTTGTATAATTCTCTCTGTGGGTGTCAATTAAATCTCTCAGCTCTGTCAACAGCACACACACACATACACACATTCTCTTTCAAAAGCTAGTGCGTCGTCAACACCGGCTGGTTTGGCAAGCAGAGAGAGAGAGAGAGAGAGAGGGAGGAGAGGTGTTGGAGAGAGAGAAATAGAGATAAGAGATAGAGAACTGGTAATATGAGAGCATGAAAGCACTGCAGGTAAGGAAACACTGCACTGGATTCCACACACACACACACACACACACACACACACACACACACACACACACACACATGCTGCTCTCATTTCATATTTTCTCTGGGCTTGAATGGCCAGCGCTGACACTTGGCTAATGAGCTAAATACAGTATATGTGAAGACATCTATGCACACAGCACAGAAAACATTCCATCAGATGCAAACTAATGGATTAAACACATAAATTTCATCCATCCTCATCCCAGTAATTAAAGACCTACTGGCTGCATGTCTTAATGTACCATCAGTGTATCATTGACTGAACAAACAGCAGCACCGTTGGCCACACTGCACTGTGGAACTAGTTCAACTGGTGACAGTGGTGTTGCATAATGCAAAACACATCTTGTGACTGAATTCAAGGCAGATTGTGCGTTATGAAAGCCGCACTCGGAGCAGGTGGCAGGATGTTAACAGGTTTGCTCCCTGCTGAGGTGTCCTTATACAGACTTTAAATCCACAGTGACATGATAAGTGATGCCCATACTTGTCAACCTTCAAATGTCAAAAATCAGACACTGTTTCCTGCATTCTGGTGACTTTTATAGAATGGAAAAATAGAGCTAATAAGTACACTGCAAACAGCATTTTTGTTAAATCTGCTGTCGGTAGAACTGGAGCAAATATGATTTTAAACAGTTCTATGTATAAAATGGTCACTATATCCTGACAGTAGTGCACGAGAAGCAATCTGAAAAAAAAAAAATCATGTTCCTCTGTGTCCTCTGGTGCTCCTCATGGCATCTGCAAGATTTTACAGACCGGATACAACCAATCAGAGCCGAGCTGGAGCTTTGCCATCTCTGCTGTCAGCTGTCAGTCACTCACAGATTCAAATCAAATGGTCAATCTAAGCAGCGCTGATCAATTATGAATAAATATTCTGTTACTATAATGCCTATTTCTTGCCTCAAATGTTTTCAGAAACATCTTGTCGTTATTGTTTAGCTGTAAAATGAGAACGTTTGTGACCGACATGATGGAACCAGTTGAGGAAATACCAAGCACCGCCCACCATCCGGAGCAAATTTGACAGCTGACTCTGTTGACTGAACAACCAATAGCATCTCTCTCTCTCTCTCTCTCTCTCTCTGAAATAACCTGACTGGCCAAGGTCTTCCATCACGGGCTAGTTATTTTAAAGCCTGAAAACAGAGCGAAGAGGACATGCAGAGGTCTAATTTTCTCTCAGAACACTTGAATTTTAATAGGCTGAAAGGTTATTATGGAATTTTGCCCAGTGATGCCAAAAATATTCTACCTACTGCTGCTTTCAATAGGCCTACTTTTTATTTTACTTTTAATTCTCAGGAAGGAAAACTGAATTTTTGCTATGAACTTGTGTGAATCTCTGGTATAAACTAGGCTAATATTCACCAGTTTTTATTGATCCTTTCATTCATTCATTTTTTGCTCCTACTTGAGTAGCTCTCCATTTCTCTCTCCTTCTCCCAAGGCCCTTTCAGACACAGTGAAACAATGGCACTGCGCTCTGAAACCTGTTATTTCCATTGGCTTGTGCCATGCCACAACTGATTTGCTGTGATGCTATGATGTTCAGCAGCGTTCCTCCACTGGATAAAGACATTTGATGTACCTCTATTACTGTCCAGGTGGAAACAGTAGGGCTTATGGCTGATACATGCTGTCCAGTGCCAAAAACAGGCTGAGACAACGAAAAGGAAAAAAAAAAGGTTTGAAAAATTGGCATAAATCAGGAGAAATGCGGGAGAACTGGGTGAAACCGGGAGAGGGGAATGAAAAATTTGAGTCTTCCAGGAAAATGGGGAAGGTTGGCAAGTATGGTGATGCCACTAAAGACCCCAATCATTGGAATAACACAGAGGTATAAGACAGTTAACTTTAACAGTCCCAGGCCCAAAATGTTGGTGCTATGTGCATGAATCGCATTAGACTCAATAGATTTAGGTAGTTTTTTTTAGGATAACCAAGGCTATTTTAAAATGAAGAAATATGTAATGTGAGTAACTGTATTCAAAACATGGACCGTATACAGTGAGCTGATGTTTTAAAGTCACGGTGCATATACCCAAACAACTTTACAATTCATCAACATTACCACAAAGCATGCACACACTGAAACTAGGGCGTTTGGGGCCCCAGAGGGTAAGAGACTCCGGGGCAGTTGCCCACTATGCCAGACAACACACATGATTTTGGTTATTTTTAAGAGCAAGTCAGCACTGCAAAGTCAGCATGGAGCCTAAGGATGAATACATAAATAAATGACTCAACAATAATGCTAACAATAAATATAGCCTTTAATTAATTGATAAAATATGGCATATTCAGTTTTAATTTGCTTCTATATGTATAATTTGTGTTAATTCCCCAATTTACTCTTCTGTTTAATATTCCCTTTTATTGTTTATGTTTATTTTTTTATTGACTTTTAAATCCATTCATTTTGGCATTTATTTTTGTATTTAATTTTATTTATTTTAGATTTATTTTAAATGTGTTTATTTATTTAGACATTTATTTGTGTACAATTTTCCCTTCGCATTTCACCACTTTCTGATCCCCAAACTTAATTACCGATATTTTTTTTTTTGTTCTTTACACATTTATTTTTACATTTCTTTTGCATTTTCTGCCTCATTATGCAAATGAGGGGCTGCTACATTTACATATTTATTTATTTATTGAGTCATTTGTTTATTTATTTAACTATTTATTTTTGATTATGGCACATTCTCTTCTCCACAGGAGCCTGCTATCACTAACATACATAATGATAAAATATATAATAAATAAATATTACATATTCTTATGTAAATTCAATATAAATACATTATTATTAGTAGTATTTTTATTATTATTATTTTATATGCAGTTAGTAATTAACATGTTTGTTCAGAAAAAAAAGAAACTGTGGGTTGAATAAGTTGCTGTGCTGTTATTCCATGTTTGTTTTGCCACAGTTTTTCCCAGCACAAATCAATATCATCACCCTTGGCGTTATTAATGTGACATTCTGAATATGAAAACCAAACCATGATGGAATAGATGAGAAGGCAGAAACAATATTGAAGGTACTTTAAACTTGCAATGACAAGCATGCCCTCTCCTCCTCTACAACCATAAGATAAGAATATGACACACAGTGACTGACAGTTTGACCTCTGACTTGATGCACATTGACATTGCTCTTCGTCTTTATCTGCATCCATCTGCTTGATAGTGAATAGCACATATCCATATTCCAGCACAGGGGGTTGATATCTTTTTTTTTCTACCATTTACATCATATAATTCAGTAAAGTAATAATACAGGAAAACATTTGGTATTTACCATCCTAATGCTGTTTTCTGACACAGAACAAAGACAAACCTTCTTAGAACTAGATAATAAAAGCCTAACATGCCATTTGTTTTCTGCATTTGCCCAATAAAAGGCAATGGGTTCAGTTGGAGTGGAGTTTCCACATCAACGTTGTAAAAGCTCCATTAAAATGACTGAAGTGCATCTACTCCTCATAGTATGTTTGGACTCACACTTGTTTTTGCATGACCAGCTTTCACAGCAAGTGCTGATTTAGTTCAGAAATGAACACTAACAGAAGCAGATAATGAATGCACCAAATATGTTGGTGTATCACAACAGTGCAGGATAAAATAGGTAGTTCAGGATCGTGAAATGCAACACTGGAATAATATCATAGTGACATTTCTTTTACATTTGAAGTCATGTTAATCCAGTTTGATCTCTTGGTTTCCAACACTTTTCCCAATAATGTGGACTGGACCAAATGCTGGAAATTAAAACATGTAACCATTCTAAAGCAAATTGTTTGTTCATGTCAATGACGTCTATCCACTGGAAACTGACAGGAGGTGGTTTGGATGTTAATAAAGTACTCAGCGTCCCTCAGCATCAGAGACCAATGCGTGGGGTACCCCTCTTGTGTTACTTTTGAACAGACCAGGGATGCCATGTAGATATACACTTGTTACATGCATAGTGTTGATAATAGCATCACATGACTAAAGACTGATGTGAGAAAATAAGTCAACATTACTTTTAGTTTCACACAGGACACAAACACCAACCTCCTGGCTGGTCTCCTTAGCGGACTCTGAGTGGGCAGCTGTGGCTCAGAGGTAGAGTGAGTCACCCACCAATCAGTCTCATGTCAAAGTATCCTTGTGCAAGATACTTAACGTCAAATTGCTCCCGAAGGCTGAGCCATCAGTGTATGATTGAGTATTTAGATTAGATCCTGATGGGCAGGTTGGTTGGTACCTTGTATGGCAGCCTCTGCCACTGGCGCACGAATGTGTGTGTGAATGGTGACATGTAGTGTAAAGCACTTGGAGTGATCGGAAGACTAGAAAGGCACTATGTTAATGCAGTCCATTTATCATTTACTCTCATGCTATTTCTACTGCATCACATGCTCCAACCGTTGAACCGTTGACGTCGCAGGCTAGTTTATACTGGAGTTAGTTGAAAGTCTGCTTCATAACATACTGTCACCAAAGGGTGCCTATGTTTGTTGGAATGAGAACAGGTTTGCAAACATGATTAAAAGCAAGAATATTCTTGTAAGTGTTTAACATCTAAGTCACTTAAATAATTTAATGATGTATTAATTCAAGTGTTTTGACCATATGAAGCAGCAGAATAAGTGATAAACATTATATCATTGTTAGGACTAACCTGCAAACACTGTAAGACTGTAAGTCCAATATTCACTCTCCTCTTTGATAGTTTTTTTTCTTTTTTTTTTTTGGTCTCCATCAACTCCTGAGGAAAATATCTGGCACTCCAGATGAGGAGTACATTCAGCCAGAGACTGATCCCCCCTCGGCACACTACAAACCGTCTGGGTCAGTCCTTTCTTTTGGTGGCCATCAGGCTCCATAACCAAGGCCTGACCCCCATGTGACTCTGATCATCTGCTCCATATTTATTCCAAATGTATATATTACATATAGTTATATCATTACATATACATATGCTGTGCATATACAATACTCACCACCTGCTGCACTTTACTTATTACTGTTACTGTTATTTATTTTACTGTCAATTTTCTTCATTGCACCTTATTTCATTCACTGCACCTTCTCTTTTACTTTTTACTGTACTGTATTTATCTGTACTGTTGCTGCTGCTAAGACACCCGAATTTCCCTCCGGGGATTAATAAAGGTTCATCTTATCTTATCTTATCTTATCACTTTAGCTGTTAAATGCTCCACCACGTTTACTAGCTAGTCACTGCCTGCTGCAGAGATCTGTGAGCTTGAATCAAAACCATAATTTGAGGGCTTGGTGTGCTGAAAGATGCTAAAATGCTCTGTACATACTTGCTACGAATCAACCGATTGAATGGGCATTATCAGTAGTTATCAGCCTCATAGATATGGGTTAGAACAGGCCTGCTACACCTCCTAGTAGGTTCAGAAGACTGTTATGTATTCACATGATCACCAATACAAGAAGACAAAGTGTGGCAGCAACTTCTAGTGGAGGAAGGAGGAAGTCAGGTGGTGTAATATGAAGAGTGACAAAGTCTGCTTAGGGAGTCAGTCGGGGCGGAAGGAAGAAAAACAAACAGGATTTTCACCCAGGAGACCACTAGTCATGTTCCATGTTAACTTACTTAACATACTGTATATAACTTAACATACATAGCTTACTTAATTTAAGTAACAAACATATTTATTTCAACCCAACCCATGGTCTTTGCATTAAAATGTTAACCATGTTAAAATTGCGACAGTGTTACTTTCACAAAGCAAGGGTAGATTGAGTTGGGCCCATCGGAAGCATTAGAATTGAAATTATTAAAACTGAAAATGACATTTTAACAGGTTGATAACTTTCAAAATGGGTGCAGTAGAGCTGAGGGGAACAACAGAGTGAATGAGAATTCTCTACAGGTCCATCATTATGATGGAAACCTGTCACCATTTGATCCACTGTAATATACAGCTGCAAGAAAACGTATGTGAACCCTTTGGGATTACTTGTATTTCTGCATAAATTGGTCATCAAATGTGTTCTGATCTTCATCTAAGTCACACCAATAGACAGTCTGCTTAAACTAATACGACACAGAAAATATGTTTTCATGTTTTTATTGAACACAACATGTACACATTCACAGTGCAGAATTGAAAAAGTATGTGAACCCCTAGGCTAATGACTTCTCCAAGAGCTAATTGGAGCCAGGAGTCAGCCAACATGGAGTCCAATCAATGTGATGAGATTGGAGGTGTTGGTTAAAGCTGCCCTGCACTATAAAAAACACACACCAGTTTTGAGTTAGCTGTTCTCTGATTGCCTGATGTGAACCATGCCTTGTACAAAAGAACTCTCAGAAGACCTATGATCAAGAATTGTTGACTTGTATGAAGCTGGTAAGGGTTACAAAAGTATCTCTAAAAACCTTGATGTTCATGTCTTCATGGTAAGACAAAATGTCTACAAATGGAGACAGTTCAGCACTGTTGCTACTCTCCCTAGGCGTGGTCATCCTATAAAGATGACCGCAAGAGCACAGCACAGAATGCTCAGTGAGGTGAAGAAGAATCCTAGAGTGTCAGCTAAAGACTTACATAAATCTCTGGAACATTTTTGTTGTAAAATCTATAATAAGTAAAACATTAAACAAGATTGGAGTTCAGGGGAGGACACCACGGATGAAGCCACTGCTGTCCAAAAAAAATAAATAAATAAATAAACATTTGCAAAAGAGCACCTGGATGTTCCACAGCACTACTGGAAAAAACATTCTGTGGACAGATGAAACCAAAATTGAGTTGTTTGGAAGTAACACACAATGCTATGTGTGGAGAAAAAAAGGCACAGCACACCAACATCAAAACCTCATCCCAACTGTGAAATATGGTGTAGGGGGCATCATGGTTTGGGGCTGCTTTGCTGCCTCAGGGCCTGGGCGGATTGCTGTCATCGATGGAAAAAAAATGAATTCCCAATTTTATCAAGACATTTTGCAGGAAAACTTAAAACCATCTGTCTGCCAACTGAAGATCAACAGAGGATGGGTGATGCAACAGGACAACGACCCAAAGCATAGAAGTAAATCAACAACAGAATGGCCTCAACAGAAGAAAATAAGCCTTCTGGAGCGGCCCAGTCAGAGTCCTGACCTCAACCCGATTGAGATGCTATGGCATGACCTCAACAGAGCAATTCACACCAGACATCCTAAAAATATTGCTGAACTGAAACAGCTTTGTAAAGAGGAATGGTCCAAAACTCCTCCTGACTGTTGTACAGGTCTGATCTGCAACTTCAGGAAATGTTTTGTTAAGGTTATTGCTGCCAAAGGAGGATCAACCAGTTATTAAATCCAAAGGTTCACATACTTTTTCCACCCTGCACTGTGAATGTTTACATGTTGTGTTAAAAAAAAACAAAAAAAAAACATGAGAATATATAATTTTTGTGTGGTATTAGTTTAAGCAGACTGTGTTTGTCAATTCTTCTGACTTAGATGAAGATCAGAACACACTTTCTGACCAATTTATGCAGAAATACAAGTAATCCCAAAAAGTTCACATACTTTTTCTTGCAACTGTACAAATATATGCATACACATACATCACATCAACGATTTCACACTTTTAAGAACCAGAATGCGTGTTTTAATGAATATCTTATAAACATGTTCCTCTCCATGCTTAACTGAGACTGCTGCGCTATTATGTGTATTAATACATTATCTGCCATATCATCACAACAAAAAGAAAGGCTGCTGTTTCCCTGCTGCATATCTCATAGAGACATGCAAAAAATATTAGAACTGCAATTGGTAGCTATTTAAAATTAAAACCCAACAAACCCCCTGCTAAAGCCAAATCTAAATAAACACTGTAAGCGCTAAATCTGTGGTGTCAGGAGTCTTTGAGCTGCCTTCAGCAGAGTCCACATTAATACCAAAGCTGGACCACTACATGTCCTTGAGGGGCCAATTCATTAGTTAGCTGGAAAGCCCAATCAATCACAATGTATCAGGGAAGACTACAGATCATAATTCAGCCCAGGTACAGCAAAGAGAAAAGACAGGGAAATGAGACCATGGATGGATGGAAAGAAAGGCAAACAAGACGGATTGGCAGGCAGGGAGAATGGAAGAGGGATGACTGCAGCTGAAACTGCAGACAGTTTAAGGTGTTATCACGAGTTGCTTGGCGTTGCAGTCATTAGAGGTCACCTGTCAACAGTGGTGGAAGAAGCAGTCAAATCTTTTACTTAAGTAAAAAAGGCAATACCGCAGTGTAGACACACTGTTACAAGTACAAGTCCTGCATTAAAAATGTTAGTCAAGCAAAAGCACATAAGTATCACATCCAAATATACTTAAAGTACAAGTACAAACAGAGAGCTTAAATTTTTGTTGTTTTGTTATATAACGTGTGTATTTTACTAACATCAGTTACATAACAAGCTTAGTTATGTCACAAAACATTCATATTTTAACTCAAACCAAAGTTTTTTCCTAAACATAACCAAGTGCTTTTATTGCATAAGTAAACGTAAAAACTAAGTAAACCCCTGGAAGCAGAAACTTGAAATGCCGTCCAAAACTGAGCAAGAGGCAACACATTCTCCCGCCCAATCATCAAATACCACCATTGTTCAGTGCCCCTTGATATCAGAGTTCGACGCATGGGGTACCACTCTTGTGTTACTTTTGGACAGACAGCATGTCAATGTACGCAGCTTAGTGTCCTTTCAGAATAAACTTCGTTTTCACAAGAAGTTAAGTTTACGCAACACAGCCACTTAGTTGACGTTAACTTCACTGACTCACAAACCACGTGACTAAACAATGACATAACAAAATGAGTCAGCGTTACTTTTAGTTTCAGACGGGACACGAACACCAGTCACATAGTTGAAATCTCCCCTTCTGCCTACCCTAAGTGAACTCTCACGCTAACAAATAATAACATAACGAATAACATTGCAGGTGTGTATACATTGGAGTTAGATGAAAGCCCGGATCGTCACATACCGTTGCTAAGGGGTGCCTCATTGGGTCGGTTTCTGATGCAGAGGGTCATTGACCAAAAAGTGGTATTGGACAAGATTGCTAGGGGTATTTAGAGTATCATGATTTGAAGCATCAACTGTGGCGTATTTGACAAGTTGAGAGTGAGAATGTGTTAAAAAAGGCCATGTGGAATTGAGCATGTAACAACATATGGCAACATTTTAAGTAGTCACATTTACTGTATTATATGAACATTTTCATTTAACTAGATTCCGTGAACGTTTCTTAGCTGTATTATCAAGGGAGCTCAGGTTTCATGATCAAATACAAGCTATTGATTAGCAAGAGACAGAGCAAAGGGAAAGCCTCTGATGCTCTACCCCTGAGATGTCAGCAAAGGAAAACAGATTCACGCACATGCACACAAACAACCTCTAGGGGCAGTCCCAAAGGTCTAAGTATGTCTCCTCGACTTGTCTGCAATTGTTCCCCTGCCTTCATCGATCTCTCATAGATCAATGTAATAAAATAGAAACAGGTGTAGGTTTGCACCCAGAGGAAACGACAGCACATTAATCACAGCCTGTGCTCACATGGAGCTGCTCCCGAGCTACCCTAGATTGGTTTAACAATGATTTCCAAGGCTCATCTGTCAAATTATAAGGGTTTTAATGACTTTCAAGGCCTTTGGCTACATAAGCGTGATGATTCAAAATGACTGTGATTTAGAGCTTCCGAGTTGTAAAGTAGTTAAGTACATTAAGTACTTTAACAAAGTAATTGTGAGTTAATGGTACTTTGCTTGATTATATTAAATTTGAGACTTAACACATTTCCTCCAGTATTTGCTACTTACTATGTAGAAAAGTATTTTACAGAAGGCTAAACCATAGGCTAAACTATCCAGCACAGTTAGACCATCTAAATTACTTCTTTAAAGCAAAGGGTGTAACCACAAAGGAAAGCACTGACTATTTACCAATTTAAAACCTATGTGAAACACGTGTGAAAGTACTATTTTGCTGTGATACTGGTACATTCCCTGAGCAAAATTATGCCCATGCTTTGTCTTCCTCTTGCATGAAGGTACATTAGCAGCAAACAAAAACAGAAGATTCATACACTGAAGGCAGAGGCTCCATGCAAGGTGCCAACCTGCCCATCAGGATCTAATCTAAATACTCATTCACACACCAATGGTTATGCCTTCGGTAGGAATTTGGTGTTAAATTTCTTGCTCAAGTACACTTCAACATGTGACTGAAGGACTACGACATCTTTCACCATGAGGAATCCCTGATGAGGTCTCCAAACTACGTTGTGGCACAAAAACACATGTAAGAAATACACGGTAAATAGCATGACACCATACGTGAGACACATTGTTGATGGTGCTGGTTTCATATTTCCACATTCTTTTTAAATATTTATTCCTCTAGGTGCAACAGCAACTTTGCTCTGTGTTGCAAATGCAACACATACAGTAAGTTCCTATTGTTACAGGTGACCCCTCATGCTTTCTTTGGCTGTAATTCGGTGGCTGGAGTTCCCGACAGGACCAGATATTTAGCATTCTAGATATCTGGAATGTGTCAAGCCAACACCTATTTGCCTCTGATCTGGGGTTTTTGTTAGAGAGCTACAAAAACTGTGGAAAGTCAGGACTAGTCATGTGTGTGAACTAAGCAATAAGTGGAGCTGAGTTGGGATTACAACAGGAGGAGCACAGGTGTAATGGGATGGGACTGAGCCATCGTTAATGATTTTATTTATTTTGTGCTTTTCCTGCTATGACAAGTCAAAATGTCTGCTATATATAAGTGCTCCAATAACCATGAGAACAGGGTGAGCTGTCCCGCCCTAACAGGAAGTAACGGAAAGGTAAAAGAGATGTCAATCAAGTCTAGTTTGCACATACTCACACAGTCTAGATAATATAATCAAGCAAAGTGCCATACGTGAAAACATGTGTAGGTGGAAATCCAGATTCACTGATGCTGGATACACAATACACAAGAATCAAGCCGATTTTGGGTCCTGTTGCCCCTCTTGAAAATAGTCAGCAGGCCCAGATTTCTTTGATGGTCCTAGATTGTTATACTAGATCTAACTGTCTTTCCAGATATTCCTGTGGTGTGACGTATGTTAACAGTGTTTCTTACAACTCCTGATCGGCTGGGAAGTCCATCCTGGCTGATTTCAATTCCAAAATGTTAAACAATATCAATATTTATGACCAGATATGCTGCTGTGTGTGGGGAACCCCGAGGACAGCCAAAAACGCAGTCACGTGGGAAAGAACAATAGCCACCTGAGAATCAACCACGGCCATGACGATTTGAAACACAAGTTTCTAATTAAATATGTCTCTATGATTTCATGGAGAAACTAACATTGCTAATTCTTCCTGATTTTGCAAGATTTGGGTGAGGGTTAGGGTTAGGGTTAGGTGAGAGTAAAGACTCTTGTTGTTCATGAATGGAATCTGTTAAAACTGTTGCATTTATCATAATATATTGTTGTGTGTGGGGTCTCTCACATTTTCAAAATTAAAAGTTAAGATTTGAAAAATCTGTTAGTGTGGGCCAGCCTGAATTTGCTCATGTATGAGAACCTTACAGCAACATGTCCCATTAATCACACCTCTAGATTAAACGTGAGCACTCCAACCTTTGCCATTCATTCAACAAAGGTAATTTGACTTCATGTTTCGGAGGTAAATCAATGACAGGATCTTGCGTTCCTGAGGTCAGCGCAAAAGATAAAACAGAACTCTTGTGTATTAACCTCAGAGACAGGTTATAATGTTATTGAATAGTGATTTTTACTTTATTTATCTGAATTATTCTGTGACAGCAGGTGTCAGTTTTCCTTTTTAAGTCTATTTTAAGTTGATGCAAATAAAGTTTTCAAAGGACAGAATTTGAATGGTGTGAACATGGAGGCTCTAGAGAGGCTGTGAAATTCAGCCTTAAGTGCAGTCTTAAATAAAATAGATTTTAGCACATCACGCTGTGCTGCTGTCTTGTATAAAGGTGTAGGGCCTCTGTTGAAACTTGGCACAATGATCCTTAAGTTTCATGACAAAATCACTTCTCGAAAAGTTGACTCTCAGGAGGTTGTGACGGCCTCAACAGAGAGAGATCAGCTTTTATGAATGTCACTAAACGGTATGAAAATGGCAGCCAAGTAGCTACGACAGGGCAGCACTGGTGGATTTGTCAGCATTTAATGAGGCAGCTGGTGGGGAGGCGAGGCATTGTTTTCCTCTCATTGGGGATGCATTGAGTAATTTGCCGCAACCGGGGAGATGCCATCCCCTTTCATCCCTCCTCAAATGGCCGCCTGTCTAGGGCAGATGCCAAAAACTGCTCCGGTACCATTCCTGAGCACATTGTTATCATTCAGCAGGGGTGGGCCACCGCAGCTTAATAGGGTGATAAAGGGAAATAACGGTGTAATTAAAGCTAACATACAATCAGAGAAATTCTAATAGAAATGTTATGTAAAAGTGGTAAAATATGTAGAATGGGATTTTTTTAATGCTGCTGGAATCAACATGGGATCTATCATTTCAGACATATGTTGCGCATGAAAGCATCAACCCTGCAAACATATATTTTAAAGAACCATACCAGTGGTTTTACATGTTTTAGCACATCCAATACAAATGACTTTTATGCTTTACATCCCAACTCACTTTGCAAACCATGCTACTGTTTTGTTTGTTATACCAAGCATTCATTGGTCTCCATTTCTTTCTGTACAATAGGAAAATCACGAAAATTTCTTTAAATTCGCTTGAGATGTCAAGCCACTGACTATCAGGTCTGCATTGTTGTTTGTTAGTTCAGGAATACTTGGGGGTAATGTAGTGCAGAGTTTTACAACCAGCCTGCGTGATTTAGCATCACACTTTCATTAAGTTGGGGGACTCACAAGAATCATCACAAGTGGCAGAGGACAATATACTGTATACAGACTTTTAGTCCCTGATATGGCTCTAAAAACTACATTTACCATTATGCAGGTCCACTGCCATTTGTTAGACCCTCCTAAACCAACACATTCTCACACCCAACATGGTCAGTGGCTTAAGAATATGATGCTGCAGGTACCTCTCTAGCATCTCTTTTGGATGTGTCCGGGAGGCATGCCTGTTTCCGCTTGTTACATGCATAGTGTCTTAAAAAAAAAAAACAAAAAAAAACAACTTCTGGGTTCACAGTGTTTGTAAAATTTCTACTCGTTACATGCATAATGTCTTTTCAAAATAAAACTTACATGTGGCAGGAAACATACAGTTTCCACTCATTGCATGTATAGGGACTATTCAAAATAAACTTTCAACGCAGGTTTACTCAGTTTTTAGGTTTATTTATGCAACAGAAGTACCAAGTATGTTTGTTGTGTTAAATAAGTATATTTATTACTTAACTTGCACTAGTTAAGTACTTAAGGTAAATACAGTCAAAAGATGTCTAACTATGATGCTCTACATAACCCTCTAGTGTCCGTTTTTGATGAGTCAGGTTGCGCTTGTTACATGCATAGTGTCTTTTCAAAATAAACTTCTGTGTTTATAGGATTTTGGCTTCACACAGGGCACAAACAGCGGTTTTCTGGGTGAAAGTCCTGTGTTTGTTGGACCCATCCATCCTCTCCTTCCACTCACCCATGGACTTTCTCGCTCTTTATACTACCGACAGCTTGTCTAATTGTATAATAATCAGATGCCGAGGGAAACTGCTCAAGCATCTGTATTTGATGAGTTGGGAATGAGACTGGGTTGCCTTGCCAGTTAAATGTCCTCGTCTTTCAAACTCCATTCCCTAAGTTCAACACTTAATAACCTGATGATGTCATCGAGGCTTTAAAATTGTAAAGCCTCGAAGACATCATTAGGGTTATTTTCTCCGACTTGACAAAGCTCCTCCAGAGCTACAGAATACCTTATACAACAGGTTTGACAGGTTCAATAGTACATCTTGTGACAAATTTCCCTCCGGGGATTAATAAAGGTTCATCTTATCTTATCTTATCTTAAATAAGCCAACGTTCATGTGTAAAATTGGTGGAGCGCCCACACAAACTGCACTACAATACAACAATACTTGGGCAAAATGAACGCATATTCTGATGAATTACACAACACAATCAAGTTTCAGTAGTCTGCTAACTGATTTTATACATTATAGAAATACATGGAAACCAATGGTGGCTGGAATTGTAAAAAAAATAAAATAAAATAAATAAATCAAACCTAAATGTGCACAGCATGCATTTGAAAATGTACAACATGGTAGTAGTATGCATGATTTCCAGTTCAAACTTGTGAATACCATTTTTTGGCTGCATTTTTTTGGGAAATGCCAATGAAATCAAGACCTTGTGAATATTCACATTTGAGGTAATGTTGCAAGTATATCAAAAGAAAGGAAATGGTGTTCTCAATTAATTAATTCATATTTCACTCAAATAATGTAGAAAACTTTAAAAGAAAAAAAAAAAGTGCATTTTATATTTGCGAATTTAAAATTCCTTAAAGTGGCAGTAGGCTGAGACGGAGACTTTGGCCAATCACAGGTCATTTCCTATTGACTGTGTATAGTTTTATAAAAAGTAACTTTTTAAAGTCATATTCGCTCCATTTCTACCCACTGCAGCTTTAAGGTACATGGAAAGGCAACATCAGGCTTGAAGACGTGAAGAAATGTAAAACTGAAGTAAAATCACTATGTGACAGAATGACTTTTGAATAGCAACCATGAGTTTTGAGGTCATGAAGGACTGTTTAATATTTATACCTTGAGTGAAGAAAAGAAACTTTTTTTTTTTTATATAAATGACAGCTGTTGAAAAAGAAATATAATTTTTAATAACAATAACATTTTTTCATTCAAATAGTATATATCCTTCAAACTTTTGGTTCCTCACTTCCCAACTTTTCTGTAGAATTGTCCATGTAAGATTACAATTTCTACACTGTGGACACAAAGTTTCTCTGTTCAGTTCTTGTAGATACATGGAGCAGTCCGGGAACAGACATTTGTCTAATGATACATAAACTAACACTGAAGGAAAGAGATGGTACAGTGGCTAATTCATTAATACAATATATGAATTACTTATGTTTTCGAGTTTTAATCACATCTACCATTTTGAATATCTCATAAATGCATTATCCATATTCTTGTTCAATAATAAAAACGTATGGCAAAGAGAGGCCAATAGATTAAATAGGAGATATTCAATATGATGAATAAGTAACTTCCTGGCAGTACAAATGATGTATAGTAAGAACAAAAAGGAAAGCATTATAGAACAGAGATGAAAATACAAAGGTGATTAAAACTGCATACGGCACTTATATTTGCACCCAATACAAGCATGTGTTTTCATGAAATAAGCAGTATAACCCTTTTAACACACACTGATCATCTGTAAGACAATTTTCTCTCTTGCAATTAAGAAAGTAGCTTTAACACTCTCTTGGGATAAATGTCCAATTTCAAAAATGTGCATTAAAATGATCTTAATTGTCCACAATCTTCTACTGAAATTCTACTGAAACTCTCATGCTGTGTTCAAGTGCTGTTTTGAGAGTTCAACATCCAAAACTTCTGAGTGCTGAGCAGTGTCTTTGCATATTAATCAGTAGCTGATGTGTGTAGGTCATTTAAAATAATAATAATAAAAATAATAATAATAATTATTATTATTATTATTATTAAGACTAATAATTAAATTAAAAAAACAAAGTATGAATAAGGTTTAATGTTGATCCCATGACAATATGAATGAACATGTGATGTTTTAGTTCTGGCCTTTGTTGCTTGGCATGATCTAACACAGTGGTTTCCAATCTTTTTGGCTTGTGACCCCTTAAAGTGTTAGTTTGAGTGTTTTGAAGTAGGACTGTATGAGGTACTTATCCATAGTAGGTGTATTACTTACTGTAGATGACGTGCCCCCTGCATTGAGAAACAGACAGGAGCACCGGAGCAGAGCGATACAGTGCTGTGGGCAGAGATGTTAGAAAAACATATTTTAGCCACCTAATAGAAAGGCTCACCCAAAAAATTAAATCGTTTAACTGTACATTATATTTAGAAAATTAGCCGACGGTGAACTGAACTGAAAGTGAAACGTTTCTACTCTTTTTGTCATTTTAGCCTGCTGGCTTTGGAGACAGCATAGATAAGTTTCGCTTTCAGTTCAATTTCCCGTCGGAAAGGAGAAGGAAAGGGCCGTCTGACGGCAAGATAAAGTGGTGACAATATTGTAAATATAACATACACAGTTTTTTTTTAGGTTAGCTTTTCTTTTAAGTGGCAAAAATAATATATTTTATTTTCTGCTGTCTCTGTCTACAGGACTGTATTGCTTTGCTCCGGTGTCGGTGTTCCTGTCTATATCTCCAAACTGGGGGTAAACTGACCGTCATTTACTGTAAGTAATACACTTACTATGGATGAGTACCTCATACAAGCCCACTTCAAAAAAAAAAAAAAAAAAACAAACAAACAAAATATCCCTTTAAAACAAGGCAATATATTTTTATTCATATTGTTTATGAGAATTTGTATATGAAGAGTTTTATGTTATTTTTTCTTTTGCTTTTACTTGTTTGTGATGTGTTAGAAATAAATAAATACAATAAAAATGAACTAAACCTGTCGTCACCTGTTGCACGCTTTGGTTTAGACAGTTTCTCACATTATATACAATATTGAGAGCACTGTAGAGATAGGATTATCCATTATTCAGAAGACAAACAGAAACATGTATCTATCATATCATATAAATGTTGTGTAGCATAATGTTATACTGCTTTCCTATCCAGTTAATCATCTCATGAGCAATCACATTTATTCCACAACCCCTTTGGTTGGGTCCAAGCCCCAGGCCAGGAACCACCACTGTAATACACCAAAATAGGTTATTTTTCCCAGGTGTGTGTGCAATATGTGTTTAATTAATCTCATCAAAATAATCCAGCACCAATCCAGAGGAAAAAAAAAAAAAAAAAAACGTTAAGTGATAACTGATGACAAACTGAGTGACAGGTACTTACATGCAGTGCAAAACAGATAAGAATTCAGTTGTAGATGTTGAGAAAATATCATAAAGCCTCTGAAATGTTATTTGCCTTTAAATTAAAATGATTTATTTTCCTTGGCTCTTTTCCTTTTGAGACAATAGTAATCCTCCTGCAGTCCAGTCACACCATTCCACTCTCTCTGCTGTGTTCTTAGCTCACAGCGCCCCTTGTGGCCAAGTCCAAACATCATGCATGCCACCCTCCAATGCTTTCCAATCATTTCCCACAGCAGTTCCCCCTAAATACACCAGCCTTTCACCAAGCAACCTCATCAGATAAGAACGTACGCTGAGGCACAAATATTTTACAGTTATGAGTCTGAATAAAATGCCATAACTGAAATTATAACAGCAAAGAGAGAGAGAGAGAGAGAGAGAGAGAGAGAGAGAGAGAGAGAGAGAGAGAGAACCATCAGGCTCCTTGTACGTCTTTCATTGTACAAGTGTTTAGTGAGTTAAATTACAGTGAAAATATTTCTTGTGATGCTACGGTAGCTCCTCAAAGACCCCTGGTGCTTCCAAGAACAGAAGCAAAACCGTTGCAGTAAAATGTTGGACTGAAAACACACTTTTCCATCCAGACTGAGTCTTTTTTTGAAGTATAAAAATAATATTTCTGCTCTATTATGAAGCAGTATGATCGAAAATATGACAGAGGAAGGAGTTAAGATGAGGAAGAGACAGGGAGCATTCGGAGGGGGCGTACGTATCAGATTCATATCCCCCCCCCAGCACCACCACCACCACATCCCTTTTTTAGTTCATAACTGCCAAGGGTATTAATAATTAATGAGGACAATTCTCTGGCGTCTGGATGAGTCATACTTTCTGCTACTTGGTTTCCCAAAAGCCCCATAGGTTGGATTAACACAGAAACAGAAAATCTGAATTTTTAACAGTAAAACGGAGCAGGCATGAATGTTTGATAGGTGCCTAAAAACAGATGGAATGATGATACCTGCTAGACAATAAGGCCTGGGCCAAAAACAAGCTTCAATTGTGAGAGGAATTGTGGCATATTCCGACGTGAAATCAACAAAAAGGGAGACAAAAAAAGAACATGGTGAGGAATCTGAATGAGGCTCCATAAACACTACATATTACATCTCTAAAATCAGACTTTGCAGTGCATCACAAGATCTAGACCACAAACAAAGCACAAAATGCACAAAAAAAGTTTAAATGAGTTTCAAATGTTTAGTTTGGCATGAATTTTTTTTCTCAAAGGGGACATATCATGGAAACTTTTTCAGCACTTGTGCACATACATTTCGTAAATAGAGTGTCTACCAACCCACAAACTGTGAAATAAAACATCCCAGTCTTTTGCAGGCACCTAGATCAGAAAACATGTGACTCAACAATCCATTCAGATTTTGCTCATTATACCACCCTCCCATCGTATTTTTCAGACTGGGCTTTTTCAGGAGGGGGGCTTAAAGAGAGGTCGTATAACAGGTGATACCTGCTAGACAATTAGACCTGTGCCAAATAAAAACTTTCAAAAGCTTCAAAAGTAAGAGCAATTTTGAGATGTACAGCCATGCAAACAACAGAAAGAGAAAGAGAGACAATAAAAGAATATGCTAGGGAATGTGACTGAGGCTACATTAACAGGTAATTATTGCTAATATTATATAGTTAAAATCAAACTTTGAAGATTTTTTAGAACATCATAAGGAGATGTGAACTACAAAAACAGCACAACTTTAAATGATGTGTTCAAGCTTCAAATGTTAAGTTTGGCATGAACATTTTAGCTTGAACGGGACATATTATGAAAAACTCACTTTTTCAGAGATTGTGCACATACATGTGAGTATCCAGACTGTCTACTAACCCACAAACTGAACTAATTTTGTGGTCTGCCAAGATCAGAAAACGTGATTCAACAAGCCATTCAGATTTGGCTCCCCTAATAATTTATTGTTCAACACAGGCCATTTTGGTCGAATATGACAATAGAATAGAAATCATTTTGTTTTACTTTTGCATGGCAGTTTGTAGGCGGATGTTTTACTGGCATCCGGTAAAGGCTGGACTGGCCATCTGGCATGCCAGGCACTTTTGGGCTGACGCAACTGCCTTTTTTCTTTTTTTTCATTTTTTTTTTTTTTTTAACCTAACCAGCCAGGACAGGTATTTTTTTCTCTAAATTGACTCAGGCTGATGGTGATTGAGATCTGTCTGTATCAGTCCCACTCCTACATGCTCTATAGGATAGGAATGTGCGTGTGCGCTCTGCTGACACGTTGTGTCCCTGCCAGTACTGGCGTTGGGCTGGTACTCACCATTATTCAGTACCGGCCCCTCTACATTTTACTCCTTGGCGTACCGTGATTTTTTATTGCATAGCGGAGCTTCTCACAAGCTGATGGTACGCTTCTCTGCCCTCTCCATATCAATGCTATGACTCCGTTAACTGGCTTTTTTTCTCACTGGCTGGCTACCCCATATTCTTGCGGAAAAAACACTTTGTGAAGGTACCTATTTATCATGTTTCTCTCTTATTTAATCCTTCCTTAATTCCTCCTCGCTCATTACACAGCTTTAGTGTTTCTAGGGAGTGGCACCGTTGATATACGAATGTGAAGATGGGTGGTGTCTGTGGGTTGGTCGGGACTAAATGCTAGGGCCGATTTTGTATCCCAGTCGCATTAAGTCCAAAATGGTGGAAGCATAGCTTTGCTACATGCTCTGATTTTGCAATGGAACAAACTATTGACTTTCAACTCTACAACTCAACTCTGAGCGGCGGTAGCTCAGTCCGTAAGGACTTGGGTTAGGACGCGGAGAACGCTGGTTCAAGTCCCCCATAGACCAAGACCAAATGGTTGCTGGAGAGGTGCCAGTTTACCTCTTGGGCACTGCTGAGGTGCCCCTGAGCAAGGCACCAAACCACCAACTGCTTTGGGCGCTTGTCAGGAGCAGCCCCCTCACTCTGACATCTCTCCATTGACGCATGTATATGTATACTGTGTGAACAACAGAGTGTAAAACTGAATTTCCCCACTGTGGGACTAATAAAGGAATATCTTCTTCTTCTTCTTCTACATATACTGTACATTCTTTGTTATCACCCACAACTTAAAAACTCCCTTTGCAAAGGTGCACCATATTGTTCCGGTAAGCCAGTCAGAGCTGGGCTTTTTCAAGAGGGAGTCTTAAAAATACCGGTGTTAAAATAAAGTGTTTCAGACAGAGGGTAAATACATATATATATATATATATATATATATATATATATATATATATATATATATATATATATATATATTATATTTTTTTTTTTTTTTTTTTTTTTTTTCAGACAGACAATATAAGAAAATGTTTTCTGAATATCACAGCATGTAAATATGGGCCGCACCCAAAATACAAGTATGAACCTGAAAATGAACATGATATGTACCCTTTAAATTATAATTTTAGTTCAAAAACAAAGTAAAAACAGCGATAGTGGAACGTACACCAACACCTAAGATGGTTTCATTGCCCTAAGTATAACAAGCAGTGGCTCCCTTGAACTACACACACTAAGCAAACATATATTATCTTCGCCAGTGTTTGCACATCAACAAAACAAAGTACAACATCCTGTCACTTGAGCTGGACTCCGTCCAACACTGAGTTGTCACACAATCCAACTTGTTCTATGAAAAAGTCAATGTGGGACATAAAGGAGTTGGCAGTTAAAAAGGCAAAAAGGATTTTTTGTTTCTCTTAAAATAAAGCAGCCTTGAAAAGCTAAGAGGATGTGAACTAAAAGAAATAGGGGGACACAGTGCAAATAGGTGCTGATTTTAATACCTTGATTTCAACATGATTATACAAGAGAAAATTAACCAATATACAGGAGATTTATGACCGATAGAAAATTGTATTTATTATACTTTCCAAGATACATTCTATTCATTTGTAATGTCAATAAACACTCATATTTTCAACGAAACAATACTTTTTAAATAAGGACCGGATAGAATTAAGTTGATAAAAGAATTTCGAAATAGAACCTGTCTTGACAATATAACCTCAAACTAGATAAATTAAACAAAATCATTTGAAGCCATCATGACCGAGCATGTTTTTACTAATATTGCACATTATGATATGATTCTGCCCAGATCTAACAATTTAGAGCTTCAATTTGATGAGTCGTCATCCCCCCCCCCCACCCCCACACACATCTCCATTCACCATCCCAACAATTCTGGAACCATATCAAGTTTAATGCACATTTATTTTGGTTGCATAATGTTAATAAGAAAACCTTTTACAAGATACTGTGGGAGATATAAGAATAAGGAAACTGCTTGAAACTGCACAGACTTCTATCAGGCCTCGGCTTGTCGTGCGACACAATAAAAAGGAAACATCACAGATCACATTTCACAACCCTTCGTCCAGCGGGTCGAGTTCTCCAGCGAGAAACAAGAACCCTTGAATTGACTCAACAGTCACTTCTGGTGGCCTGAATTAGCTCTAATGCATCATTCTATCAAGTCCTTTCCACTCTTTGTGTATTATTCTTTTTTAAATAATACCAATAACTCTTTAAATAATCCTGCATAGAAAAATAAATTAACTATGTTGTTAAATTCTTTTACTACGAATTGAGAGCTGACAAGGGGAGGTGGATCACCGATTGAATTATATTAGCAGTTTGTTTGACAATTCTGGCTTGTAGTCTCTTGATGATGATGCTCCGTCGTACATGTGTGTGTGTGTGTGTGTGTGTGTGTGTGTGTGTGTGTGTGTGTGTGTGTGTGTCCTTTCATGTAATTTACAAACCAGTCCCACAGATACAAATAATGTAAGACTTACAAAATAAATTCCAGGTTACGCTTACATGGCAAGCAGCTTTGTAAATTTTTTATCCTTGGGTTTTCATCATTTTTCAGAAACAACGTCCTCTGACAGTGTGTGTGCCGTTAGATTTCACCCAAAAACATACAGTTACTGTAAGTAGCAATTTTTGAAGAGAAACACAACTCCATTCAGAAGACACTATATTTAACATGGCTCCTTACACAAAGAGAACAAGTCAAGAAATCATTCCCCCCAAAAAAAGAGTTTTGCGGTGTCTAAACAGGAGCCATTTAGCCTCCCCGGGAAAAAAGCAGGTGCACTGCTACTGGTGTGTAATCCAGACATGGTGGCAGACAGTCTGCAGCCGACTCCAGAGGGCATCCCCAAGAACAAACAGATATCCCCGCAAATACAAAAAAGTAGCATCCATTGAGTCACCAACTCTGCTAATCTCATCCCAGAGGCTGTGATTTTGGATACCTTCCAGAGTAAAAGACAACAACCAACATGCCCTCACATTTTCTTTTTCTCTTTTTTTTTTTTTTTTTAAACAAGGGTTGAAGACGACGAGGTATATTCTCAAGCACTGTTTTCAACACCCTTTGATTTGGTTGGGAAAACAAAGGAGGAGAAAAAGAAAGAAGAAAAAACAAAAATAAGTACCCATTTCAATAGCAGCAAAAAAAAAAAAATACTATAACTGTCTGGTTACTTTTTAGGGTGTCTTGTGGTATGTATGTGGGATTCATACATGTAGTGGCATGGATAATCCAAAAGGTCTTGTACTGTGAAATAGATCCACGCTGATTCTAGTAATAGCTTTTGTGGTGTGGAGCCATTTTGTCGATCTCTGCATTGGTCATTAAGGATTTCCAGAAGGCACTTTTTCGCTGTGTGTGTGTGTGTGTGTGTGTGTGTGTGTGTGTGTGTGGCTGCAGAGAGGGAGATGAAGACAGAAAGCGAGAGATCTGGGGGTTGAATGGTGTGTGTGGCCAGATGGGAGAAAGAACCAGAGAAAGGCAGATGTGCTTGGCTGTCTGTCTGCCTGTATATGTGTGACTTTCTTGTGTATGTGCGCGTATTCAATGCACTAAATCAAACATCCCTACATTTTACTCAACGCAGTCTGCTCCTCAAGCACCTGCAGGTAATCAGGCGTTCCTTGGAGCTTGGCTTTCAGCTCATAATACTCACTTTTCCTCTGCTCCACCACGATCTTACTGTGGTTCCCGCCTATCAGCGATGACTTCTTCATCTTTTTATCCAGCGTTTTCTCTGGGTAGCGGATTTCGTACCCACCCATCCCTATGCTGTTGAAATCTCTTTTGCTGTCCAAGAAGTTCTGGATGAACATGCTGGGCTCCCGGTGGGGAAGGAACTCCTCCAACTCATCGATAGTGCTGAGCCGTTTGTTACGCTCCAAGGTGGAGAGCGAGTCTTTGTCCTTGTCGGCGCTGTTCCGGAGGATGATCTTCTGCCTCTGCGAGTCAGCAAACTTGAACCCGGCATCCATGTCTGAGGAACGTCCGATCCCACAGGTGTGGCTCTTGCCAATGTGCTCGATGGTCTGGGGGATGAACGTCTCGCCTCCCAAGTCGTCACCCGGGATGGAGCCCTTTTTTCCAGATTTGTGACTGTGTCTGCGGAGCTGCAATGACATGGAGCCACACTCCTGATTCCCAAGCCCCTCCTGCCTGCCCACTGGTTTTTTATTCCGCCTCAGGACAAAAACTAGAAGGCAGAAGGCCACGAACACAGTGAGGATAAGCACTACGAGTATGCTGAGGATCATGATGGAGAGAGGAACAGGCCCTCCTGGTGGTGCTTTGCCAACTCCAGCAGGCGACACTGAGGTCAAAACAGGGGTGGCGCTAGTGAGGATAAACGGCGGCCTCGCCACAAGCTTAGGACACAGGATCTCATTTTTCAAGAGGCGCAGCTCGATGTTGGAGAACTGTACAGGGGAGGCACATTTCACCTCTTTGGCAGCCACTCCATCACTTAGCTTCTCTAGCCAGAGTTTGAGGGCGACAAGATCACAAGAACACTCCCACGGGTTCCCTTCGAGGTCTATCTGGGTCAATGATCGCAGCTGGTCCAAGACACCACTCACTGGTAGGGTCATGAAGTGGTTGTTTTTCAGATTCAGTCTGGCTAAAGAGACACCTGCAAACACGTAGGCAGGGAGACTCCGCAGGACATTGTTGTTGAGATACAGGAGTTGGAGGTTCGGCATGGAGTCAAATGTACCTGCTAAGATTTCTTTTATGGCATTGTATTCCAAATATAGATACTGGAGGTTTGTGAGCCCCAAAAACATCTCTGGGTGTAACTGTTCGAGCTGGTTTCCATTCAAATACAGTCTCCTCAGATTAGTGAGGTTAGAAAACACGCCTTTCTGGACTGTGACAATTTGATTGCTGCCAAGATGTAGCAAATCTAGGCCCTCAAACCCTTGGAAATCAGATGGGCTTATGTCACGGATGTAATTTCCACTCAGGTGAAGCTTCTTGGCATTTGGGGGTTTGGGAATGAGATCGCCTAAATTTTTAATATTCCTCTCCTGACAGCTGACGCTGATGCCAAAGTCAGAAGGGTGGGCTTTACAGCTGCAGGGCTGTGGACACAACAAAGGAGGGGTCCGTGTCTGAATCTGGTTTATTCCTCCAAAAGGGGGCAAACCGGCCACAATACCGTTACCATAAATCTTAGATGAGTCTGTGGTTTTTGGCGCTTTTGTGGCTACGGGAGCCACAGTGGTTGGGGACATTTTGGGAGGTGACTGCCCATTATCAGGCAGCGCGGGCGGCATCCGAACATCAAAGTCACTTCCTGTTCCCATGGGACAAAGCTCCTGTTTGTTGGTTTCTTTCAGAAGCCTTCCGTACAAGTCACTTGGTGTTTCACATATGGCCTCGCCGATAAAAATATTATAGGGCATGTTTTCAAGCCATGCCTTGAGAGGTGCTAAATCACAGGTACAGTTCCAGGGGTTGTCATCCAGCTGAAGCTCTACAATGCGCCCAATGTGCTCCAGAACCCCCAAATAAGGAAGCTTCTGGATCCTGTTCCCCCTTATATCCAGGTGTGTGAGTGAGGCAAAGCGAAATATGTTGTCAGGAAGTGCCTGTATGAGATTATCATTCAGGATGAGCACTTTTAGCTTGTGCAGTTTGTTAAACGCTCCCTTTTCAATGTATTTGATTAAGTTGTAGTCAGCCTGCAGGTATTCCAAGTTTTCTATCCCTTGGAAAGTGTCTGCTCGCAGCACCTTTAACTCATTATTGTTCAGGTGCAGCTGCTTCAATGCGCTCATCCCCATGAACGCTCCACCTTCCACGTTCTGCAGTTTATTGTTCCCCAGCTGCAGTGACACAGCGTGGGTGAAGTTGAGGAACGAGTTTGGGTAGAGTATGATTAAGAAGTTGTTCTGGAAGTTCAGGTGGTAGAGGGATGAGGCCGGTGGGATGAGCTGCGTGGGCCGATAGACAGTGATCTTCTCGCAGTTGGCGTACAGCACGTTTTCCACCGACATGCAGGAGCAGGCGCTGCAGGTCTCAGCCATCAGGTCCGAGGCGGACGGGTCTGCCGTCTGGGGTCCATCCGACATGGAGGGGGAGGAGAGGGAGGAGGAGAGGGAGCCGGAGATGGAGGAAGAAAAGGCTGCCAGCAGAAGTACGAGCAGCATCTCGCCGGTTAGAAATCCTCCCCCAGTAAACCATTTAGTAACCTTTGGAGAGAGAGAAAAAGACAGGTGCATGCACAAACATTCATACACAGGCGTACATATGTGCAAACACAGAGACGCATGTGCACACCCACACACAGACACACACACACACACACACACACACGCATGCACGCACGCACACACACACACACACACACACACACACACACACACAGAAAGCAAACCATCAAAATGCATATTTGATATTGATTGTACTGCAATCTTTAACACATTTTTGAAGTTTTCAGGTATGTAATATTACCTTTTGATGTAAATATGCAAGTTGCCATGCACATTTCTAATTATTGCACTTTTTTATTGGAATCATTGCTGTGTGCAGCTTTAGCTTTGACACAATGATTCACCCGAATCATTGGCTTATTCAGTACTGCAGGAAAAAAGTACCACATGCTCTGGAAATTGCTCAAACCCACGAACTGCTGCACATCTTATTCTGACATTAAAAGCGTGAAGCGTCGTCTCGGAAAAAAAAATGTCTAAGACAGCAAGCACGAATAATATTCTTCACCTCTCAGCATAATTCAACATAATCAAAGTCAAACGGCTGCAGTTCTCTTTTTCATGGGGGTCTCACTTGGAGCTAACAGCAGCAACCAACCAGCACCACTAAGCAGCACATTCATGTTATTTAGGAAAGCAACTGTGAGAGCAAGGGGAAGTGGAAGAATTGGGACTGTGCCCATAGCTGACATATTGAGAGGGTTTGAGCGGCACACATTTGTCACACAGATAAACATGTGTTTTCCACATTTGACACCAAAAAAGGTTAAATAAAGACCATCTAATCTATAAATCAGGTCATTTTAAAGGATTATATAGATTTAAAAAAAAATGGATTTACCCAAAGCTGAGGTCGTAATAAATGCGGCTCCCTCTGGAGACACGGGGCAGCATTGGAGGGACATGGATGGAGACAGGCAGTCCTCCCAGCAGCTGAAGTAGAACACGGACAGTTATAGGGGCGCAACAAGGTTTCTCCAGCCCCTATATCCCCATGTAGGCTACTGTATATCAACCGGAGCCAAGCAACCGGGGGTGCGGTGGAGATGGAGAGAGGAGGAGGAGGAGGGGGAGGAGGAGGGAGGTGGAGGGGTGGTGGTGGTTGGGGGGGGGGGGGCTCCGATTTCACCCGATGCGTCTCTTGCTGACGGGCTCCTCTTGCTTGGAAAAATCACCCCGCTGGTCGTTCGGTCCCCAAGGTGGTTGCACTACCTCCATGGGAGAGCATTCATTAGGTTGCAGGAGAGACAGAGAGAGACAGTGGGAAAAAGAGAGAGAGAGAAAGAAAGAAAGACAGAGAGAGAGAGAGAGAGAGAGAGGGAGATAGAGAGAGAGAAAGAAATATGCAGACCGCTTTTAGAGATTTTGACAGCGCGTCCGGCGACTCCAAGGCGTGAAAAAAGGCGCAAGGCGGTCGGTGGTTAGGGGAAATAAGTCTGTCATTCTTGGAGCTTTTTTAAGGGTGAAAGTGGAGGAGGATGGAGAAAAAATGGGAGAGAGACGGTGGCCAGTAGTGTGCGTCTGGCTTCAGCTCGGCTCAGCAACCCCCAACGATCCAATGAATAAATACTGGTTTGTTTCGGGTGAAGTTGCGCACAGGAATAACGCTTCAGAGTGCGAAAGCAGCCAAAACGCTCCCATCAGTTTATATTATTTTCCATCGAGGCAGCATAAATCCAGCACTTTACTCTGACCCCGCGCGAAACAGTTGTTTTCTCTTCAGTTTATTTGCGGACAGCGGCGGCAGAAGAGATGCTTATTTCTGTCTCCATCCAACGGGAGGGATTTTTCTTTATAAAAGGGACGGATATTTAAAAAAGGTATGGAAGCTCCTCTCCCGGACGCATTAAAAAAGAGCGGACAGAGAGAAACAAGAGAGACAAGTCCGGAGAACAGAAACCGGTGCGTAAAAATGAATAATGCAGTTATTCAGCCTTTCCGCTGCGGTGAGAGTGAGGAGCTAGAAACTCCGCGCTTCCATCGTCCACAGGAAAATAAATGTCAAGGAAATAAACTTGGAGAGGGAATGTATGTTTTTAACGCCAAACAAATAATCCAGTTGGAGGAAATGCAGGGAGTTAAAAGTGAGGACGGCGAGCTTGTGTGTCTTCCCCTCTCCTGTAAGACAGAACAGTATCCGTGTCAGGCGCATAAGTATGCTGGCTCCTTCTGCAGCCGCATTCACCGAGCTTCCCACACGACTAGAAGAGGAGAATGCAGAGACGTGGAGAGAGGAGGGAGGGAGGAGAGAGAGAGAGAGAAAGAGAGAGAGAGAAAGCGAGAGAGAGAGGGAGGGAGGGAGGAAAGGAGGGGGGTCTCTCACATAGACCGAATATGAGGAACTTCAGACCTTGAAACAGATCCGTTATTTTGAGCGCACACTTGTGCGGACTGTATTTCCGATACTTTATTACAATATTCTAATTATCCAATTTATTATTTTTTGGAGGCTCTAACCTGTTTTATTTTAACTCCATGTGTAATCTCCAAGGGGATCAAAGCTAATGTGTGGGGGGGAAAACGCTTTACCTGCCAAATCGTCGCATTGGACTTGACTTGCGCACGGCTTGAGCGCGTCCCCGAGGTCTGATTGGGGAGAGAGAGAGAGAGAGAGAGAGAGAGAGAGAGAGAGAGTAGTGTGAGAGAGTAGTGTGTGTGTGTGTGTGTGTGTGTGTGTGTGTGTGTGTGTGTGTGTGTGTGTGTGTGTGTGTGTGCTTAAAACCGAGCACGGGAGCGTGCCTTGTGAGCGGCATTTTAAATAGAGAGAGAGGGAGAGAGAGCGAGGGAGAGAGGAGGAGGAAGAAGAGGAGAGGGGGTTATTATTCAAGAGTGCTGCAGTCAGACGGGCTGCAAGAGGGGGAAAGGAGAAGGAGGAGGTGGGAAATCAGTCAATCAGAGGCTCATGCGGTTCACATTTTCCCTCTCTGTGTGTTGTGCAGGAGAGAACTGATCGGAGCGGAGAGGAGGAGAGGAGATGGATGGAGCGGTGGAGAGGAGGACAAGAACGGTACGGCTACTGCTTCTAATATCATTTTCTCTATAAGCTCCATGAAATGACTTTACATCTATCTGTCTGTCCATCTCTCTGTTTATTTATTCATGTGAGATGAGTCCCGCGCTGAGTGTAGTGGCCGCGTGGCGCAGCGCCCGCGCTCTTGTCCGCATGCAGATGACACCCCCATGGGAGAAAAGGGAGTCGGACCTGAAACCTGACAGTGTTCGGCCTCACCGGAAGCCTCACCTCTGGTTTCCTCTTGCAACAGGTGACAGAGCCAAGTGACGCATACAATAAGCCAGCGGGCTGGAGAAAGGGTGCATGGGAAGTATGGATGTCACCCAGCCCAGCCCCGCAGCATGCTTAATGATGATGCAGCCACAATACTGAACAAATTCAAAGTTATGTGTAGATGGGATAAACCTCTTCATAATTTCAAAATAAAATCTGGTACAAGTATTGAATACAGTTAGAATTTGGTTACCAATAATGGCAGTATTTCTTGATTTAGCAAAAAACAAAATAAATATGAGAATTTGACAGGCATTTGGTACAGTATTTCTATCTTTTTTCAGTACATTACTATTTGAATTTGAAAATCTAGAAATATTTGACTGTAAACAGCCATTTTGTACACACAGAAGCCTGCATAGCATGTTGATGCAGCCATGAAAGATTCTGTCCAACTGAACAGATTGAAAGTTGTGTGTAGGTGGCATAAACCTCTGCAAAATTTCAAAATAAAAATATTGTACAAATACTGAACACAGGCATAATTTGGTTATTAATAATGGTAGTATTTATTTCTGTCTTTTGCAACTAAACTCTGGGAACTTAAATGGCTTTTGGCACACAATTTCTATCTTTTTCAAATAGTAAATAGCTTTTTGATTTTGAAAACCTCTAACTATTTAACTACTGTTGTAAACCATTTTCTACATGCAGAAACGTGTGCCTTGTTTAATGTCGGTGTGCTTATGATGATGCAGCTGCTAAAGTTTCTCTCCTCCAACTGAACACATTGAAAGTTGGGTGTAGATGGCATAAACCTCTACATAAATTCAAGTTAATATCTGTTACAAGTATTCATTACAGTCAAAATTTGATTATTTATAAAGGCAGTAATTATTTCTGTCTTTTGTGATAGAAATAGAGTATATTACTATTTGATTTGAAAACCTAGTAATATTTAACTACTGATGTAAACAACCTTTTTTTTTTTTTTTACATGCAGAAGTGTAATATGACTTTAGGCCCCAGGGCTACAGACACCTCTCCCTTCACAATATGCAATGACAATATTAATTCAGCCCCCCCCCCCCCCTTTGATAGACAGCGGTAAATAGTAAACACAATATGAAACTCACCAATATTAGACTGTTTTGATTAATTAATCAAAAACCTGTGAACCATGTAAAACCTGGTATAAAAACAGCTATTGTTTTACCTTCAGAAGTGCTTTCTCCTGTGTACATAAGTTGGCCAAAGTCACATTACTCGTATAGCTTTTAGGTGGTTAAAATATTGGGTATATTTTGGAGTAACAGATATGTGAGAGAGAAGAATAATGCTCCCTGAGTTGTCACACTCTGGGTTGTTTGGCGGTATACTGTCCATGATGCTCATGCAACATTTACAATGTCGCTGTTTTAATGAATTTGTTTTGCACTAATAACCAACTAAGGCAAAGTAAAAGAAAAAACAAAATGATAATCTAATGCATAAAATAATGCAGTTAAAATGTAGGGCTTCAGTGTATAAGTAAATGTAAATGTAACAATGGCATTTAATGATGTTCATATCATGTTTATGTGCATGGGGTCTTGTGCTTGAAATAGTTCAAAAATAGAAATCATATTTAACAAAACATTGCTCAAAAGCCATTGAGTTGAATCTGCGTAACAAACTATACTACTTTGTCCTGTTTACAAAATGTTTCATATATAATCACAACACTGATGCCCACAGCAGAAATAATATGCTGCATTTCTGTGACACCCATGTTTAAAATGCATTATATGTGTTATAATCTACCTGTAGCACTATATAATACCGTTACAAGCACTCATAAATATCCATAATGCTATTCAACAATAACGGTAACATTACAAAGCATTTTATAGTGACTTATGAGATCAAGTATCACAATACTTCATATTTTCTTGGCACTCAGCATCCCACGAGCACTTATAATCACATTATAGTGCATTATAACTGAAAATAATGCATTATAAAAAGATTATAATGTCTAACACCTATGATAAATATAATACAATATGATCCTTGCAAAGAAAAGTGTCAGTGAGTGACATTTCAAGTCATTATAAAATGCTGTTGTGCGTATTGTTGTAATGTAACTGTGGACCAGATAAGGGTGCACAGTTAATCACATATTAACAACGATTACTTTGGGCTTCCCACAATTAAATGAACATGAGCAACTGTGATAGTGATATTTAAAAAATGTTTTCTGCTCATGAAAAATTTAATAAACAGACAGATTGCCACCAGGATGTGATGGCTTCACTTTTGGGGTCATGCTGCAGCCGGCCCACCCTACAAGTCTTGTCTAGAAGGTAAGATTTTGCAAATTGCAAAAACTTGCAAAACGTTTGTGAGACTTACTGTCCGATGACTTATTCTGATTCTTATCCTTAACTATTCCTGGTCAATTCTTAATTAACCATCTCGCGAGAGTTTCACAGTTTGCCCCACCCTACAGTAACAGCCTGTGGAAAACTTTCTTGAATGTTGTGACTGCAAAGATACACTGAATTCAGGTTATTCTGATACAAAGATTTGTACATTAGGAGGAATGTTGCATGATATGGAAGTGAAAGCAGTAGGGTGTTATGTATTGGCAAGAATCTGATATGATACACATCATGACACGGGTTACAATGCAGTAAATTGTGAAATATTGCAATACTGTACGAAAGGCAAAATATTGCATTTTTTTTAATCTAATTTAGGATAATTGTCATGATATAAAGAAGACACCACAATGTGCATAAAATCTGAGTAAAAAGTTACTTTTTTATGCAGTGTGAATAGCGGGATCTGTTTTTGCATTTATCACAGTCCATATAACATCTAGCATCATAGTACTATTTTGAACGGTCACATACACTGCATATAAATAAAGAAATGTATTGACTGTTTGACTGAAGTCATATCACCAACTCCTGTAACTCAACTTTTAATGTGATTCATTTAACAGCAGACGTTCATTCTCTTACATTAAAAGGTGATATTTGTATTCTGGAGAGCTCATCACTGAATGTAATGGATCATCTTTAACTGAAACTGTATCAATTTCCTGTTTGACAGACACATTATGCCAGACAATACTCCACAGCACAAAAGAGTACACACATTAAGGGAAGCATTATAAATGTATTTATGATGACTTTTGTCTTCTTTTGATACAACCCTCTCCACTCTACAAAAGCCAGCTGGTAATTAAGGACCCTTCAAACTGCAAGTTATCATGTTTTGATAGAACATCCAGCCTCAATTATTTCTCATTCAGCTGAATCTGAGAGCTTTGTAATATAATTAATTCTAAAGTATTTATGAAGAAAAAAAAAAAAAAGCACTCGCTGGAATGATTGATTCACAGTGATGTATGCAAACTGGGGTGTGGCTGAGTTCTAGAAAAGTAGCCCCGCCACTTGCGTGAAAGCAGCAAATCAAGCATCACTCCTCAAATCTCTCCAGTGTGTGTAGATTAATACGTGGGGCTGCGAGTGTGTGCTGATATTTGACAGTCTTGGACATGTTCCTGCACTGGCTGTGAGTGGCCTGAGGGAAGCAGGCCTACTAGAGAATGAGCCAGACACTTGGCAAAGCCTCTGCTTCCGTCTCAGCTGTCGTTGGTAGTCTGGCCATGTGGCTGAGACACTGCTTCCTGTGTCCAAACACTGGAAAAAAAAACACAAAACTTGAATCTCATGTGCTCTAATCCCATTTGTTGGATTAAAATAAAGCGTGTTATTATGTTTTTAAAAGTGATTTGTGTGTCGCACCCCTCATTTGCTCTTGCCGTGTCCCTTGCAGCCACTGTGAATGCTGGGAGTGCCTCCTGTGCTGAGGATTTTAGTGTTTGATGTGTCGCCCCCATCTGGTCACAAATGTAACTGCAGTGCATTCATGAGACATGGAGGTAAGGCTGCTCAGGTGAGGCCTGTTCACTCTGTTTGCTCATTTTAATAACGTTTCATGGATCTTTTTTTCAGCAGCATGGCACATCGCCATGCTCACTGATCAATGGCTCGGGCCTGTTTGGATCACAGGCACCTGTTGTCCTGCTGCAGCTGTTTGCCAACAGCAGCACTGATCCAAAACTAATATGGATGGCAATCTGGTATAAGCAAGAAAGCCAATTTATTTCTCTTTCACAGTTTACAGAACAAATAAAAAAAAAAAAAAACTTTTCATTTCTTTCTTTACAATTCTAATGTACAATTTAGTGGGGAATGTACGGGACTGTTACTGTAAAAGTTAATAATCGTAATAATGTACATACAAGTACATACATGAAATTTGACCCCTGCATTTAACCCATCCTTTAGTGTGACAAATCTAATAAAGGTTTCAAGGTTTAAAGGTTCATATACAATATAAGTAAGACATAATGTACAGCACACACTGACGCAAAGGGGTTTATTTTACAGCAGTGACCTGCTAGCTGCACATTATCCTATTTATTACATGGTGAAAACAGTCCTCCTGAGTCTGAGATCAGAACTGTGCCCACAGCAACGGTATATAACAGTTATACGGTTATAACAGACAGTAGAACGCTGCGATTGACCAATTGGAATTGAGCATTCAACAAAGCTGTGTAATAATAACAATTAAATCTGTGTTTCTAAACCAGAGTTACTCCAGATTCACTGTTTCAGGTTGATTTACTCACTTTGTTGCACATTGTTTGCCACTATCAATTAAACCAGGGGACTAGGACAAATCATTATGCACCCTTCACAAAATGCTATGCCATTTTAACAACAGCGTAACGATACATTCAGTGCTCTTAAAAATGTGTATATATTTCTTAAAACAAGCACAACTGACCAACCCAGTCGCACAACAGTTCATGAAATAGTCACAAAATTGAATGTTTTGAATCGTGTACATAGACATGGATATGACATTTTTTAAAGATGCTCAGCACAAAATCAGTTCCTTTGTAATTATAATAATTGTGAACCATTTAATATAGAGAGTGGAGAGGAGGTCAAAGTTGATGGATGGGTCAAAAAACAGAAGACTTTCAATCAGGAGACTGGTGTTTGTGATTGTGAACAGTGATTTATTTGTTATGGTATTTCCACAGTGATTTTACCCAAAACCATGATGTTTGTGAATTTCCCCACTGTGGGACCAATAAAGGAATATCTTATCTTATCTTTTCCTCGAGCTAAGTAGTTTTTTGTCAAGTAAGTTTTGCCACTTCCATTATTATTTAAACCCAAACTGCAATCTTTTTATATACCTAACTAATGTAGTTTGGTTGCCCAAGCCTAACTAAAATTTCAGCTTAAATTTAAATTGAAGTTTAAATTTTGTGACTATTTCACAAACTGCTACTGAGACTGTGTTGGACTGAACTTCAATCATAAAAGATTAAAAAAAAAAAAAAAATCTGGGGAAGTGTTTACTTTGTGGCAGTGAAGCAGCGTTCATGTTAGTTTATTCAGGAAACAAAGGGAGATGCTTTGAATCACGCACACACCTTTTAAATAACATACATTTTAATATTTGGCCATGGGAGAAAGCAAGTCTAAAGTCATGAAATTTGTGACTAGAGTCTGACTCTAGATTCAATGACTTGAGTCTACACCTCTGCTGATCACACGCTGCTTTGTCTTTGTTTTTTTTTTGTTGTGCAACCCTTCTGTCAAGATTTAATCAAGTGAGTATTTATTAATTTATCTTATTCATGTCTGTGTTTCTATTTTGATCATGCCTGTGTTTTTATTTAATTTCTTATTACAGCGCTTTGGTTAGTTTGTTGTTGAGGGGTGTAGTGGTTAGCTGTCCCTCAAGAAGAGGGTGCAGGTTGATTCCAGCTGGGCTCTTTTGGGGGTTATCTCCCGAGGGTTTCGGCTCCCCCAAAAAAATTGAACAAAACCGGGGGAGTGGGCGAGGGGGGGTTGTTGTTTTTTTTAAATATGCTCTATAAATAAACTTGACTTGACAGTTTCTTAAATCTCTCTAAACAACATCTTCTGACGGCCCCAGCTTTGGAAATCCAGATTTCAGAGAAGAAAGGGTGATAAAAATGCTGACATGCACATCTGTGTGCCCTTCACAGGAATGAGCTGAAGGAGCAGCGTTTACTCACTTGCCCCTTTCAGGCTACATACTGTCCGACAGACAGATGCACATTACTGGGGTTAAAACAACAACAACAAAAAAAACAAAACACTTAATCAATAGTATATACAGTATTCTACACTCAATATTTGCCTAACTGACAGTATAATTAGTGGCATAAATCAAGTATTTTTAGCTAAGATGTACGTACAATGTCTAGCAGTTATTCTCAAAGTGGGGTACGGGGGCCCCTGGGATAATTCGCGATGTATCATCAGAAGTGTATCTCTACAGATGGGGACCATTTAAAGCAGTAAAACAAGCATATTGTGTCCACATACAATTTGAATAAACCATCTGTTTAAAGGTATATACAGTGGTATTAACAATAATACATTGCAAATTTCAAATTGTAATGTGTTTCAGCTTATCACTATGAAAGTGAGGTCTGTAGTATTTATGTTGAAACTTTTAGAATACAAATAGCTCTGATTGTATCTGAGAGAGCAAGTGGTAGTAAGCATTATGCTTGTCCTTCGTGCTGTGTCCATGCTGTGTCCTTTGAAAATTGTCTCTGTGTAATGATAATAATAATACAGAAATGTACAAAGGTACATCAATTTACACAACATTTAGAATTTTTTTTTTTAGATTGTTATACCATTAATTTGGAAAGCATACTATGACATATAATATATATATATATATATATATATATATATATATATATATATATATATATATATATATATATATATATATATATGTCTAGGTTGACTGTTGATTAAAAATTGAATACAATATTTAATTGTGATTAACTGCAGGATTGTCCACAGTTGATCACGATGAACTGCAAATTAATCATACGTTAGCTGTTAAAAATGTGACGTAAAAGGTGATTTGTCAAGTACTTAATACTGACATACTGCATTTAGCATAAAAAAAAAAAATGCACAAATCATAACATAACAAATTGTAGCCCAACAGGCAACAACAGCTGTGTTTCAGTGTGCTGACTTGACTATGACTTGTCCCAAACTACATATCTGTAAAGGGGAGACTTACAGGTACCCACAGAATCCATTTTCATATTCTATTTCACTATCTTGAGGTCAGAGGTCAAGGGAATCCCTTTGAAAATGAATTTGAACAATCTTTTTCTTGCCAAAATTTTGCAACATGGCTGGTACCAATGGATTCATTCAGTTTTCTAGTTTCGTATGATAGCAGTATCTCCACCCTAGCTTTAAAACTACTACCTAAAAATCTCAAGTTGTGCTGATGCTTTACAATAAATTTGTAGAGTTACTGGAACGTATTTTAATAACCCTAATTGATATGTTACAAATCTCATTCATTTCATCATCCCCACACTTTTTTTATAGTGGTTGTAAGGACCAAAGGGACAATCCAGTACAGTAAGTATAACGCAGTAACACAGTGATGGAAAGATGAGGCCCACCCCATTTAGAAGGCATCCTTGACAGTTGTTTTTAACCAGCTGTAAATCTAGTCTCAATACAGCATGATGATCCAGTGAAAAGAGGCCTGCCATCTTTCATTCTGAGGCCTGGTCCGCAGTTTATGAAGGTTTAATGTAAGCAGTAAAAATAGGCTGAATGTGATGTAGTATTAAGAGCACCACAGATTTTACAGCTTGAAGTTGTAAATTTAAGGCTGGTGTCGGTGGTGTCGTGGAACACAGTGTTCTAGAAGTGGAGGTGAGAATAATGCTGCAGTCAGTGTTTGCTAGGTTGTCCACACATGAAAACACACGTTACAGTGATCTTAATGTCATTTTAACATTATAACATGGTGGCAAAAACAATTTTTCACTTTAGAAACATCTGCAAAATTAGACCATTTTTAAATCAGAAGAGTTATGTTGATACAGGCATAATTATAAGCCGCATCGATTATTGCAACTCTTTTTAATAGTCTCGCTAAATCTCTACTGCTGTAGTTCCAAAAGTGTCCCACAAGACATCTGGTGAGGCTGCTTTCCGTTTTATATCCATAAACTGTGAAAAACCCTCCCCTTGGATATAAGAACAACAACTTGAAATCTTTAAAATTAAAGACCTATCTTTTTTAATTTGGCTTAACTTTGCTTGTATCAGTGTTAATGTTTTATTTTATTGTGATCAGACTATTGTTTTTCTCTCACTATTGCTAGAGATTATCTTGATCTCATCTTGTTTTGTTGAGCACACAGACAGCACAACCCCTCCCATATTTTGGTATATTTACACAAGTCCCACTTTATGATGTCATACAGCTTAGCAATTGGTGTAAAAAAATATTACATATGCCATAAGTCACACAGTATCACACAGCACAATGCCACAGATGTCGCAAGTTTTGAGGGAGCGGGCAATTGGCATGCTGACTGCAGGGATGTCCACCAGAGCTGTTGCCTGTGAACTAAATGTTATTTTCTCTACCATAAGCCTTCTCCAAAGGCGTTTCTGAGAATTTGGCAGTACATCCAACCGTCCTCACAACCGCAGTCCACGTGTAGCTACACCAGCCAAGGACCTCCATACCAATTGTCTGAAACCTTCTCAGGGAAGCTCAGCTGTATGCTTGTTGTCCTCGGGGTCTTGACCTGACTGCAGTTCGTCATCATAACCGATTTGAGTGTCACCTTCAGTTCCATCTGGCACTTTGGAGAGGTATTCTCTTCTCGGATGAATCATGGTTTGCACTGTATAGGGCAGATGGCAGACAACGTGTATGGGGTCATGTGGGTGAGCGGGTTGCTGATGCCAACATTGTGAATGAAGTCGCCCATGGTGGAGGTAGGGTTATGGTATGGGCAGGCATATGTTATGAACATGTGCATGTGCATTTAAATTGATGGTATGTTGAATGCCAGAGATCCTGTGATGAGATCCTTAGGCCCATTGTTGTGCCATTCATCCACTACCATCACCTGGAAGCTGAAAACATCCCAGTTCTTTCATGACCTGCATACTCACCGGACATGTCACCCATTGAGCATTTTTGGGATGCTCTGGATCGGCGTATACAGGCGTATACAGTGTTCCAGTTCCTGCCAATATCCATCAACTTCACACATCACTTCACAGCCATTGAAGAGAAGTGGACCAACATTACACAGGCCACAACCAACAACCTGATCAACTCTATGTGAAGGAGATGTGTGAGGCAAATGGTGGTCAGACTGGACACTGACTGACATTTTAGGGTGGACTTTTATGTAACCAGTCTAAGGCACACCTCTACAATAATCATGTTATCCAATCAGCATCTTGACATGCCACACCTGTGAGGTGGATGGATTATTTTGGCAAAGGAGAAGTGCTCACTAACACAGATTAAGACAAATTTGTGAACAATATTTGAGAGAAATTGGCCTTTTGTGTACATAGAAAAAAGTCTTAGATGTTTGAGCACATAAAAAATGGGCGCAAAAACAGTGTTGCATTATTCTTTTGTTCAGTGTACACAAATACACAGCATTAAATTAAAATTAATATCCAGTATAACACAAATAATACAAGTGGTCTTAAGGATAGGGAAGCACTGCTGTGCTCAGGCCAGACTTAGAATTCCGTGGCGGTTACCTTTCTGAACTGCTGCGTGACATGTGTGATGATTGTCCACACTGGCAATGTTTCTGCTGGTGCTCCAAGCTCTTTCTTTCAACATAGTGTTTGCCTTTCACAATGGCCATTTCATTTCATTATAAATGTCATTTCCTTCATATTAGAAGGGAAAAAAGCTACAGAAGTGTATAGAAGTAATAATTAACAATTAAAACCCTGTACTATAGTCATTCATGAAACCCTGCAAGTCACTTATTCATTCGCATATTCTACATCACTGTCCTGCAAATATTTCACAATAAAAGCTTTGTGTTAACAAATTTAGGAATTATATGGGCTTTTATTTTAAAATGAAAGCAGGAAGTGTTTTAAAACAATATTTTTTCCTCATATCATTTGACATATTCTATAGATACAGACATTGAAAGTGAAGTAATGTTGCTGTTATGATGTCAATATACAGTCAAAAGACCCTCTATTTCACTCTCTGTTGTAACTGTGACGCGGGCAGTGTGGCTGTTCTAACCTGTTAACATGGATGCAGAAATAATAAACAACATGTTCCGCAGCTGCCACATGCTGCTGATGTTCAATGTGTGGCCTGTGTAAGAGGAGCTGCTTAGAGTACGTTTTTGGGGCTGATCTGTGAAACCAAATGTTATTGATGACGTTATGTCATGTCAGCCTATGTCACTGAGTTACATGCATTACATCCATAGTGTTATGTTGCAAGAGTACTTTAACTCAAACAATGACAGGTGATTTTGTTGCCCAAACTGAATCGCCACCATTTTACAACGTTAACCATGTGTTACAAAATTTACCAAGACACAGCTTGACTCGTTGGTCTAGGGGTATGACTCTTGCTTTGAGTGCCAGAGGTCCTGGAATTAATCCTCCAGTTCCTACTGTCTGCATAGCTGCATGTGTCCTTGGGCAAGACACTGAATCCCAAGTTGCTCCCCAGGCAAAGGTCAAAATTTAGGTATGTACATATATGATGAATATAATAAAGTTTAAGTTTTGTCCTCACATGTACTGTGACTCTCTGCTTCCTCAAAAAATGAATCAAAAGAGATGGTGGAATGAAGGTACTGCACGTGATATCTATATGTAGGTCAGGTCAGAATCGGGACCTGTGCAGATTGGTGTCAGATAAGGGGCACAGATCACACTGTGACTGTCAATCACAAGTGGTAGCATTGCTGACCTCGACATGGATTTTCTTTAGAAGTGCTCCTATGTACTCACGATTCAGAACCCTGCTGGTTGTCTCTCTAGATTTCCAAATAGGGACTGATTTACATGTCCAGAGGCACATGGTGAATGCAATTTACTGGTTAGACAGAAAACCAGCAGCAGTAAGTGGGTCTAATGTGTAATGTCAGTAAACACGCACTATTAATACCAGTCTTTTCAAGTAAACATGAAACATATCTCCTCGGTATTGATCGTGGGCCCCTGGGATACAGATACACCTGATATGGTAGGGAATCACTGCATTAAATCTGTATTAATCTGCAGCTGAAAATAGTCCAGAACAAGTGCAATATTCTACTGTTTTTTTTTTTTTATTATTTATTTATTTATTTATTTATTTATTTGTTTTTATTTTCCAATTCCAGTTTGGTAGGAAAGTAATCACTGCCTGGTGTATGTTTCATTGTGTGTTATTTATTCTTGAAAATTAGAAACGTAATGTCTAGGAGACAGGGTGGCGAGATGATTAACAGGATAGGAAGAAGAAAAAAAGAAACTTATTTCTGCTATTTTTTAGAAGTGCTAGTATTTTCTTTTCAGACTGCTGTTTCTCTAACACTTTTTTTTTTCCTTGATAGTTTGACCCATTCAGCTCTAAATGCTATTCAAATTTAACAGTTAAAGAGAAGAAAAATCACTTTGGTTCAGCAGCTCACACCTCAGACATACTGCATAAAATATGCCTGTTTTTAAAAGGGTCACAAGAGAATGGAATATTGCCTAATGCACATCTGGTAGACAGAATAAAATAAAGAATATGAAGGCAGTAAACCCTGCACAGGGGCACATGCTTAAGAGTACCTGTGTCTGTGGTGTAGAATGCATGAATACTGAGACTGAGACTGAGGCCTCACTGACACAAATCGGTGTCAGATTTATGGCCATGGAGAGTTGAAAATGTCAGATTCAGTGTTTTTTTTTTTTTTTCATCTTTTCACACCCATCAAAAACCAAGTCAGTGTCAAAAATGACAAAAAGAATTGTGCCTCATTTACCTGCAACTTAACTATACCTGCAGGGATAGGGTTAAAAAAATGCTGCTAGGATTTTGTTTATCAGGTACCAGGTGGCTAAAATTAGATGTTTTATCACTTCAGTATTTGCTGCACCTGTACAGGCTACAAAAACCCTAAAAATAAGATAAGCAATGACTCTTAAAGTGGCAGTAGGCAGAATATTTTGGCATCATTGGTCAAAAATTCCATAATAATAACCTTTCAGCAAATTGGAATTCAGTGTTCTCAGAGAAAACTAGATTTCTGCACCTCCTCATGGCTCTGTTCAAGCTTTAGAAAATCTAACATGTGACTGGAGACTTTGGCCAATCAGAGGACCTTTCACAGAGAGAGCATTCCTATTGGCCGTTCAGCATAGGCAGCTGTCAATCATTTGTGAATTCCGATCAAAAGGTCACACTCGGCAGCGCTGATCAAATATAAGTTAATATTCTGCTACTCAATTTCAATCCATGACAGTAGGTGTCCCAATGACAACATTCAAGGCTCTAGATTCATAGGGCAAAATAAAAAGCCTAAAATTAGACAAAAGACTCTGTTACTACTGAAGCAAAGGGGGCTCATTTTGCCCAACATTAAATGCTATTACTGGGTAGCACAGTTGCAGAGTCTGATAGCATGGATTACAAATGATACAGAAATGGATTGGATGAGTGTAGGGCAAAATGCACCCAGTGTTTCTCTGGAAGAGTTATCACTTCTAATGCAAGCAAATGGAAATAAATTAAAAACAACAAATGGATTGCATTCACAATGAACTTGATTGTCATAAGAAAACAACTTCTTTCTATTTCTAGAGCATTAAAAATAGCGTCTACCTCGGATCCCTGCCCAGCAAAATAGAAGATGGCTTTAGAAAATGGGCTGAGAAAGGGTTAAATATTGTGGATCAGCACTTCTGTGGGCAAACTTAGAAATCTTATGAACATCTTCGGCAAGAATCAGGACTATGTGGTATGGATTTTTTAAAGATGTCTTCAACTGCGACACTACTTACTCACATATGTAAAAGATCTTCATATGAACCATGGAGGGTGCGATAAAATGGAATCTGATTGCTTATTTATACAGATGGCTTCAAGACAGCAGCACAGGTAACACAGTGGCAACAAAACAGAAATGGGAATTAGAATTTAATATTAGCATTACCGATGAAATGTGGGAAAAGACATGTCTTGATGGTCACAACTAACGAGTAGCCCTAACTGCCTTAAATCTCAGTACTGGAAAGACATTCAGATGGAGATTAAGCAAATCCTGGGGATTGATTTACCTTCATCCCCAACATTTAAAAAAAAAAAAAAATATTGAGAGACACCCCAGTGGACATAAGATAAGATAAGATAAGATAAGATATTCCTTTATTAGTCCCACAGTGGAGAAATTTATAGATAACAAAAAAACAGTTTGAACGTTTGATCAGAGTGCCAGTGATTGACAGCTGCTCAGAGACGGCAAGAGACGGCTAGTCTGAATGGTTCTGGCAACAATTTGAATTGAAGGCAACTGGACTTAGATTTGTCTCTGAAGACGTTTCGCCCCTTATCCAAGTGGCTTCATCAGTTTGAACGCTACAGTCTGACTAGTCCCCAGTGGGAACGTCTTCAGAGACAAATCTAAGTCCTGTTGCCTTCGATTCAAATTGTTGCCAGAATGAATATGACCTGGATGAATGAGAACATTCACAGACTCTGAATGGTTGTTTTCTTATGAGCACAAGATGACACAGAGGCATATGATTTTGTTTTCAGATTACCTCTCATGCACTACTCCCAAGATATAGTGACCATTTTATACAAATAACTTTTTAAAATCTTTTCTCCAACTCAACCTACTGCTGCTTTAACATTTAAGCATTTGCTGCACCTCTACAGGCTACCCAAACCCCCAAAAATAATATAAGCAAGGACTCTTAATATGTATGAAATACTTTCCATATCAGACACGTTATGATCAGTTAAAAATAATATGAGCATCAGCTTTTGGCGAGACAAATAAAGTGTGACACTTATTTTGGGCGTAATAATCCGGGCAGAATTACTGCATGATATCAGCACTGCGGGACACTTTAACCCTGATAGTGACGTCCTGTTCTGAGCCAAGTGTGCAGCCCATGACTCTCTCAACCAGTGATGAAAGGAAAATTAATGCTTGCAATGCCAGCTAGTTTTACATAAATCGGCAGTGTTTGATAGCTCATTATTTATTTAGCAGCGTGCATCGTGGAGTGAGGTGCTACCCCATTTATAACAAACAGCTGAGGTGTACAGAGTGTGTGGAAATATGCAAACACAGAGACACATGGACTGTTTAGTGTCCCAGAGAGGGAAGGGGACAGGAGATGAGCTGCTACCTTACAGTTTTTACTGTGAAAACAACAATTTTGGAAAGTATGGCCCTCTTTGTCAAAACTCTACATACACACAAACCAAAAACATATACACAAAATACTAAATATCTTGCATCTCTTGCAAAAGAAAACACTTCATTCAAAACTATACAAACTCTTCTAAAAATGCACAGACTCTTACCATTACCATTGCTATTACATAGGCATTACCAGTCACTATAAGCACCATAGATGTGGGTCATTAGGAGCCTACTAAGTTGTAAAAGTGAAAGTGGAACTTAAAAGCAACATGTTCTAACACATTCGTAAACTGCATGTAAAAAGGCAAAAACAAAACTACAAGTTTTTTAGGTTTAGGCAACAACTACATGCTGTTGGTTTCACACAGGATGTGAACTCAAGCCTCCTGGGTGAAAACCCTGTTTTGTGTCCCATCCATTGGTCCACTTGAGGTCAATATTCTCTTCTTTTACTCCCTCTTTTTGGTGATCTAACATGTAAATAGATGATAAATCCTAGTATTGGGTGTAGTCCCCTACTGACCAACAGCTATGGTGCTTATAGCAACTGATGACGCAAATTTAACACCCTGAAAATGGTCAGCTAAAAAGTGATATTTTTGCATCACAGTTTTACACACAAACACCAAATAAACACTATTCTCTATAGGCATTTTCATTCAGAGCATGCTGTGTATATAGACAATAAAGACAATGGAAAGTGTTTATTCTCAATATTTATAACATTAGTTTTGAATGATGTGTCTAATGTAGAAAACCATGTAGTTATTTGCAAACGGGTAGGATTTTAGAATTTTATACTCCATACTGCTTATGGTTTACCTGCAGGGTTGTAGTCAGGGTTTAGAAATTAGTAAGGTTCAAAATGTTTTCTTTTAACGTTTAATACTAAGCACGGAATTTTGAGCATTAACCACGTATTTCCCTGCATTCTTGTGAATTGTTATGCACCGGTTTATGGCGAAAATGTCTTTATTTATGTAAAGGAAAACACAAAAATCAGACAATTCAAAATATAAAAATTTTATGGAATATAATGCAGTAAAGCTCCAATGCATTCTGCTTTCAAATATTCTCCTGATCTCCTGGAGATCAGCTTTTCTCATTTAATATTGTCACTCTTGAGTCAACACACGTAGGCATGTTTTCTTTTCTATGGGCATGTAATCTCTTAAATATTATATTATATTATAATATCTTTTTATTATATCTATTCTCTCTAAATATACATGCAGCACCTATTCTTCATGTCAATTTGACTTTAATAGCTCATATGTTTCAGCAAGATTTTTGTTTATGTTCAAAACTTTCTGTACATTCAAACCATGAAACCATAAAATTGGACATATATGCTGTATATATTAAAAAAAAAAAAAAAAAAAAAAAAAAAATCAACCTGCCCTGTAGTCCCTGTAGTGTGCTGTACATGATGTTATGCTCTGCTGATATTATTCCCTTCAGACTGTCTGACAGACACAGAACCCCGTTTGGGACTTGGGTCTCTGGATGAGATGAAGTTTAGCAGCTGTGCACTGCTCAGAGTGCTCAGATGTAGGAAACAAAGATAACATCAAATAGCATTAAAGCATCAATATTTTTCAATAATATTTTCTGAAAGCCTACTGTGCATACAGTAAAGCAGAAAGTACAATCAGTTTTCGTAGTGTTTTTACTGTTTACCGTCACTGTTTTATTCCCTCTCATACATGTCTGTCTAAATATTGCTTGGATGTTGGCTTTGCTGGTTTTGTCATCGTGTTTTTTTTTTTTTTTCTGTTTGTGTTTATTTTATCTTTGTAAGGTGTCCTTTGGTGTCCCAAGGTGCCACAAAATACAATGTATCATTATTATTTCTTATTATGTTTAGGCAACACAATTCTGGTGCCACAAATTAACTGCTGCAGTTAAAAACAATGTCAAATATTGTACAGAAACACTGCAACGTCTTGCATTTAGCATAAAGAATATACACAAATCATAACATGGCAAACTGCAGCCCAACAAGCAACAACAGCTGTGTCAGTGGCCTGACTTGACTATTACTTGCCCCAGACTTCACGTGATTATCATAAAGTGGACATGTCTGTAACAGCCGGGCCAGACCGCCCACGTTCATTTCGGCATCCATGTTAACAGGTTAGAGCTGCCACACTGCTCGTGTCGGCTCGGTTACATGTCAGCTGTGTCTCTTCTAGAGATTCAAGGTCACAGTTCACACAACAGCAGACTGTGAAGGTGATCTGTCGACAGCACTGATCTCATACTAGCAACATTACTACTTCCAATGTCTGTATCTGTAGAATATGTCACAGACATGAAAAAAGTTAAGATTCATTTATAAATCATCACTTCCTGCTTCCATTACAAAATAAAAGACCTCAAGCATTTTTTTTTTTCAGTGAACAGAATTCTTTCATTTGTTAAGACAAGGCTTTTATTCTGAAATATTCACAGGACTGTTATAGAACATGCAGTGACTTTCAGGCCTCCATGAATGAATAAAGAACAGGGTTTTAATTGTGGATTATTACTATTATTTACAAATGAACACACACCTCTTAACCATCTGCTGTCTAAAATAAATATAAATGCCATTATGAAATTCTAACTAGAAAGACAAGGCTGGCAGCAGCGCTGCAGCAGAGAAGCTGTCAGTGTAGACACGACAAGTAAGACATGCAGTAGTTCAGCGAGGTAATTGTGACACATTGCTCATGCAAGCCAGAAGGCTGATGTTCGTGTCCCATGTAAAACCAAGTCAACATTGACTTACAGTATTTACACTGACTAATTAACTCTTGACAATCATATTGTAGCACAAACTAAAAATGTTTTGTGAAACCTTACCAAGTAGTATTCTTGTTTAAGTATCCCTAAAAACTAACTAAGCATATGTTGGAAGTTTATTTTTGTATGTTGTATGTTAAAGGGGAGACTTGTGGGTTCCCATAGAACCTATTTTTACCCCTTTGAAAATGACCATGACAGTTTTTCAAGCATTATTTAACCTCCCGCTCAACACGTTAGTGTTATGGTTGGTACCAATGGATTCATTAGGTTTTCTAGTCTCATATGATGCCTGTATCTTCACTCTAACTTAAAAACTGAGCCTACCAGATCCTCCAAAATATCAACTGCATTAAAGCATTCATGTAATTAGTGCCGTTAAAACAAATTTTCATTAATATGTTATAATTGCCTTAACTTTGACAGCCCTAGTACTTAAGAGTACAGAAAACATGTCACACACTTAACTTCAAAACAACTCAATAACACTTTGGGACACAAACACAGATCCTGGTTGAAAGTCCTATTGTAGGACCTGTCCACCTCCCCTTATGACCATAAGTAGTCTCTCACTCGCTATTCTCTGTCACCACTGTAGCTCTGAGTGCAGCATATTCATGCAGATGTGTTTGCATGGCAGTAAGTACAGGCTACATGGTGTGAAATGACACACCAAAAGGAAGTTACAAATTGCTGTGTCAGTCATACACTATTTGGTGAGTGTGGGCTGGATCTATAGATCAATATGCTACATTAGTTGTTGATTTCAATAATTGTGTCATAACTACCAACTTTGTCTTGGCAATTGCAAAAAACTGTAAGTACACACACAAAAAAATCCCCCTTTTTAGGATCTATCCAGTTGTCTGTGGTGTCTTTACAGTGTGCAGTTCTCACCATGTAAGCCTGTCTTGGTTCAGCCTAGGGCTCATCTCCCTCTTCCACCGAGACACACAAAGATATAGACAGAGGTTAATTGGGCTCAGATGCACCTCGCTGTCCCGACGGGCTCAGCCAAGTCTCAGTCCAAGCCCTAGTTTCCACATGAACACACGGGGGCTGTGTTCACATGCCCACTGCATGTACTCTGATAGTGGGTCACAGTCTGGTTAAGGCCTGTTTTGGGATAGTCTGTTAATGTGCATAGCTAACACTTGTGTTACTAGTCAGCAAATCTGAATTCTGAGGTCTGATGCCATCTGCGTTTGGATGAGTTCTTAAAAATGGTCGCATGTTGTGCTGCAAAATCAGTATTTCTTGGTTTTACATTGCCAACCAAACTACAGTGGCCAGCTGTTTCCCTGTTTTCAGTTGCTGGCCATAGCTATACACTGTATTTGGCATACAGATATGATGATACAAATATGATATTTATTGCACAAAATATTTTCAAAAACATATTGTAGTGCAGTGTTTAGCTGTAAAATGAGAAAGTTTGTGATCCAGCAGCAATGTTGAGATCAGCTGAAGAAATGTACCACTCACCATTTTACAGCTAAACAGTAACTACAAGATGTTTTTGATGACATTTAATGTGAGAAATAGTGATTACAGTAACAGAATATTGATTCATCTTTAATCAGGTTGACTGTTTGATCAGAGTTTGACCGTTTGATCAGAGTCATTGACAGCTGCCTCCACTGAATGAACAGTCAACAGGAACATTCTTATTTCTGAAATTACCTGTGATTCGTCTCCTGTCACAGGCTAGATTTATTAAATAATTTTGTAATTAAAACACCTGAATTACAATATGCTGAAAGGTTATTCTGATTTTTTTGCTCAATGATGCCAAAAATATCCTGCCTACTGCAGATTTAACAGACGGTTTAAAGTGGATGATGATTTGAACACAGCTTTTCTCTCTTTCCTTATGGCATGCAGAAAGTGGGACAATCCATATCTGGGCGTCCATTGTTTTTGGGTGTCAGGACACCTCGTCCTGCCTTACCCTACTTACAGTATTATGGGCAGTCGTGGATGCTAAAAAATGCTTGAAATAAACAAAATATCTGTATATGTTGTTTCTGCAAAATGATCCCCTTTACTGTGATCAGTACATCTGCACTAATTAACTCTGTCAAGGAAAATAACAAAACTCGTGTCTGATGCTTGCTCTCCAATATGTTGTATCCATATATAGTGTTGACCAGTAACCACAAGTCCTGTAGGTCTGTGTTCTTCTGCAAATGATTTGGCTCGTGGAGGCCACAGAGACTTAATATAGACATGATGTAGTCTGTTTATCTGTAGCAACATGGAAAACATGGGAACAGTATGCATCCCATTAGGAAGATAAAACCTGGTCCGGATCATTAAGAAGAACATTTTGTGTTTAAATTCATCAGCTCATCAACAGAATCCATGTAAGTGCAGAGACAGACAAATCTGCCTATAACCCAGAAGATGGTTACAGATATTTACAAACAGCTAAGAGGCATTGTTAGGCACAATGACTGTGTCTGATGCCTTGTTAGCTGCGCTAAATCACTCCAATGCACAGCCTTACAGACTTCACAAATTAAAATTCATATTTTACCATGTCAAATAGCCGGGCCAGACTGCCCACGTTCATTTTGGCATCCATGTTAACAGGTTAAAGCTGCCACACTGCTTCTGTCGGCTCGGCTGCATGTCAGATGCGTCCAGGGCTGGACAGGGACAAAAAATCATCCCGGACATTTTGAACCGAGACCGGCCCACCTGGTATTAATGGAAACACAAAGAAGCAAAAACCTGGATGTGATCATGAATATGAATGTCATTTATAATATGAATGTCATTTATAAAATGAATAAATAACAGATTTAGTGATATTCTTATAGAATAATAATAAAGACTAATACTAATTATAAATAAACTACACCCAAACTTGATTCATATCTGACCCAGGTAGACTGCAGTTCATCACTTCTTACCTGAAGTTCAGATTCCCCTCCACTCGCACTGGCAGCGGCCGTGGGTCTCTCCTCCTCCCGCCTCCCCTTCCCCTCATCCACCTGACGGCCACCTCCGCCATCGTCACCTGCAGCTGCTTCAGATGCTGCTGCTGCTGACGAGGAAGCTCTGCCATAGCCACCAGCAAACATCTGTTATTTTAACACACTTGGCAGCGTCTGCCTGAAGGGCTTGCCTCTCTTGTTTCTAATTTTTTTTTTTCTGTACCTCCTTTCTGTTTCTTGCTGTTCTCCATGTTGTTCCCCTCTCTCTCTGTATGACTGATTGATTGACAGCCGAGGCCCAAGAGGAAGACTAAAAGTACAATAACTGTCATACCAGTCATACCACTGTCATACCAGTTTTGTGTAGCAATAGGTATCATGACTAATACCATCACTAATACTAGTACCATTAGTAAGTAAGTAAAAAAAAAAAAAAAAGAAGGCCCGGCCCTGCAACGCCCGATGGCCAGTCCAGCGGTAGCTGAGTCTCTTCTAGAGATTCGAGGTCTCACCTACTTTTATTGCGTTGTACACAGTTCACAGCAACAACAGACTGTGAAAGTGATCTGTGGACAGCACTGACATCATACTAGCAACATCACTAGTTTCAATGTCTGTATCTGTAGAATATGTCACAGACATGGAAAAAGTAAAGATTCATTTGTAAAACACGTCCTGCTTCCATTACAAAATAAAAGCCCCCAAGCATTTTTTCAGCTTTATTCTTAAATATTTACAGGACTGTTATAGAAAATGCATTGACTTGCAGCACTCCATAAGTGAGTAAAGAATGGGGTTTTAATTGTAGATACAAATGAACACACACCTCTTAACCGTCATCTGTCTAAAATAAATATAAATGTCATTTATAATGAAATGACATGGCCCTTACGGAACTCTATCTAGAAAGAAAGGGCTGGCAGCAGCGCTGCAACAGAGAAGCTGTCAGTGTAGACACCACAAGTGAGACAGGCAGTAGTTCAGCGAGGTAACTGTCACGCATTGCTCATGCGAGCCAGGAGGCTGCTGTTCGTGTCTCATGCGAAACCAAGTCAACATTGACTTACAGTATTTACACTGACTAATTAACTCACATAACAACATGCTTATTGCAGCATGAACCAAAATGTTTTGTTAGAACTAACCAAGTAGTTTTGTTTTTTTTTGTTTTAGTTCATTAACTTATGCCATGAAGTAAGTTGACCTTGACTTAAACCTGCAGTAGTATGAATGTTTTTGGCATCATTGGGCAAAAATTCCATAATAACTTTCAGCATATTTTAATTTGAGTACTGTGAGCAAAATCTAGACTTCTGCAACTCCTCGTGGCTCTGTTTTCAAGCTTTAAAAAATCTAGGCAGGAGACTTTGGCCAATCACAGGTCATTTCAGTGTTCCTATTGAGTGTTCGTTCAACAGAGACAGCTGTAAATCACTTGCCAACTCCAACCAAATGTTCAAACTAGGGAGGGCTGATCAAATATGAATCAATATTATTCTACTGTAATGCTGATTTCAGAATATCATAGTGTGCTGTTTAGCAATGTGATGACAAGGTGAAGCCGCATGAAGCTTTGAAGCTCTCCAGCAGATTGGTTTGCAAAAGGATTCATTTCACAAGGTTTAATCTGGGCTTCATGTGCACACAAAACCACGTAATGGTCAAGTAGTGTAAAACACAGATGTATTCCCGATATGCAGCTGTTTTTTAACTGGGCAGACGGCAGTGAATGTGCTTGTGTAAACGATAGGAAAATGACAGATAGGAGACATTTTTTTGTTTTTTTCATGAATAAAAAGCTCTAATTGTATTTTGGCTTCGGGCGTCCTCAATGACTTAATTTGTCTAAATCAATACAAGTCTTGAAACACGCTTCACAGAAAACTTTCTGGATCGCACGACACATGCTCTGAAGTCTCAGCACATAACATCACTACTGTTGGGTGGACAGTGCTTGGTATTTCCTCAACTGATCTCAACATGGCTGCCAGTTCACAAACTTTCTCATTTTAAAGCTAAACAGTAACTACAACATGTTTCTGAAAACATTCTCCGCAGGAAATAAGCATTTCAGTAACAGAATATTGTTTCCTTGATTGATTTGTTTCATCGGCGTTTGATCTGCATTTGTGAGTGATGCTTAGAGACAGCAAACTCTAGCTCAGTTGTTTTCCTCCAGTCTGTGAAATCTTGCATTAAGAGCACTGGAGGACACCGGAGGACACAGGCGGACACCGGCGGACACAGAGGCACATGATTTTTTCCAGATTACCTGTTGAATAGTATACAGTGAATTCTGCACACTGCAGCTTTAAGATTGCTTCATATACAGTATAATTCATTTATAAATTAAATATACAGTGTATGCGTAGATAACGTGGAATAACCAATATTTCAATGAAATCTTGAACTCAGCGAGTTAAGTCAGTCACAACACAGTTATCCATTATATCAACAGTGTCTGAGTGACAGTGCCACTGATACCTGAGTTCATCTGTCTTTTGTTCTTCCTCTCTGTCTTGCCAACATATTCTCTCTCTCTCTCTCTCTCTCTCTCTCTCTCTCTCTCTGTCTCTCTGTTTCTGGCTCTCCCTCTATTGCTCTCCCTTCCTCAGTGTCTTTTGATATGCTAAGCGGCACCCTATTTATAAATCATAGTTAGAGAAAACATAATAGGTTAGGGGACCAAAAAAAAAAAAAAAGCCCCATGTCTGCTGAGGGAGAGAGAAGAATAAAAAGAAAGAGTCTGAGTGAGGAGAGAAGGGGATTGTCTGCTTGGTGGCTCCCTACGAGGCATGTCACTCAGGTTGGATAGATGTACATATCATTATCTTTCCCCAGTGCATGGCGATAATGATATAAGACAGCAGGGTGAGGGAAAAGAAAGGAGCCATTGTGCTGTGAAGCTGTGAGCCAATAAGCATGGCTTGTAGGCCAATTCTCTGACGCTATAGTGTAGGCAAGCCAGTACACTAGTGCTGAGGTCTATGGTGGCCAACACACTCAACGCTCTTGATTCCAGTAGTAGTGATATTTTCACTGAACATAAACATTGTACATTATCAAGAATTAACAGTTCATCAACAGTTCTTGACTTGTGTTGCATTGTTTTGTCTTGTGCAAGATGACCGAGCCTTAAGATGCAATCCCTCAAATGGCCACTAGATGCTGGTTGCATAAAGACTATTGAATTCGATAGGAAATCTCCCAACAAAAGAAAAGTTGAGTCTCAAAAGCAAATATCCCCTTATCTAACATTTGTCTTGACAGCGATTTTATTGTTGATTTAATTAGCAGGATATCAGGTCAAGAAACATTTATTTATTGTTTGGTGTACATGTTCACCAGTGGCAGCTGGTAACTCAAAAAACTGGCGAGGGCAGGAGGACAACCAACCCACAGAGTCATGTTATTTACACTAGTTGGCTGCTTATCTCTACTTTTGTTATTTATTGAACAAAATAACATAATTCACATTCAGTATAACAATAACAAAAGAGCCAGGCGTACATCACACTAAACAAAAATATTAAAACCTACATACTATATTGAGTGTCTTTTAGAAAGTGGTTTCACACTCACACACACACACACACACATACACACATCCTGACAGAGTGACCAGACCCCACTTTGAGAATCACTGGTTTACAGACATCTTTTACTCAGTTTATGTAGTTACTTGAAGCCCTTAACATAACTAGGTGATTGTTACCTAAACATAGCAGCAACCATTCACGGTAATGATTTGATGTAAAATGACCCACAGAAAGCTATATATACACCTTTACATGAGACCAGGTTGTTAAATCACATCCACACTCTTTATATCACCAAATGACACCAGCTTACTAAGTAATTTTGTGTATGTTCACTGCATTTTGCTTTATGGATGTCCTTTAACATTGTGGCATTATTAGTCACTAGATATTGTATAAAAACAAAGGATGTCTGCATAGGAAAGAGGACGAGGTGGATGGATGGGTCAAACAAGCACAAAACGTTCACCCAGAAGACTGCTGTTTGTGTCCCGTGTGAAACCATAACTCATCCGTTGACTTATTAATGTTGACTGCTTACCTTATGCACATAATTTAATTCCTGTATCCCTTAACATACGTATTTTAGCCCAAACCATGATCTATCCTCAACCTAACCACGTAGTTTCGATGTTTAAAAATAACCAAGTAGTTTTGTTTGAATGCACAATGTTAACCACATGTTAAATGACACGTGGAAAGCTTAAAATGGAATAAGAATGAGACGTTAACCTAAATGACATGCAAAAAGTGTAAACATGACAGATGAAATGTGGCATCCTGTTTATATGCCTTCTCATGAGATGACGTTGATCTTTGCCAACTTGATTTAGTTGCCTAACTTAGCTTTGGAAAGATGGTGACATGACAAAGGATATGATCATGCCAATAAGGGTGCATCATGGGAAAATGTTGATTGTCTTGGTATTGTGTCAGGTATGATGAGTTCTATGCTTTCTTTCTTCTGTTGAATTGGACAGGGTCAGTGTCTGGTCCCGGGTTGTTTTCCAATTTCTTTGGAATGGATATATATATATATATATATATATATATATATATATATATATATATATATATATATATATATATATATATATATATATATATATATATATATATATATATATATATATATATTGGGGGGCGGCAGTAGCTCAGTCCGTAAGGACTTGGGTTAGGATGTGGAGGACCCGGGTTCAAATCCCCCATGGACCAAGACCAACTGGTTGCTGGAGAGGTGCCAGTTTAGCTCTTGGGCACTGCCGAGGTGCCCCTGAGCAAGGCACCAAACCCCCAACTGCTCTGGGCGCTTGTCAGGAGCAGCCCCTCACTCTGACATCTCTCCATTGACATGTTATGTCTGTGTGAACTGTACTGTGTGAACAACAGAGTGTAAAACTGAATTTCCCCACTGTGGGACTAATAAAGGAATATCTTTCTTTCTTTCTTTCTTATATATATATATATATATATATATATATATATATATATATATAGCAGCAGTGCAGATGTGCACATTTCATCCATGGAAAAATCATAACAAAACAATTTTACTGCAGTAAAAGCAGTCAAGTATTGTGGTTGTTGGCCTTCAGGGATACAGCAAAGCGATGTGGAACAGCAATAGTGGGGAAAAAGAAATTATATAGAAGCTCAGTAATCAGAAGGAAGGAACGGACACTTTCTTTTCTATTACATAGATTTGGGAAAGTCAGATTCGGCCACATGACAGACTTGTGTGTGTGATTGGGATTTTCTGCTACATAATGAGTACAATGATTTGACTTCTTTTCAGCCTGAAAGTGGAGGTAATCTCTTTGGTGTTAGCATGCTCCTACAGTCTGACAGGCCATATTCCTTGAACACATAACTGATACAAATTGTAATCTTTATATTCCTTTTCAGATCACATTTAAGCCTTTCTTCTGGGACTATTCTTTTTTTTTTTTTTTTTTTTTCTGAGCGGCTATAGTTACAGGCTAATATCAAGGCTGTTAAAATGACCCATTTTGCGAAGCTACTAGCCTGATGGTGTTTTGGGCTGTTTATCTGACATTACAAGGACATCAAATGTTTGGCAGCACCACACAGCCTGTAGCTTCAAACTAAATTAGACTTTTTTTTTTCTCGTTAAAACCCATGAACTGTTCAGCAAAATGATTTAGGGATTCAGTTTAATCTTCCCACGGCCCACTCGTTGGGTCCCAGCCCAGTTAGTGTCTTTCCATCGGTACTTTCCAGACATTCTCATGGTTAAGGACCCTGAAGAGGATTTTCATTTTGAACGTGGACCACCACAGAGTCACATTATTTTGTGTACATAATTTTTTCTATTACTTCTTTGATTGCAGGAATGCAGAATTACAGGATTTCTTTTCTTTTGATGTTACTTTATTTTGTATACTTTTTGATCAATGCTTATTTGTGTGACACTTGCTTGTGCTGCTTGTGGTGCTTGTGCTGCTTGTGGTGATCAAGAACTGCTCATCGTTCGTTTGTCTTACTCTGGGTAGGGAATGAGTCTTTAACCTAAGTGAAGGAGTTCAAGTAACTCTGGGTCTTGTTCGCGAGTGAGGGGGACAATGGAACATAAGATTGGCCGGAGAATCGGAGCAGCGAGGGCGGTACTGTATTCGCTTTACCACACAGTTGTGACAAAAAGAGAGCAGACAAAGCTCTCAATTTACCGGTAAATCTTCATTCCTGCTCTCACCTATGGTCATGAGGGCTGGGCCATCACCGAAAGAACTAGTACAGTTGTACAAGTTGTGGAAGTGGGTTTTCTCATGAGGGTGGCTGGCATTTCAACTCAGAGATAGGGTGAGAAGCTCAGCAATCTGTGAGGGACTCCGAGTAGAGCTGCTGCTCCTTGGTGTTGAAAGGAGCCAGTTAAGGTGGTTCGGGCATCTGGTAAAGATAACTCCTGGGCACCTCCCTTAGGAGGTGTTCCAGGCACAACCAGCTGGAAGGAGGCCCTGGGGAAGACCTAGGACTAGGTGGAGAGATTATATCTCCACACTGGCCCGGGAACACCTCAGGATCCCTCAGTCGGAGCTGGTTAATGTGGTCCAGGATAGGGAAGTTTGGGGTCTCCTGTTAGAGCTGTTGCCCCTGCAACCCGACCCCAGATAAGAGGTTGACGATGAATGAGTGAGAGAGTGAATTAATCACATCATTGTCCATAGTAAATCATGGTAAATCATAAATTAATCACACATTTTTTTTTATTTGTTGAAAATAAATTTGTCACATATTCAATACTCTTATCAACATGGGAGTGGGCAAATGCGCACGCGTTATGCAAACGTGTATATTTATTATTGGAAATCCAGGAACCCTCACAGGTACTGCATAAAAGATATGCTAAAATCATAAGATGGCAAACTGCATCCCAACAGGCAACAACAGCTGTCAGTGTGTCAGTGTGCTGACTTGACTATGACTAGCCTCAAACTGCATGTGATTATCATAACGTGGGCATGTCTGTAAAGGAAGCGACCCCTTTAAACATGACCATGCTAGTTTTTCCTCACCAAAATTTAGCAGAAATTTGGAATGTTATTTAACCTCCTTTCTGACAAGAGAGTATGACATGGTTGTTACCAGTGGATTCAGTCTAGCTTGAAAACTCAACCTGCTACAACCTCTGAAAGACAGAATAGTGGCAGGCTGTCAGTAATAATTAAAATCAGTATAAAATGATGGAATAGTGTCATTAGAATGTGCCAGAATGGATTCCTTAAATTTTCTAGTTTTATACGATGCCTGTATCTTCACTCTGGCTTTAAAGCTGAACCAACCTAAAAGTCACAAGTTGCATTAGTGCGTTAAAGAAATTAGTGGTCTTAAAACAAATATGCGTTATGTGTTAACAATGATGACCCTAGTTGTAATGTTAGTGAATCCAGCATCCAGCATCAAATGAGAGCTGCAGTCAATGAAGGCCTGCTGCAGACAACATGCTTGACTTGACAGAACAGAGTGTCCGTAGAGTTTGCCTTTCATAATGGCCATTTCATTTCATTATAAATGTAATTTATATTTATTTTCGATCAAAAAAGTTTAAGAAACATGGTAATTTGTAAATAATTGTAATAGTGAACAAATCCACACAATATTCATCCATGGAGCTCTGCAACATTGTCCTGCAAATATATCAGAAGAGTATCTTGTGTCTCGAGCCTAGTGTTAATAAATGAAGGAATTCTGTCCGCAGAAAAAAATGCTTGAGGGCGTTTATTTTTTTTTTAAACAAAACAAAGAAGTGCTGATTTAAAAAATAAATCTTTATTTTTTTCATGTCCGTGAAATATTGTACAGATACTGAGAATGAAACTGTAGTAATCTTGCTGGTATGATGTCAGTATACAAACAAATGATCACTGTCTGATGTTGCTGTGAAATGCATGCAGCTTACGTTCTCCAATCCTCCAATCTCTAGAAGAGACTCATCTGACATGCATGAGATGCAAGTCTCATGTGGGCTGTGTGGCAGCTCTGACCAAATAACATGGACGTCGAAATGCAGCCGCCACGTGTTGCTGACATTCCCTGTGTGGACACGCTGCAGAGCCCTGAAGCCCCGCCCCCACTGCTGCACAAGTGCTATCACTTGTTTATTCAACATATAAATATTGAATGTGTCCTTTGTCCAAACTGCACCAACTTCGACACAACACCTCCTTTGGCCCCCAGCAACACACTCCCCAAATGCGAAGTAGATTGAATAAATAGTTCTCACGATATGCAAAGGATGCACACATGCAGAGATTCTTTACTTTGTAGTAAGACAAAATAATACATTTGCTGTTTATAAGCAATAAAATGCAGCCTTTCTCAAATCCTTATAATCAACTTCTACAGCCTTATGTGGTTGTGATCGTTAAATTTCTTGCCTGTAAATCTTTGCGGTTTTAGGTTTCTTTGTCTTTTTCATTTGACAATAAAAATGAGTCACAGCATATTCCTCTACGTTGTGAATAACTGCACATATTTCAGAGGTGTCAGCATCCTTGACAGAGTTCTCCTGACCATTTCTGTAACAGGACCATCTATCTGACCCGCAGGCCATCTCATCTATTCTTCTGAGGCTGGGGACACACTATAAGATTATCAGGCCATTATATATCCTGACATTTGGAAGGGAAATCCTGATCTGAGTCTTGGCTGGGTCGATGGTCTGAAAAGATTACCTGGTGCAAATATGTGACGGGGTTACATATTGGGCTTGAACAGATGGATCTGAACTGCAAGCATAACATGATACCAGACATCCTGAACACCTTCAAACAACCAAAAGCAGTGCCCTATATAGTGGGGTGAATCTGCTGCTTTAGGTTCATTAGAGATCAATGGTTGATGGGCCTGTGATGTTTAAAGCCCTTGTGTGAAGAGTTGAAAAATTTCAGAGTATGGGGACTCCTCCTGAGAACTCCAAAATGAAGAGCAGAAAGCAACATATACAGTAGACTGCAGTTTCTACATAGAAATATTTTTCTGCAAACAAAAATGTATGCCGTCAGAGGACTTTGAAATGTTATTATGAAAAAATCAAAACCTAGGTACTTCAAATGGTCAGAAATACCAATTTAAGTTAAATTACAATTTTCTGTCTGATTGTCTCATGTGAGTGCATTTAGACTTTAATGTTGAGGTAGGCAGGAGCAAATATGATTATTATTATTATTATTTTTTTTTTATAAAACAGTCACTACATTCTGACAGGAGTGAATGAGAGAGGTAATCTGAAAAATAAAGTGTCCGTCGGTGTTCCTGCAAGATTCCACAGACCAGAAGAAAACAACCAATCAGAGCCGAGCTGGAGCCAGACCATCTTAGCAGCTGTCAATCACTCGCAAACTCTGATCAAACGGTCAAACTAGGCAGTGCTGATCAAATATGAATCAATATTCTGTTACTGTAATACCATTTGAGTAAAATGTTTTCAGAAACAACTTGTAGTGTACTGTTTATCTGTAAAATGAGAAAGTTTGTGACCTGGCAGTCATATTGAGATCAGCTGAGGAAATACCAAGCACCGCCCACCAGCCTGAGCAAACGTTCTCATTTCTCATATCACATAGGATGTACAATATACATATTTTACACACATATGGGTGGCAGAGGTCTGAAACATTGCAACTAATAAGATATGACATGATGTTAAGATGTGTGAAATAATGTATATTCAAAGCCAGTTTGTGATTTGGTAACTTTAAACAGGGGGGGACAGAACCAGTTTGTTTCATTTACCCGTAGCGAACCATGGTATGCGGATGGTTTTCTTTTGGTTCGGGTACATAGAGACAGACTAACATCACACTCACATTCACACCTATAGACAACACTTAGCCTGCATGTCTTTGAGCTGTGGGAGGAAACAGGAGAATCTGGAGAAAGTCCACACTAACACAGGGAGAACATGCAAACTCCACACAGAAGGGTCCCAAGCCAGATTTGAACCTGTGAAATTATATTATGATAATTTATATTAATGAATCTGAAAAAGTTTCACAGTCCCCAGAGCCCTCTTTGAGAATCAGTGGTATAGAGAATATTATAGATCCATGATGAAACTAACAGAAGGGTGGGAAAGTGTTTAAATTACAAATCCATCTGCTTCTTCAGCACCACGGACAGCACCATAGATTTATCAATACACAGCACAGCGAGGCTGCTGCTATTTTTATGCCATGATCAGGGCCATAGATTCAAACTCCACAAACCTCAGTCAGATAACGAATCAATGAGTCAGGCAGACTGGACTACCCCCTTCAAATTGCCGTCTGCTTTTTACAGTCAGTAAAACAGTCATTTCTGCTTACATAAAATGGTATTTCCCTTCAGGTGACTGCTTAATCAAAGCTTAATCAAGTAGGCTGAAGTTATCCCTTGTGCTGCAAAAGTGCTTAAGTCTCACACTTAAATGTGTCACATAGCTCTCTGTACTTATATTCAGGGCATGGGATTTGCCATAAATGCATCTGCATTTCATCCTTGCCTTTAGTTTGGTTAAGAATAATTCTGCTGTATGGTAAATTTCCCACCGGGGGAAGTCTTGAACTTCAGCTCACCTCAGCTCAGTTTGAAAGCTCTTATATGCCTCTCAGTTTGTCAAGAGATTTGGTATGAAATATGTTTAATTATAGCAGTGAAAATAAAATTGACTTAAACGTCTCAGTTAAATACATTGCACTCTCTCACCTCTCTGTCTCTGGCTCTCCCTCTCCCATCACCATTCAATACTGCCCTGAATATCTCAATAATGTGCTTATAACCTATATTTCTGAGCCAAGGATATCCGTCACACTGTTAATTACCCTATCAGTCTGTCCCACTGCTTCTACTTCCTGTAAGTTCCTTATCCAGCCCTGTTGTGTTAAAATCAAATTTACATTATCACTTAAATTCCCAGTGTTATAACTGTCTTATTTAAGTGCACTAACACCCTTCTTCTTCTTCTTAATCATGCTGTGCTCCTCTCCATTTAACAGTTCATATTATGCATGAATCAAATTTGTATCACCCCCAGATGTCTTACTTAACGGCATCTGCCACCTTCTGAATCAGCCCCTCACACCTTTCTCGTAATCTAAACAACCACAGAGTTCCTACATCAGCAGAAACAATGACGGTGTCTGCGTTATTTGTAAGTAGCGCACCCCATCAAATATTAACAACATGCACGGTGGGGAGGAGAGCGTGAGCCGCTTTGTAGTTGCGACTTGACAACGTGAGTGAAGAAATTGGGTTGGAAGGGCCGGTGTTTTTTTGTTTGAATGGGGGCCGGTGTCTGGGTTCATTAGGGTGAGACGAGCTGGCGATGAATCACCAATGGCAAAGAGCTGTAGGGATGGGTTCTGCCGTTTAGCATTTCATCATGTGTGTATTCGAGTCCTATATTTAAGGCAGCTCTGATGTAGTTATAGTATAAAGATAAATGATGTCCAGAGAAGACTATATATGATTTCAGCTGTGTATCAGGGCTGGGCATTTTGAAAAGGAAGAAGAAGGTGAATGAAGAAAAAAAGTAAGAGGAGGAAGTACAGGACAGTCCACCATCATTAATCCTTTAAAGCCCCCTCCAACCAGTTTTACTTCCTGTTTTTCAGTTCTTTTTCAAACAGACAATGGGGGTGTGGATAATAGTCACACGTAATTCATTGCCATGGCAACCATACTTCATCAACCCAGTTTAGATTAAATCAGTTTAGATGAATTTACTGTTTATAAAATCATAAATGAGATGAGATTTAGTGCAACACATCGACTCTCTCTCACTTGATCTCTTCTTTACCGTCACCACACGCCAGCTACAGTGCAAAGGAGGACAGATTGACATGTTGCCAAGGTCCAACATTTGAAATGCAGTTTTCTGGTGTTCCGTCCACCAGCGACGACACTGCACCAGGCTGCACTGAGATTTGTTTATTTTTAACGAGAATTTTCTCCTGTTTTCTCTTGAGCTGAAAGTTGTTCAGTCCCCATCGTTCGGACCTATTAGAGGCCCACAAACCTCCAAAATGGCATTGGTTGCTGCTATATAACCTGTAGAGTCAGAAATCAAGAACAATAATATTTACAACGGTGAAATAAATGGATGAGATTTCATCTGCCCTTTTGCCCTGTTGTCTTCTGTTTTCCCACCTGGGTATGTACAGAGGTATATCTACTAGCCCACCTTTTTAAATTTAATTTTACTTTTTTTTTGTCTCAATTTATTCATTACCTGTTTTTTTTGTCTTTTTTAATAATTTTTCAAATTTTCAAGCAATTTTTCTTTTTCACTATAGAACATATAAACATTGTAGGAATGATAGAAGTTTGAACATCAGATGTAAGCCCATATATATATATATATATATATATATATATATATACACACACACACACACACACACACACACACACACACACACACACAGTATACAAGGACTGACACTCTTTCCTAATGAGTGCCTGGATGCACACTTAAATATAACTGGCCCTTGACAGTGTTAACCTTTATATTTGTACACTGTATAAAAAAGAAGCCTTATGCCACAGTCATGTGATGAAAGATAGATGTGAAGTGAGTTGTGATTTTCATCCGTCCAGGAGTGTCATTCAATAACTGATGACAAGTAAAGATGAAAAGAGTCATCCACAGCCCAGTAAAGCCACGTTAACAGGTAATAACAGGAGAAAGGCTTTAGGAGTGCTTCGTGAGTGAGTACACAATCAGAATATAAAAATATGGAAATGTGTGCTCTGCTGAGGATTTCAATTGGATTGCAGCTTATGTGTTTGATTACATTTCCATTTTATTGTGTTAAGGGAGAAATTAGAAAAATGAAAAAAAAAAATGGCGGAGACAGGCAGGTAGGATTAAATTTGGTGTTTTGGAATAACAGTGAGGCAAGGTGGGTGTGCATATTTTACACACCTTACATTCAAGAGTAGATTACCGGTGTTTGACTGACATGCTTTACTAGGTTTGTGTCAATCTGCAGACAAATAAAAACACCCACCATGATTTGGGAAAACACAACTACAGACACAGAGACATACAGTAGTGAAAGATACTTGGCATAGCGGAGTGCAGGACTCTAACTGGTACACTGAAACTGGAGTATGTGTCTGAGCCAAGGCTTTAACAAGTTATGGAGAACGAAACTGTTACACCATAAAGGTCCAGCTGCTCTGAAATCAAAGTAATGGCTGTGGGAAGGAGGTTTATACTTTCAGTGGCAACTTTATTAGAATGAACTCAACAATGTGCTGGAAACATTTAGAGATCCAATATGCCGACTCAGTTCCCATTGTTTTTTTGTTGTAGTTCTCTATTCCAGTGGTTCCTAACTGGTGGGTTGGGAACCCCACAGTGGGTCACATGATACAATTGAGGGTTTGTAAGACAATTAAAAGATTAAGATGAAAAGCAGTCGTTTATGCCGTTAAAGGGTAAAAGTGGTGGTGGTGCAATGGTTAGCACTGCCACCTCACAGCAGGAGAGTCGCAGATTTTGTTAGGAATGGCGGGGTAAATAGCAGGAAGAAAGAACCCCAAACGCAGACAATCACAAGGACGACAGATTAACAAAAAGTGAGCCTTTAATAAGATAAGATAACATAAGATATTCCTTTATTAGTCCCACAGTGGGGAAATTTACACGTTACAGCAGCAATACAAATAAAATAAATTAGTATATACATAATAGAAAATAGAAAAAAAGTAAAGACAGAAAAAATGTGTCCATCATATCAATGATATAATTGTACATAAAGTCCTTATTGCACTTATGTCCGGTGAGTTTGTTGTGAATGTGACTGTGATTGTGGTCTACTGGGAGCAGTGCTGGTTGTGGAGTCTGCTGCAGGCAGGAAGGACCTTCTGTAACGCTCCTTCGTACACTTAGGGTGTAGCAGCCTGTCACTGAAGGAGCTCTCCAGAGCTCTGATGGTGTCTCTCATGGGGTGGGAGTCCTTCTCCATCATGGATGACAGCTTAGCCGTCATCCTCCTCTCTCCCACCACCTGCACTGAGTCCAGAGAGCATCCCAGGACAGAGCTGGCCCTTTTGATGATCTTATCCAGCCTCTTCCTGTCTGCAGCTGTGATGCTGCTGCCCCAGCAAACCACTCCATAAAATATGGCTGATGCCACCACGGTGTCATAAAAAGTTTTCAGCAGTGTCCCCTGCACTCCAAAAGACCTCAGTCTCCTGAGCAGATACAGCCTGCTCTGGCCTTTCTTATGGAGTGCAGAGGAGTTTGTTGTCCAGTCCAGTTTATTGTTCAGGTGAACACCCAGGTATTTATAAGATGTCACCATCTCAATGTCTGATCCCTGGATGTTCACCGGTGTTGGAGGGGGATGAGTTTGCCTGCGGAAATCCACCACCAGCTCTTTAGTTTTCCCAGCGTTGATCTGGAGGTGGTTCCGCAGGCACCAGTTCACAAAGTCCTGGGAAAGTTCTCTGTACTCCGCGTCGTCCCCATCAGTGATGAGGCCGACGATAGCAGAGTCATCAGAGAACTTCTGCAGGTGACAGGTTGGTGAGTTGTAAGTGAAGTCTGCAGTGTAGAGCGTGAAGAGGAACGGAGCCAGAACCGTTCCCTGCGGGGCCCCCACACTGCAGACCACCGTGTCTGAAATGAAGTCCTGTGTCCTCACAAACTGTGGGCGGTTTGTGAGGTAGTCCAGTATCCAGGATGTAAGATGTTGATCTACCCCTGCAGTCTCCAGTTTGTCCCCCAGAAGTGTCGGCTGGATGGTGTTGAAAGCACTGGAGAAATCAAAGAACATGATCCTCACAGTGCTCCCAGGCTTCTCCAGGTGAGACAGAGCTCGGTCCACAAGGAAGATGACGGTATCATCCACCCCAATGCCAGGTTGATAGGCAAACTGTAGTGGGTCCATGGATGGACTCACCACAGGGCGGAGATGTTGGAGGACCAGGCGCTCCAGGGCCTTCATCAGGTGGGATGTTAACGCCACCGGCCTGAAGCTGCTGGGGTCCTTGGGGTGTGGGGTCTTGGGCACAGGTACCACGCAGGATGTCTTCCACAGTTGTGGTACCTTCCTCAGCTTCAGGCTCAGGTTGAATAGACGTCCAAAAGTCCCACACAGCTGATCTGCGCAGGACTTCAGGAGCCTGGAGCTGATGCCATCTGGACCCGTAGCCTTCCTCACGTTCATCTTCATGAACTGGTTCTTCACCTGAAGTGTCGTGAAGGACAAACTGGAGCAGGGGAGCTGTGTGTCAGAGGCAGAGGAGGGGGGTGGGGGAGTAGAGTTGGGTAGTGGAGCAGAGGGGGTTTGTCTGTGTGACGGGTCTGCTGGAGCCATAGGTAGAGCATATAAACATTAATATTCGACTGAATAAAAACCAATATCTTAATAATTAAAGTAATACAAAAACACTTAACTGATACTCAAAAGTAATACTAACTAAACACAGAGTAACAAGAAAACTAAATAACTAAACACAAGGTAACAGCATGAATCTACAAACTACAATTAACACTAAACCTAAAGTACACCAAGAGATAGTGTGGACATAGAAGTGTGCAAACACAGACAAGTGAAACACAAAACCACCAGGAGTGAACAGGGAGACATCTAACAGGAAGAAAACCTACCAGAAACAAAAGAAACTCAAAGCTACACAGAGGAGAAGAGAGTCTAACAGGGAATCCGGGAAAAACACAAAGAGGCACACGAAAGTCACGTAGCACGAGAAGATCACAGAGACTGAACAAATGGATCGACAAGAACAGAGGGGAAAGGGGTGGCTTAAATACAAAAGGGAAAGACAACCAGGTGGAAATAATCAGGGGCGGAGCAACAATCAGGGAAACTAGGTCAGGGGGTGTGAACCAAGAAAACGGAGGGAAAACACACAGGGAAAGGAAGTAAAACTAGAGATGACACAAAGACGCAAGACTTTCAAAATAAAACAGGAAACAACCCAAGACAAGACACCAGGAACAAGACAGGGAGTGAAACAAGACATGACACCAGAGGTGGGTGAGAAACACAAACAATTCATTAGAACAGAAACTCAGCATAACAAAAACAGGACCAAATAATAAACTAACCAACAAAACTAACACAAAAAGTCCATAATCATGACAGATTTGAATCCGGCTTGGGCCCCACCTGTGTGGAGTTTGCATCTTCTCCCTGTTTGCCTCGGTTTTCTCCAGGTTCTCCAGTTTTTTTTGCCCCCACAGTCCAAAGACATGCAGGTGAAGTGATGACTCTAAATGTCCCCTAGGTGTGAATGTCAGTGTGACTGGTTGTCTGTCTCTATGTGCCCTATGATAGGCTGGTGACCTGTCCAGGGTGTACCCTGCCTTTGCCCAAGGTTAGCTAAGATTGGCTCCAATCTTGCTTTTTACACTACATCACCTGACTTCCAGAGTTGCTTTGAGTGTCTACTATTGCTGTGGCCTGAAATGACATGTTGAAAGCAAAAAATATATAGTGATAACTGTAAAATTACTGAAGAAATTGCAGTATTATTTACATTATCCACTGGGTGATACAATTCAGTTATATTGTCGACTTCCATTTTATCTTTGTAAATTACATTTTTTTTTTTCAGTATTCTAAAAAAAATATTCTAATCCAACAGGGAGAACAGTGATAAGAATCTGTTTCTGGTTGAAGTGGAGATAGAGACAGATTTGTTACTTTATTAATGTATTGTACAGGATGTTGTGCCAGAAGATGGCACAGACTGGAAACCAATGGGGCATCACTCAAGTGGAGAAGGCAGTTTTATTGGAGAGGAAAGCTGGAAAGGCAGGATTGTTCTGTTATGGTTTTATTGGTTTGGAGTTTTATCTTGCGCAGCATGAGGTTACCATTCAAGATACACTTTTTCCAGGAGATGAAGGTTTTCTAGGAAGTCTCCTTTTTATGGGAAAACTTGAAATTGACAGTTTAATGACAAAAACCTATAGAACCCTTGTGGCTGGTAATGACCAGTGGAGGGGATCTTGGCACACAAAATGAAAATTATTAGATCATTGGCATTTGATATTCATTGTCATAACACATTACAGCCTGCTAATATCACAGGTACAGTAATGAAGGCCCCAAAGTGACCATATGGCCCAAAATGAAGACATTTTTTGGATCCCCAGTTTGTGGAAATTGATTTAACCCTTCTTCAAGTATCAACTGAAGTCTCTGAAATTCTCTTAATCTTGGCCCTAAGAGAGAGATTCACATAAGCATAGGCAGACATCCAAACGCCCACTCACAAACGAATAAAATGAATCACGTCTGCTTTAAACACATCGTCTCACCTACTTTTCAAAATCATGCATGAATAAAAAACAGGCTTAAATGCATGAAATCTACACATATACCACACCTTGTCTCACAACATTTATGCAGATGCAAAATGCTTTGCTCATTATTTACACTTTCTCACCTACACTAACCCCAGTGTGCATCTGTCCCACATGTCATAGTGCCGAAGTGCAATGAACTTACATTCTTTCTACTGGCAATCAGGGGGTGACTCCTCTGGATGTACATATTTGTGTTATGGTCATATTTTTATACGGTTGTTTTATATGTTATATTTAATACTACAGTATTCAAGGTAACATTGGAGCTATAAAAAGCTTGTCACCAGAGGAAAAATCAGACCAGGCTTGTATCTCCAAGGTCAACGTGCGTACTGAAGTGCTTGTGAACAAAGCATCTACACTTGCATGGCAGCTGGATTCTCACAGATGGTTTTCATTGGCAAGCAAGTGCATGGACTAATCTGCATCCCCTGAGGAGCCACTGGCACCTACAGGTGCGTAGGGCAACGAGGAGTGACTGTTTGTTCTAAACAACAGTGGTGGCTCCAGAAGAGATTAGCTTAGATGCTGCAATAGCATCAGTTATATCACCACTGGAGAGTTTTTTTCATTGAAAGAAGAGCATAGAATGACACTTAAAGCATTGTTTTTGCTGTTTTCCCAATTCACATCCAATCCAACACATTCTCACTACCAATTGTCAAATGGCAAATACCGCTGCTTATTCAGAGCCTCTTGACGTCAGAGACCGACGCACTGGATACCCCTCTTATGTTACTTTTGAATGTTTTGCAGTGAGACTCACTGGACTGATGTTACCAATAACTCACGTGACAAAAGACTGCCAAGTCAACATTTCTATTAGTTTCACACTAGTGGTTGAAAATATTGTGTTTGTTTGACCCATCCAGCACTCCTCCTGCTTGCCCTGAAAGGATTTTCACGCTATTAATACTACATCTCTTGCTCCAACCATTGAAAAGCGCTGCAGGTGGATTACACTGGTATACATCACTTCCTGTCCCTGAAGGGTGTCTTCCCCTGTCAGTTTCTGATGCAGATCAAACAGTGATATTTGACGAGTTCAGAGTGTGAACAGGTTTAATCACCTGCCAATATTTCCTGGAAGTACCTGCCCTTTTCCAAACAGTTTCCAATGAGGGCTTCTCTGAATAATAATAATAATAAACCATCTGGTGAGTCAGGTTATGAGGAAGCTTCCTTAAAGGTAAAACAATGGAATATTACCTGAAAACCTGTTTTCCACACAATTGAATGTGGAATTGGGAGTCATATGGTAAAGCTTAGGATGCAGAGCATTCTGCTCCTAAAACAAAGACATTCCATATCTTTCAGCTCTCAGGAATGAAACCGGAAGCAAGTCACAAGCTCTACATGGCTCCACTGGGAATCAAGTGGGATCAGTTGGTGAGTGTTTGCAGGTTTAAGGGCCCCATGGGACTCAACATAGGATTTGCTGGAATTCATGTCAATGGAAGTAAAAAGGGGCTTTAGGAATCATGTCAGATTTGTTGGGTTATCTAAGAAATCCAACCTGGGAAACAAATGGCACCTTTGGGGATCAAACCGGCTTCAATTAGGATTCTGAAATGAAATTCCTGAAAAGCTGACCTTTGATTTAACATGTAAAATGCTTACGGCAGGCTTACAACTGATTTTTCCAAGATGGAGAAGCTTAAGAAGAATTGTATTATACACAGGGTACTGTATGATACCTCACTCCACCATCACTGAAGTGGCTTATTAGAAGTATGGCATATTTGTTCCTCTAGTACATACTAGCTGATATTTTATCTAACCAAATCATTGAAGCCACAGTGAAAGGTAAGTGACAGTTAAAATTACTATGCACTGAGCTAAATACTTAACTTTGACTTTGAGCTTTGAGTTCAACATGCTATGTGGCTCACCCTTACTGATGCTCAGGGCTGGACTCGCCATCTGGCAGCACGGGCACTTTCCCGGTGGGCTGACATGACTTTTGGGCCGACAGCTGTCTTTTTTTTTTTTTTATCTGACCAAGCCATATAACAGGAAGATCAGTCCATTGTTGTTTTTCTGTCCTGCCCACACATTCTCTGTATGAATGTGTGGGAGGTTGTAGTCATCTTCAGTGTACATTAAGAAGACAGGGGCATCCACATCACTTCGGCAAAACAGCGGAAAACACCGGTGGCAGCAACTTGACGATTGTGCAGTAAGCATTAAATAGTTCACTGAAATTGCTGTATTTTCCACATACACCAGAAAGATGTGTACAGACTTAAAGCAGCAGGAGTAGGCAGAAAGATTTTAGCATTATTGGGCAAAAAATCCATAATAACGTCTCAGCATATTGTAATTCATGTCTTCTGAGAGAAAACTAGATCTTTGCATGTCTTCAAGGCTCTGTTTTCAGGCATTAAAAAATCTAGCTCATAACGAGAGACCAGTCACAGGTCATTTCAGAGAGACTGTTCCTTGTGTTCAATGGAGGCAGTTGTCAATCACTCGCAAATGCCAATCAAACAGTCAAACTAGGCAGTGCTGATCAAATATTAATTAATTTTCTGTTACTGTAATGTCTTTTTCTTGCATAAAATGTTTTCAGAAACGCCTTGTAGTTACTGTTTAGCTGTAAAATGAGAAAGTTTGCTCCAGCTGGTGGACATGGTATTTCCTCAACTGATCCTTACATGGTGGCCAGGTCACAAACTTTATCATGTTTATTATTGGAAATCAATTAACAACACAAAACAATCACAAATATTGCCCAGAACCCCTCACAGGTACTGTATTTAACATTTAAAAAAATGCTCAAATCATAACATGGCAAACTGCAGCCCAACAGGCAACAGCTGTCAGTGTGTCAGTGTGCCGACTTGACTATGACTTGATCCAAACTGCATGTGATCATCATAAAGTGAGCATGTCTGTAAAGGGGAGACTCCTGGGTACCCATAGGATCCATTTTCATTTACAAATCTGGAGGACAGCGGTCAAGAGACCCCTTTGAAAATGGCCATGCCAGTTTTTCCTCAACAATATTTAGTTTTAAGTGTGGATCATATTTAGCACATATTTAGCCTCCTTCTCAACAAGCTACCATGACAATGGTCGGTACCAAAATGATTCCTTAGTTTTCTAATGTCATATGATGCCAGTATTTCCATTCTAGCTTTGGGGGGCAGTAGCTAGTCTGTAGGGAGATGGCTTGGGAACCGGAGGGTCACCGGTTCAAGTCCCGACATGGACCAAAAACTGAGTGTGAACTGGTAGCTGGAGAGGTGCCAGTTTCCTCTTGGGCACTGCCGAGGTGCCCCTGAGCAAGGCACCAAACCCCCAACTGCTCGGGGCGCTTGTTGGAGCAGCCCCATCACTCTGACATTCTCCATTACTGCATGTGTGTGTGTGTTTGTGTGCATGTACCATGTATAAGTTAAAACAGAGTGTAAATTGAATTTCCCCACTGTGGGACGAATAAAGGTTGATCTTCTTCTTCTTCTTCTTCTTCTTAAAAGTGAGCCTGCTACCACTTCTGGAAGATTGATTGTATTAATGAGTTAAGAATATTGGGGGTATTAACGATTTTACAGCCCTAATGACAAATCACAATATACATTAAGTCATTTTAATGTGTTACTTTATGTAATATGTAGATCTGGAGTGTATTTCGTCTTAGAAATTATTTCTTTTTTGTACTTCTGCAATGTGTTTTTGACTTCAAAATTGCATGGATTTTCTCTAAAGAGCACAGAGCTCACAAACACATACACACATAACAGTAGAGCTTGATGAATGAAAGGTCAGCTGTGCACCATAATAGCTTTGACTTGCTGACATTTTCTGTCCAGCCTCTGAGAAAATAAAGAGATTAGAGCACGCACACACACACACACACACACACACACATATATACACAGAATGAGCCTACATTATGCTCTTCAGCACTCAAATTTTCAGACAGTCATGTACTTTCTAGACTCATACTGAACCACACAAGGATGCACACACCAACACACTTACATTCTCTACGAGTACTGAGAATACAGACACTCACATAAGGACTGAGTTATGCATCAGTTAGCCTGTAGGTAATTACTGAGAAACTGCAGTTTGCAGCAAGCTTGCAAAAAATGTCACTAATGTGCTGGCTGTTTCACAACTTTCCCAATTTGATTATTTGCTATATTAAAATATGACGCTTCAGAAAAGCAGTGACAATGATGGAGAGGCAGCGAGAAAGCCAGCCCCCCCCCCCCCCCCCCCCAGCCCCCCTGCTCTCCCATCGCTCGTCCTCCTCCGATGTATCACAGTAACTGAAATGTCAAATCAAGCGTCAGCGTTAAATACTGAAGTGCCTGTGAGCTGCTTTCTGTCGTCTCCTGCTTCTCAAGTGTGACTTATCATTCTGCCACAAAGGAAGACATCTAGAGAGTTCCAGATACTTGTTGGAAATGATGAGAAATGTGAGCATGAGGCACATCATTGGGACTAGTGCTTATCATTCTGATATTTTTTTAAGAGGACTATGTAAGTGGTACCAATTTTAACAGCACAGAGTTGCAAGAATATTTCCAACATAAAAATTAAACCAATGATATCTAAGTCTAATTTGGTAGGTTAGGGAGATGGCAGGTAAACACTGGGAAATCAGGCATCCAGCCCAGTCGCACAAGAGTTTATCAAATAGTCACTAATTTCACACTTATTTTGTGATGGATTTGTATGTAATCTACATAATTCTGAACTGGGAAGTAGAGAGAGCGGCAAACACCACGTAGGGAGGAGGTTGGAGTGGATGAATGGGTCAAAAAACACAGGATTTTCACCCAGGAGACCGGAGTTAATTTATTTGTCACACTACTTCTGTACTTAAGCTACAATACGTTCCAGAGTTATTTTAACCCAACCCACAATCTTTTCCTATAGCTAATTAAGAAGTGTTTTCATGTAACCTCTGTGCCCAAGTTATAGCACTTCTGCTGTTATTTATACCAAAGTCAATCTATTCCTTAACCTAAGTAAGTACTTGGTTACCTAAGCCCAACCAAGGTGACCTATTCCTAAACCTAACTAAATATTTTTATCTTGAAAAGACACATGCATCACATGTTGCTGGACATTCACAGGAAAAAGCAGGAGAAATAATTTTTGAAAGTCATGCTGAGCATCATGAAAAGATGTTTATGTCAATATACACTAATCAAATAGATTAAATTATGTGATTATTTCACAAACTGTTGTGAGACTGTGTTGTGCCACCACACATGGAGAGGAGAGTAAGATGGAGAGCAATGATCGGGATCATGAGTTATGCCATTACTTGTTTAATGAGTTGTTTTTGTCAGTGCTTTTGGAAAATTCTTAAGCTTTAAAAATCAAAAAGAAGATCAAAAAAAGTCGTCTGTTTTGAATTAGGGGTAGAATGTGTTAAACTGTAGAATATGGTTGCAGACCAAGGACAGTGCAGACATGCTATTTTTACCTTTATTGTGGCATGGCTTGCAACAGACAGAGTTTCAAATGTTCACCATTTCCTGCAATGAGTTTGTGTGTATAACATATAGCCCTACAGTTTATAGTAGGGCTGTACAGAATAGTTTGTAACGTCATAGCTTTATTTAAAACATTGACATTCACATTCTAAATCCTCAATCGAATGCTGCACAGCTGTTTTTTTTTTTAGCATGTCTGTTGACTGTGATTAACCCCAGGATTTGTGTACAGTTGCAGATAAATAATATTATTATTTATGCTATTTGTAGATTCCAGAAGTTGCAGTGTGGGATTGTTTCCAACTTAAGTGATCCCAAAATTTCCAATAACTCCAGAGCACCGTGAAGTCCAAAAGTCAAAATGTATGGAGGAAAGAAAGATGCAATAATTTCCAAAATTCACATTTTCATGTAACAAATTATTAAGCTTCAGTTCATATTTGCTGGCATTTAGCCTTTCAAAAACATTTGCTCTGCTTGCTGCACACAAAGGGAGGCACGGACCAATGAGTTATATTCATTTGAGTAGTTGATTAAATACAAAAAAGACAAACTCATTTAATCCAATGATCACTTTATTCAAATTGAGGATTTTGACTCCTTTTTTTAGGGTGAGGTTGTCATAAAATATGACAGTCATTCAAAGCATCATTTGAAAAGCTGAATAGAAGTTTCAAATGTAAAAAGTAAAATAAATAATTAAATAAAATAAAATAAAAAAGGAATATGACATTTGACATTTGTGCAGGCCTAATTAGTAGTCTACTGATTTGTGCTTCATGTGTGGGAAGATGTCAATATCAGAGTTAAAATTCAAATTTTAATTTAAGTTGTCAAGAACTTGGTTCAATCTAAGCTTCTGCCTCTGACCAGGCAGATAACCAGTCATAGTTTAGGATAATGGGTTGGCTGATCAGATGTGACCCGTGGCATCTATAAGCCCCTGCCTGGATGCACTCCTGCAACCATGGAATTTGAAAGATGTGGCCATTTAATTGGCAGAGGGGGTCCAACAAAACCATGCTATTGGTTGAATTATAGGAAACTTGCCTCTTTATTGGCAAAATTTGCCATTGTTATTGATATTACCAAGATTTACACGAAGAAGAATAAAAGAAAGAATACAAACACAGCTGAATATAAAATGTACAAACGGGTGTATTCTTTGAACCTTATTTGTCTTCCACTGACAGATCCATTCAGTTTTAGACAACGTGAGATAGTACATTACATAACAACTGTTTTGTAGAGATATATACTTTTGGATAGAGACACATTATATTAATAAATAAATGTGTAACCTGTCCCTTTGAAGTAATGGGAAACAGTGTCCATGTGACGATGCCAATCTGTTGCCTTGCTCCCAAATCTTCCTCCTTTCCATTTGATGTATTCAGCGGGGTCCCACTGTTGAGTAGGAGGATTCACAACTGTGCCATCACTTCTCTCCTCCTCTCAGTCCCTCCTGTCAAACTCGTCCTTATGCTGTCTGTCATTCCAGTTCCTTGATCTCCAGTGTGTTGTCAACAGGTCCCAGTCTTGAGTGGGTGTCTCCACATCCTGTCACTTAACTGGAACACCACTTATTTCTCCCCTGTGACAACTATGTCTTGCCTTCATTTTCCTTCTCCCAAACCATACTGTATGATCTTTTTTTTTTTTTTTTTTTTTTTTAACTTTCCTCCACTTTCTAGGATTTCTGCTATGCCGGAATGCTGCTACACCAAAGAGGTGCACTATCGTAGATGCATCGTTTCAAGTGAGCCTACTGAGATCCTCTGTCCTACTGTAGACTTTCAAATACAATTAACAGGACTATGTAAGTGGTATCAATTGTAAGAGCAAAGCAAAAATTCAACCAATGATACACAAGTCTTTTAATTTGATAGGTTAGGGAGAGGGTAGTGTTCTGCCCTGAGTGTGTTTAATATGTAAAAGACTACATTTGCAGTTAAAAACATGTTTGCATTGTTATTTTTTAGGAGACGTTGTGGAGCTTTTATTTTGAAGGCTCTAAACTAGGGGAAACAGGAAACAGGTGGCAGGAAGTAGGAAGTTTTGGGAGGATCTGTAGAGAGAGGAAACCATATCAGCAGCTGTGTGGTTTCCCATCTTGAATCCAGTGCAATATTTTGTATGAATCCCACAGAAAGCAATGACTGTGAGTATTTTATGTTCTTTACATGTTTCAGAACCAGTGTTAGAGACTTTGATGGACATTTTTGTGAGGATTGTATTGATTTAATAATTTTATGTTTTAATGCTCATAAGTAAAATACTTAGCCTTGACTTATCTGATTGATCTGACATTATGTTACTGTCAGTGTTTCTACTAACCAGTTGCACACTTGTTAATATATAAGTTCATGGTAGATTGTTTATATATGCCTATTTGTTATAGCAGTACATTGAGCACATTTTGTATTTTCTTTTCTAGTTTCACTCTGATTCAATGGGTCATCTTGACTTGAGAAGTCATTAAAGGAGCAAGTACGCTCACTTCCTGGCTCTTGAAAAGGAGTTTGGCTGGCTGTTTATTTATTTTAACACTTTGGAATACAACACATAAAGAGAACAGTACAGGTAGGTAGACATGGGAAGGTCTGTACTGACATCCAGCCCTATCGCACAGCAGTGAAATGTTCCAAAATGTAATGCATTGATTCATGTACGTAGACACAAATTTCACATTTTATTCATAATGGTCAGCACAAAATAAATTTATATATAATCCATGTAATTGTGAACTGGGAAGTGTAAAGAGTGGCAAGTGCCAAATAAGGATGATGATGGGGTTGGTGAGTGGGTTGAAAACCACCAGACTTTGAACCGGTGTAAGTGGCCCGTGTGAAACCATAAGTCAGTGTTTATTTGTCACGTAACTTATGTACTTAAGTTACAACACTTCTGGAGTTGTTTTAACCAAACTACAATCTTTTCCGAAAGTAAGTGCTTTGTTGCAAGTCAATCTATTTCTAAACTTAATTAAGCAGTTTTATTTTGAAAAAAAATGGAACGGAAATTGGCACAAGCATCACATGTTGGTGGATGCAACAACCACACAGCAACATGTATGTGAATGCTGCCACATCAAGGAGGTTCACTATCGCAGATGCATCATTTTAAGTAAGTCTATCAAGGCCCTCTGTCCAACTGTCAACAGTTTAAAAATTTGTTGATGCCTTCATTTACAGCACCTTCAAAACCAACTCTATCACCACAACCAAATTGAAACACATGGTTAGGGTGAGACACTAACTGTGGTTACATTTAAAGAAACCAACCTTTTTGTCTGTGGGACACAAACTGGTCCCCGACAAGAAAGGCAGATATGCCCACCACCCTTAACTATCCTCCACTCATTTACTTTTCATCTCACCACATAAAGGGCGCTGCACTTTCTGCTTTGGCACCAAAAGTTGGCAGTGGATGGAATTTGTGTGCTGCAAGATCATCCAGTATGAACATGATTCCAAGGGAGACTGTGCTGTTCAAGTCCCATCAGCAATCATCCATAAACACAGATTGTGGTACTGGGGATTGGAAATTGGCTGATGCCGATTAACTAATTCAAGTCCAACCACTATTGAAGCAGGGCTGAAGATCCCGACTTGGAACAATGGAATAAAAATAGTTAAATTACCAGAGGTCCACCTTGGTTGAGCTCAAACCTATAGAAGTTGTGGAACATGCCAACCCATGTAGTGCCCCTCAGTACTGGAAACTAACATATCCTTTAGCAACAATATGGGGGGGTTGGAGCAGGTGACATAATAATGATAGTATGAGAGTCTGTTCAGCTAGGGACCAGGGGTGGTGGATGGGTTAAACACAAGACTTTCAACCAGGAGACTGGTGCTCATGTTCCGTGTCAAACTTAATGTAATGTTGACTTATTTTGTCATGTCAGTCTTTAGTGATGTGACTCATTAATATCACGTGTACAGTGAGTCAAGTTAGTGAACCATGACTAAATCAAACTTCCTGTTAAAACAGAAGTGTATTTTGAAAGAAGATTATGCATGTAATCATTATTTTTGTGGTCCATCTCAAAGTCAGAGTAAGAAAGAGGGGTACCCCATGTGTTAGTCTCAAACGCTGAAAGGCACTGACCAAGTGATGGTATTTGACGAGTTAAGACAAATGTGTTAAACACACCAGCAATTTTCTTACATTTTGTGGGGGGAAATATCTGTCTGAACTTTTCAAACCCTAGTGCTGGTGGGCAGAACTGGTAAAAGTACTCCCTTTGTGCTTTGTGATGGAGTGTGAGAACTAGGCCATCTGAGAAGCGTTTTGGAGGGACATTTGGTCTAAGGGAGCAGAGAAGGAGAGCTACCTGTACAGGTTCAACTTATATGAATATTGGTGCTAAATGCAAACTATGTTTGCACCTTCCTTTTTTCCAGACAAAATGACCAGAGTTGTAGATGTGGTACATACGCAAAGGATTTTAATCACCTCTTCCCAAAATGTATTTATTATAATTTTACCCTTATGTCAAAAATGTCCAGTAATTACAACCTGCTGGTACAATGGCCTGTGGTCAAAATAGTCAATTTGCAGAAAAAAATCTTATTCCCTCTGTCTCATCAGGCTTTTAGCCACACCAGCAGAATGGCTTTTAGGATAGGTTGGTCCACCATTTTGATAGGTTTTTGTGGAACATCATCACAGAGATACATGTGTAGTTAGGGATGAGAAAGCACAGGTCTACCTGTGCCATGTTCCAAAACACAGATGACAAGGAGTTGAAAGAGCAGCAGAAAAGATGGACTGGGAGGACTCGTGTAACTTGAACTCAGACCATAGCATCAACCAAACAGACCTTGGTCCTCCAAGGCACGCTTATGTCTGATGTAAGCTTACCCATTTCATAACAGGTGATAATAAAAACAAATCTCATACAAATATCTCATATGATGATGGTATCTGGTGATCGGAAACTCTTTGTAACAGAAGATCTGAGATCACTTTGGGGATTTTGTAAAATTGACTCCAATAGAGCCCAGAGTTCTCATTTATAAAACACTAAATGTTGGCTTACGTTGAAATGGGGAAATGTAAAACTATACGTATGCCTTTCAAATGCATAATTTCCTTATATAATTCAGAAATCAACTTGGAATTGTCCACACATAGATCAGCCTCATACCCTGCCCTCCACACCCCCACATTCAACCATGAATAGTCAATGCAAAGAACCTCATGAATGTTTCTGTATCGAAATGAGTCTGCTGATCAGTGGATCTTTATGGTGAATTACAACTACTGAGAGGAAGACCAAAGAAAGAATGTTTCTGACACATAACTGGAGTTGCTTTTGGGCAAGGTCCCTGAACCCTTCTAATTCTTTCATTCACGTAGTCCTTGCAGTGTCATTGCATCCACCAAGCAGCATGATATGATTGTCACCGCATTATTTATGTTTACAGCTATCAGACTGATTAATTCAAACTTGCCAAAATGATGGAGACAATCACTAGTATCTTCCACGCTGAGATATAATTTGAAACTGGAAGTTTGATAGGTGAGGTAGGGTAAGTCTTTTATGGTGAACCCGTTCTGATTGGACGAATTTACCATGATTATGATTAGGACTCATAATGATAATGAGGATATGAAGTGTTATGATTGTGCAAGAGCTGTTGCTGGCTCTATTTTCACACTTTCTTAATATGTCTGTGTGACAGCCACCGTGGTGTCAACACGTAGACACATTCTGATAGCTACATTGGATAGCTGTTTTCCTTTTTCCTATGCATAGCCTCCTGTATCTCTCCCTATGAAATACAGTTTGAATAAATAAATAAATATTAAACACAGCATTTTTATGAAAACTAAAATTGAACTTGGTGATATATGCACAGTTTTAAAAGATTTGTTAATGTATTGATGCTCTGTTCTGCCATTCTTTAATGCTATTTCATGTAATATTGGATTTCTACAACTGATGATGATTTCATCTGCTGCTGTGCTGCATAGCACAAAATGTCGGCAATTCAGACCTCTCTGCACTCGGAGGTTGGGGATGTGATGCTGAGACTACGTTGATTAAATATTGAGCAGAATTTGATCAGAGATTCGAGTTGGTTTACATCTTTTACAACTGAAAGGTGCTTAAGGAATAGTTATGGTTCATTAGCACAAATAGCACTGCTGGTTTGAATGTATATGATAATATGTGCAGTGAAATAGTATCACATGGAATTCAATTTGTGAGAGGCATCATTAATATCAGTGGTGCCTCTCATTTAATTTCTATAGTCTAGCTTCAATTCACCACCACACCATCTGCATTGTGGTTGGTTTGTTTTTATATACTGATGCACCCCTTTATATATCCACAGCCTCCATACTACATCAGTTGCTACACGTAGCCATTAAGTGGTAAAATGTGTGGCAAGCCTTTCTCAGCTGATAATATAAAGTTTTAACTATAAAGAGGTAATACTCAGAAAGGCCCTTAAAGAGTAAGAGCAGCAGTCCAATGAGGAGGGGAGGAGGCAGCTGCAGTGTAGGACTCACACTTTTTACCCTTGGATATGTGTTTTTTTCCTATTAATTATTGCTGTAAACTGTCAGCTATGTCATCACATGATTGTATTTTTTCAGAGATCAAGTTGAGGTGAATAAAAAAATGTTCACTCTGTAGTTGAGATAGAGGGAAAACTTTAGAGATTTCACTCTTTTAAAACATGACATATTCAAGCAATGTGGATCTGTATGGTGCTGAAGGGACAGGAATTGCATGGTCGACCATCCAGGATTGTCTGAAAGGTAAAGGTGGATATGGGGGAGGGTTTGGGCTCTGATGCTGCCTTTAAGACATAATGACAGGTTTAGCATTGACATTTAAAGATCAGCATGTAATTTGTTAAGGCTTTAAGCTTCAGCAGACCGGGAAAATGGAAAACGCAACGAGAGAGTCACAAAAGCAGCATAAAGTCACAATAGCATAACAAAAAGGAGAAAATCAAAAAAATTCTAATTGAAATACCAAGATAATTGGGCTACAGTCTGTGTTGGCTGTCCAAACTACTACTGGGGACAACCTTGGAAGAGGCTAGGGCAAAAAGCCCTCATCTGCTTTTATGTCCCAACTAGTGTCCTGAGCCAGTACATTTGAGTTCAGCGTCCCAGTTCCACACCCATGGGACCTTTGCTGTGCCAGAGTCAAGCACAAATATATTCCTACAGATATGATACTGCATAACTAGTGAAACTATTCACATTTAGCAAGTTGAGTTTTCCAGGCAATTCAAGAAGGAAAATCTACTGCTGATGCCTTCATTATCTAACCTGACAGGATGGTTTGTTATACAGACCATCTGAGAGGCCGTCATTGGTACAAACTGTTTGGAAAAGGGCAGTAACTTTCAAAAAAATACCTGGCAGGTGATTGAATGAACTATCTGTCAATCAAAGTCATGACAAATTCAGTTATGAGAAAAGTGAAAACATCTTGTCCATCCACAAAAGCCTTCAGTGCTATGCGTTTTCACTCCCAACTCGTCAAATACCACCATTCAGTAATTGATGTAGTTTAAAAGTGCAAGAGTGAACTCAACGCAGGCAGGAAGGGTGGTGGACGGATCAGACAAACACAACTTTCAACCATGAAACTGGTGTTTATGTCACGTGTGAAACTAAAAGTAACTTATTTTGTCAGTCTTTAGTTATGCAAGTCGTTAGTATTGTTAGATATGTGTTTTAGTCAGTAGTATTAGTCAGTGAATGTAACGTCACCCACAACTGTTTGCTCACACTAAGTGGTTCTGTTGCCTAAGCCTAACTTCCTGTGAAAATGAAAATTTATTTTGAAAGGACACTATATGTGAAATGAGTGAATATCGACACATCATCTCTGGTCTGTCCAAAAGTAAACCAAAAGAGGTACCCTGTGCATTGGTCTTGAAGCAGTAGTACCTGACAAGTTGTGAATGAGAATGTGTTGTTCAGTGCCGTTCTTTAGTCTTCATCCTATGAAAAAAAATACTTTCTAGCACTGATATAACTGATGCTATTGCAGCATCTACGCTAACCTCTTCAGGAGCTGCAACTGTTGTTTAGAATGAACAGTTACCTCCCTGTGTCATCACGCACACCTTTGCGAAAATGTTACACTGCATGTCAATAACAACCGCTAACAGGAGGTTGGAGCCAAGCTGTTACCCGTTTCAATGCTGTTTCAGTTCTACTGAAATGGTCTGTTGCTTCTCTGAGACATTCCTCATTCCTACAGGACCTCCCAAATCGCAGGTAGTCCTATACCAAATAATTAATGAATTATAAGCATTGTGGATGCCATTAGCTGATCGGTACCTGCTGACGGCACCTTCATGCATCAGTATCTGCTGAGTGCTTACACTCTTCATTTATGCTATAAACCTTTCTTACAGTAAATATGTTGACTTTGTTAATGACTGCTTAGTTGCTTGGTGTCCCTGTAAGCCATTACAGTGAGCCAGAGGGCACAATACTAGGACCCTGGAGCTAGCTCACCTTAATGGAATGCTGCTATTTTTAATGTTATCAGTTTCACCTTTTCTGTCTGCTGTGAATCAAGCATATTGACTCTCATTGTTGCACACCCTCTCCACCACTCCAACCTCCTCTTGCTGTTACCTGTACATACTCATTCTCAACTCATCCAATACCGCCGCTTGGTCAGCACTGGAGACTGACACACAGGGTACCCATCTTACGTTACTTTTGGATGAACCATAGATGACATGTCAATATACGATCGTTGGATGCATAGTATCCTTTCAAAATGAAATTCAGTTTTCACAGGAAGTTAGGTTTAAGCAACACAAACACGTAGGTCATGGTTAATGTGAACTTCACTTGCTACCAATTCACGTGTCTGATGAACAAAATGGCGGCGCACAGTGTTGCAGCGACTTCTTGAGCTCCCGGGACTAAGCCTTACTTTAAGACCTTTGAGGTCGCTTTTAGCACCATTTTAGCACTACATTTGCGTGTGAAGTACAGCTCAACCAAACTTATGGTCATTGGAGATAGTTTGGTTATCGCAATCTCACTGAAGCTGAAATCCGCACTAGGAAGACAGCAGGTCCTGAGTACAACAGAGTGGTGCAGTAGAGTACGGGAACCAGTGGGCAAGAGGAGGCAATGTGTCCAAAAACAGAAGAGAGGAACGCAGGCTGGCGCACTGGCCCAGCTAAAGGCTAGCAAAGGCTGCCGATTCCAACTCTCTTTCTGGCCAATATCTCTTCCCTGGACAACAAAGCGGATTTGTTACATCTGAGGCTGATTGTTTCTATAGAGATGAGGAACTGTGCTGTTCTTTGCCTCATAGAAACAACAGCATGCCGGACTGAGCCTTCCAGATTGACGGGCTACATCTTTTCCAAGCGGACCATGACCAACGGTCGGGGAAAACATGGGGAGGTGGACTCTGTATGTACGTGAATGTAGGTTGGTGTACAAACTGTGGTCTGGTGAAAAGCTACTGCTTCGGGATGATAGTACTCTTGACAGTCAAATGTCTGCCGTGCTATCTGCCACAGGAGTTTACAGCTGTACTGGAGGCATTCTACGTGGTTGCCGAGACTTTAATCATGTCACTATCCCAACACAGAGTAACAACACACTGAACTCTATACACTAATATAAATGGCACGTACAGAGCACTTCCTTGCCCTCATCTTGGCCTCTCCAACCACATCTCCATCCTGCTGGCACCAACACACCACCCCCTGCTGACACGGATCAGGCGAACAAAGAAGACTGTCACCGTGTGGCCCAGCAATGCAGTCACTGTGCTCCTGAACTGCTTTCAGTGCACAGACTGGCAGGTCTTCAGAGAGGCAGCTATGTACAGTATGTGAGGCATCAGCACTCAGAGTGGCAAGGAAAGAACTGACTGCAGGCCAAAGCCACTTACGCCCGAAAAATCCAGGGTCACTTCACCACCAACGACCCCCGGAGCATGAGGAAGGGCATTTAGTGCATCACAAACCACAACATAGGGATGCACCACCACCACCACTACCAGGTGACCTGCCCCTCAGTGTGACCACAGCAGATGTGAGGAGGAGAGGATCAACCCCCGTAAAGCTGAAGGCCCTAACAGCACCAGCTGTCTGAGGTGCTGACAGATATCTTTAAGACCTCACTGTCACTGGCATCCATCCCCACCTGCTTAAAGACTGCCATAATTGTCCCTGTCCCCAAGAGCTCAACAGTGACAGGTCTAAATGACTACCGACCTATAGCACTAACCCCGGTAGTCATGAAGTGCTTCGAGAGGTTGGTCATGACCAACATCAAAGACGCAATCAACATCACTTTGGACCCCCATCTGTATGCCTACAAGAAAAAACAAAACAAACAAAAAAAAAAAAAACGCTTCACTGATGACACCATTTCATCAGTGGTCCACACAACCTTCATCCACCTGGAAAGCAGAACCTCCTATGTCCGTCTGCTCTTCCTGTACTGCTCCTCAACTTTCAAAACCATCATCCCACAGACCCTGGTGATGAAGCTCACCTCTCTCGGACTGAGTCCCACACTGGGGAACTGGGTCCTGGACTTCCTGACCAACAGACCTCAGACTGTCAGGATCCATAACACCATCTCCTCCTCCATCACCCTCAATACTGGCTCTCCCCAGTGCACTCTGCTGATGTACACACCTTCTGTCATATAGTCATAAAGTAATAAAGTTCGCGGACAAAACAGCAGTACTGAGACGCATCACAAACAGCGATGAGTCTGAATACAGAGAGGAGTTGGAACACCTGGAGCAGTGGTGCAGAGAAAACAACCTCTGCAACAATGTGAAGAAGACCAAGGAGATGGTGGTCAACTTTAGAAGGGACAGACACCCTCCTCCTCCCCTTTACATCAAAGTATCAGCTGTGGAAGTGGTCTCCAGCTTCGGGTACCTGGGTGTGCTCATAACCGAGGACCTCACCTTGAGCACCAACACTTCCTATCTGGTCAGGAAGGCCCACCAGTGATTCGCGCCCTCTGCACCTGCATCACCGTGTGGCACGGCAGCTGCACTGCTGCTGAGAGGAAGGCTCTGCATAGGGTGGTAAAGGCTGTGCAGAGGACCGTGGGGAGCAGCCTTCCCAACACCTCAGAGCTTAATACATGGAGATGTAGGGGGACGGCCCCTCTGCATCGTGAAGGACTCCACCCATCCCACAGACAGACTTTCAGCCCCTCCCCTCCCACACTAAGTGTACTAAAATCACCTTACCAATACATGTGCAATAAAGGCCCTTAAAAATCTCTACCTTATTACCGCACAGCATATTTAGCTGGCTAATCTCGACCTTACCTCTTTTGTAATGTTTACTTATTTATTTCTTTTGTCTTAGTACTTGTCCGGACCTGAGTCCTAATTTCATACCAAATCATGTGTAAATGTGTGCTGGTATGACAGTAAAGTTCCTTGAATGCTTGAAAACTGACGAGTAATGATGAAATAAGTCAGCGTTTACTTTACACGGGCCACGAAAACCGATGTCCTGGTTGAAAGTCTTGTGTATGTTTGACCCATCCACCACAACTCTCGCCCACCTTTAGTGGACTCATGCAGTTAATACCATGTCACTTCCTCTGGTCGCCAAATAACTCTGGAGTTAGTTGAATGTCCAATTTGTCACATAGAGTTGCTAAAGGGTACCTCCATACGTCGGTTTCCGATACCAAGGTGCACTTACCAAACCATAGTATTTGATGAGTTGGGAGTGAGAACAGATTGTTCTGCATGCTATTCTGAATTTGTTCGGTTCAGTGTTCTGTTTTTCACCACTGAATTAAATGTCTATTGCGTCGGGGTTGTTGACTGACTAACTGAAATGAGACACACATGACAGAACCAACGGATAGGCAGGGAGAAAAAAAAAGACAACAAAAAATCAAGAAATATCAGCATCTTTTAACTTTTTTTTTCTGTCATCCTTCCTTGCCTTCTTCCCTCTCTAGACGTCTAAACATTGACCGAATAGTCCTCACCATCAGGCGGGGCACTACATGACATATGGCCATCCATAATTCAAGATGATTTGAGTACACATTTATGGGATTTACAGCAGCATGAGCTGCCATTTTTAACGGTCATAAATCCAATTTGAAAACCCCAACTTCCTGAGCTCCTGATGCCTTCACAATTATACTGGGGCTTAACTTTTTGGATGTATGCTCATGTTAAGGAAGCCTACATGACTGAAGACATCATGAGTATGTTGACTATGATTTTTTTCATGTATTTCTACAGTGTTTTACTGACAATGTTATATCAAAAAGGCATTCCATACTTCCAGGCTTGGTAGAATGTATATCTCAGACCGACTGGGATGTAATATTGCTCATAAGATCTTCAAAAGTTCATATTTTAGACAAATATAGTTTATCTGAGAATTGCTCTTAAGAAATAGGATATATTTTGTAGGCTTGAGAATGGAAATAGGCAGGAGAGACATCAGAAACATGCTCAAACTTAACTCATAACATGATCAACTTTGATGAAGACATTAAAAATGTAACTCAGTAGTTTGTGTCAATAATTAAAATTTTTGGTTTATACATGAGTGATTTTATCCTCATAAAAGTTCATATCAATTCCCAAAGCCATCCTTGAACCCAAAAATCATGATAACGTATTCACTTTCCATCCCATTCTGTCTGTATTAATAACATTGTAGGGGTGGCATGCTGGCTCAGTTGTGAATCCCCTCACAGCAAGGAAGCCCTGGGTTTGAATTCATCCACCAGCTTGGCAATGCATCACACTATGTCTCCAATAACTGTCTTCTGCATGTCTTTGTAGACTCAGTGAATCAGTGTCTCCCCATATATATACTATGAAGTGACATTTATTAGAGGCATGATGGCTAATTGAGATTAATTGTAAATTAATTGTACATTTTTTTATTCATCCAATATATGCCATAAAGGCACCAAACAATGACAAAGATTGTCCAAAAACCACAAAAGATACTGCATTTAGCATAACTCAAGCCCAATAGGCAACAACAGCTGTCAGTGTGTCAAGATTAGCATAAAGTGGGCATGTCTGTCAAGGGGAGACTCATGGTTACCCATAGAACCCATTTTCATTCACATAACTTAAGGTCAGAGGTCAAAGGACCTCTTTGAAAATGGTTATGACAGTTTTACCTCAACAAAATGTTGTACAACTTTGGAGTATTATTTAAGTTCCTACACAATAAGCTAGCATGACACAGTTGGTATCAATGGATTCCTTAGGTTTTCTTTCACAGGGGTGAAAGGAGGTATGATTGTTGGATTTTCTGTTGCACCCCTAACAGACCTTTGTCATAGTAGAAAAATGAACAGGTGCAGCAATTCCCATTAACAATAGCACTGTTTTATCAAGTGTCTCAGTAAGCCATGACAGTGAGCCAGCATGCACAATACCAGGACCCTGGAGCTCACATAAATGGAATGCAGTCACTTTTAATGTCATCAACTGCACCTGTGCTTTACCTGCTGCGACATTTCAAATGTCTGCTATGAAAAAGGTCTTAAGTCAGAGGAAAGGGGATTATAGACAGTGACAACCTGACAAACACTTCATTTGAAGCATATTGAGACCTTTGTCCCGTGATACAATAGCAACATGCTGCAACTAGAAAGGCACTCAGAAAGCACAGACCTCTGCCAAGACCATGCCCCATCTCGCAATTTAATAAATGGGAAAAATAATGCATGTATCCACCCCCTGATTTGGATCTGCTCCAGAATTTAACAGGCTCTTCCTTGGCCAATGCTACAGTGTTCCACCAAAATTCATGAAAACTGAGCCAGTAGTTTTCCTGCTGACAAACAAACAAACCGACACAGAAACATAACCTCCTTGGCAGAGGTAATAACAATAGCTCTTCATTTGTGGCAAATTGATTGCGGTTTTAGTCAGGTAATATCCTTCATCCAAATCAAGATTTTACAAGAATGGATGGCAACAATATGTAAGCTAAGATAAGATAAGATATTCCTTTATTTGTCCCACAGTGGAGAAATGTACACTATTACAGTAGCCTTTCATGAGCATTTTTGAAGTATCACATTTGAAACGTTATCGGGAGATGGCACAATTCAATAGAACTTACTCAGTTGAGCAAGAGATACAAACAGCTTGGCTTTCTACAGTTTTTACAGTCGCTTGAGATGATTTTTGCCTTTGTTGAAAAAGAGTTAATGCACTAAATGGATTACGGAAACACCTTTGCTGAATAAATTCTGTTGTAGCGAAGTGTGTTGTGGAGCCAATCCCAGCTGACATTGTGCAAAGTCGGTGTACAGCCTTGACAGGACGCAGGACTATCACAAGGCTGACACAAAGAGACGGGCAACCATTCACACTCTAGGCAATTTAGAGACAAGAATAAACCTAACACGTTTGCTTTTGAACTGGGAGGAAACTGAAGAACCTGGAAAAAACCCACACTATCGGATGCAAAATGAAGCAACAAATGAGAGAAAACATTAGGACAACTACAAGGAAAAGGAAGGTGAGAAAAGGAAAACCTATGACAATAAACCAAAAATGACGATAAAGGAAGGAAGAACTATAGTAGCAGGTCAGAGGAAGAAATGGAAAGGACATAGGAAATAAATCATCCCTCACATCACAAAATCTCAAAATCAGATAATGGACAGGGGAAGACTGGAAAGGAAATGAATGATGAAAGAGGATTGGAAAGTTGAGATATAAACGGCAAATGACAGATGAACATGACAGGGAAGGAAGAGTATGATGGGAAAGGGACTAAAGGGAAAGGAAAGGGACTGGGTTGGGGGGCTGGTACTAAGGATTTGTCACCCACAATGCTTCACAACCCTTATATAGTTACAGGGTCTACATTGGAAACCGAATCAGTGGCAGGCAGAATTGGACACACAGCCCAGTGGCCATGAAGAGAAATCCAATCACATCAGAAATCATTAGAGCAGATTGTTCCTGGAGCGTGGCGCTACAGAGAAGGATGTTTTTTTTTTTCTGTGTGTTCTTCTAAATATCATCACACATGGCTGGGATTTAAACATGATGAATATACACATGAAGAAGATTGTGTCAGTATAGTCTATTAAAGTAAGACACTTAAAACTAGTTAGGTGAGGGAAAATTAGAATGTCAGCCCAAGTGGTTTATGGGTAAATAAACAAGAATGACATTCACATCAGAGAGTGAGGTCTGAACTCTGTGTGTTGTTTGCAGCCTATTAGAGTCATAATAAGCAAACAATTGTGTCAGAGGCTTTTCATTGGTGATTGCTGATGCTTCAAACACTCAACCAGTGGCCTTTATTCAGCTAAATTGTATTATGTGTTCACTCTAGTGCACAAGGATGAATAAAATTGAATTTGCCTTTCATTAAAAGTAAATATCAAAGTCCAACTGGCTGGGTTCAGAAGGACAAAGAAGCCTCACAGCCCATTTTTTGGCTAGACCGCCGAGGGCCAGCCCTACAAGTGTTACAGTCTGTCACTGAGTGACTGAGTGATGAAATTACAGTATTGGTCAGCTGGATGTTGGAATTTCCTTGTTGTCCATTGAACTTTCAAAATGAAAAGTCCTTTATGCAAATAAGCCCTTTGAATTTAATTCAGTTAATTTAATTAATAATAAAGTTCTTATTTTCTACTTGATTTTTTTTTATGAACAGCATTAGTTGATAGTTTCTAGTTGAATTATATGTTGTCAATTATGCTCTTGTTTTAATATTTGTTTATGCACTACAGTTGTAGTCTATATTATGGAAGCCCTAAATGGACATGATTCAGAATTTTTTTTTTATGCCATTATCTTGAGGTCACAAGTTAATTAGGTTGTTATCTTGTGAAAATTAACTTTGTTATCTCAAGATAAGGCAATTAACTAGTTATCACAAGAAAACAAAGGGCTGTTTTCTTTTATTACTTATGTTTGTGTCAAATCAGCCGATGGTAAAGATTGAGCTGATAGCCTGCATGTATACAACCATGGCTGACATGGCTTGTTTATGGTTCCCTTTTATTTATTTAAATATTTATTGATGTTTTGGATTTATTATTTATTTTTGTATTATTTATTTTTTTTTAATTTATGTCTTATTTATTTTATATTTATTATTAAATGTACATATTTCTTTATGTTTAAATCCCTATGCTTATTTATTTATGTATTATTTTTGTTTATGTAAGGAATTCATACAAAGATGAATAAATAAAGAAGGACATTTTGCTACATTTAATGACACATTTCTTTATTTATTTATCTATTCAGTCATTTATTTATTTCTTCATTTGTTTTTGATTTTGGCAGGTTCATCCATGCTTGATCTGTGCCGTATGCATTCACCATCGACTGATTTGACCAAAATATATGAAATAAAAAAAACAATTTTTTATTTTCTTATGATAAAAGGCTAATTATCTTGTTATCTTCAGTTTCTGGAGGAACAACATAATTACCTATTTTTTTAATCTTGTCCATTTAGGGCTTCCATACTGTCTTTATCTTCTGGTATCTGGTACTTTCTTATCAATATAAGTTTTATTTGGACTGTAATTTATACTTCTTACTTTCATTTGTTGATTTATTTTTAGTGTAAATAAAAAAATAGACACCTTTTATTTGCAAATGGCATCCTCATCTTGCTACAGTTATTTTCAGTTCTCAGTTCACTTGTTAGTGAGTCAGTCGTATTTAAGTTCAGTGAGTGGGACTATGTGCAGTATGGTCAGAGCTCTGGTCAAGCACTGTACAAGGAATCTTTTAACTGAAAAGATTCTAATGATTTACTGCTGAAATGAACTGCAGTAATTCCCGGCTATATAAATTAGATTTAAGCCAGACATCCGATTTTATTCTCATAGCAAACAAAAATTCAGAAAAATGACAAAACTTAGCAGCAAAGGCTCTCCAGGCTCAGAATACCTTTCCTCTGCATACAGTCATTTCCTTTCAATCAGTCAAAAGGCTACAGAATCAACGCCACGGTACAACTTGGTACAACTTGGCTCTCTAAAGTGGGATCCATTTGGCTCATTGGCTGCATTCATAGGCAAATGTTTTAATAGCAAGTCAGCTAATTGATATTGCTGCCTATCCTTGTTTCAGTGACATATTTGGCAAACATTACAACGTACTGCTTGTGGGTTGAACACCAGTGCGGCACATTGTTATCTCTCTCAGGTTTCCAGCTATCACATTCCACCTGCTGATGGATGGGAAGCTGGCAGCATCTGTGAGGGCTGAGGGCAGTTAATGTAGCAGTGAGGCTACAAATGGCGATCCAAATACTTGTCTGGTGTGTCTACCTTACAGAGTTATAACTGACCAGTTTAATGTTCAGACTTTGTTCAAGGTTCTTTATTTGTCATTGTCAATTCCAGCAAAGCAGTCATTGGCAATGAAAATCTTTGGTCTCACATTCCTTCAACAGCACTCATAAAATATGCATATATAAAAGGCAAAAATCATACAATAACACTGATAACACATTTTTTAGGTTGTAGTAGGCTCAGTTTTAAAGCTAGAGTAAAGATGCTTGTATCATCCAAAACTAAAAAAGTTGAGGAATCTATTGATATCAACCATGTCATAAATGATACTTGTCATGAAGGAGATTTAATAATGCTCCATACTTCCAAAATTTCTCCAAGGAAAAAATGCATGGTCAGGGGTCCCTTAACCTCTGACTATAAGATATGTGAATGAAAATGAGTTCTATGGGTACCCACGAGTCTCCCCTTTACAGACATGCTTACTTTATGATAATCACATGCAGTTTGGGGCAAGTCATAGTCAAGTCAGCACACTGACAGCTGTTGTTTGTTGGCTGCAGGTTTTATGATGTGAGCATACATTTATGCTAAATGCAGTACCTTTCTGGACAATATTTGTAATTGTTTTGTGTTGATAATTGATTTCCAATAATACATATATGGAGACATTTGCAGAAAGCAACATTTGCCCACTCACATGTTGATAATAGTATTGAATACCTAACAAGGTACATTTTGAACAGATAAAAATGTGCACGTTTACACTGGAATTCACTATTGTAATTGATTGACAGCCCTAATATGAGCCGAAATAAATATAAAATAGTGGTTATTTTTGCAACATCATTAATGCTAAAATCAGTGGATCATTGTGTGTAAAGGCTCTGAGCTGTGCAGCACTTTAACTCGGACGCTGCAGAATCATCACATATCTGTCCGGCTGCCTACAGATGGCTACAGGGATTTAATTAACTGATTAACTTTAATTAGCCTGCCTGGGAATCACAAGCAACCATCACTTGAAGATTAAATACTTTTGGATATTTTACCAGCTCTGAAGTGAAACACTGAAATGAAAATGCGCCATTGTATGCTTTTAGGATTATCATGGATTACAGCCAAAGAGCTTCGCTTTTTTTGTTTGTTCTTTAACTGTCGGTTACTCTGGCATCATATATTTACATTGTAAAGAAAAGGCTTAACTGCTGAAGAACTGAGGCTGACACACAATGTGTTTTATTAACTGAATAATGTTATCTAGGAAATATCATTAAAATCCAGGTAAAGCACAAATAAATGTGTTCTGAGTTTGTCACACTACAGAAAAGAGTTTATTATTCAAGTATATAAAATTAGGTGTCAAAATTATGAAAAAAAGCCGTTTTCTCCACTCTAAAATGCTGGGAGGCGTGTTCACTGAAGGCTCTGAAACCACAGGTAATCACAGGTGAGGACTGATAATATATGTACAGTCAGTATATATGACACTTTGTGTTGGCCATCTCACTGCTGCAACTTCCGCCGGCCGAGCTGGCCAACTTCTGGTTGAGCCCTGTGCTAACTTGAACAGGGATAAAACAATTCAATCCAACACAATCTCATGACAGTTCGTGAAATACTCACAAATTGAATTTATTTAATGTCCAGCAACACATGATGCACATGTCCAGTCTTTTCAAAATATAGTTACTTTGTTAGATTTATGAATAGGTCGACTTGGTTTGGCTTAGACAACAAAATTACATAGTTAGGTTTAGGAAAAGATCAACTTGGTTAGGCTTAGGCAACAAATTTAGGCTTAGGAAAAGATCGACTTGGTTATGCTTAAGCAACAAAACAACTCAGTTAGGCTTGGGAAAGGATTATCTTGGTTAGGCTTAGGCAACAAAAATACTCAGATTTAGGAAAAGATTGATTGGTTAGACTTAGGCAACAAAATGACTTTGTTGGGCTTAGAAATGATCAGCTTGGTTAGGCTTGGGCAACAAACTACTTAGACAGGTTTAGGAATAGATCAACTTGGTTAAGCTTAGGCAACAAACTGACTTAAGCTTAGAAAATGATCGATTTGGTTAGGCTTAGGCAACAAAACTACTTGGTCAGGTTAAATCGACAGAGAAAATTATCATTTGACAGTATATTGACATCATACCAGCAGTCATTACTGCACTACCTAACTTCCTGTTGGGCTTGGGTTTGCCATAATTAATTATATAATAATAATTTATCCTAAGTGCAGTACCTGTGAGGGTTTCTGGACAACATTTGTCATTATTTTGTGTAAATTGATTTCCAATACTAAATATATACAGAAATTTGCATAAACCAAGCATGTTGATGAGAGTAGTAAATACTTGATAAATATCCTTTTAAAGTACATTTTTAACAGATGAGGTGTGAGAGGAGAGGATATTGTAGAAAAGGTAAGCGCACAAATTCAAATCATAAATCGTAAATCATCCCTGCAGCACTCTACTCTAATCAGCAGTAGTTACCATGGTGACGTTAGCATAAGTGCCTGGGGTCAGCAGCCTCTAGTTTACTCTGTTGAAAAGACTTCACTTCTTCTGTCCATCCTGTCCATATTTAAATGATAATTGAATTTCTTGGTATTCCTGTATTCATCAACAATGACTGACTCTCACTGCTATTCTGAGCTCAAATGCAGCATGAGGGGCCTTGAGATGACATGCACAATAGCACTCTCATTTAAGTATAGTAAAATGAAGGACAATCAGAGAAATGTAGAAAGAAATATAAAGAGTATGTTAATGAGGAGCTGGTTTCTTACTGGCTGTTGTAAAGTATAAACCTCCAAACCAGTCTCAGAATACAATCACCAAAACCTATAAAAGTACCTTAAATTAACATTCAGATACTGTGCAAAAAAGAATGTCAATGTTCATTTAAAATTCATTAATAACATGATGAAGTTATTTAAGCTTTAAAGCTACACTGAGCAATATTATTTATATATTACCATCTCTACAGAGCCTTTTAGTGTCCTTCAGCTCATGGTTTTGGTTTTATGGAGCAGAACTTCAATGTAACTCCTTTCTTAAGACCAAGAGCAAAGCAAACTTTCACCTCGCTTTACTTGTGTGAGTTGGACTGCCAGTATGCCATCACCAGATTGTGCTGTGATTTAATCACAATAAACAGATCACAAGGATGCCAAAATAACTACATAATAATTTCAATTTGTAAAAAGTCTCAATTCGTGTGTAACCGGTGGACTTCTGCGGTGTGTTGTTTTAATTGAAGACACCGCGACACCAGGATCTTTTCGAAGTTGTCCGTTTTTATTCTGACAAACAGAACAGGGAATCAAAACCTCCATGTGAAATTTATTGCCTGCTCCAGCTCCTTCATACATGAAAAGAGTGAGCAACACGTTAGCTTAACTTGCCGTAACTTTAAGTTAGCAGCATCACTTCTAAAACAACTATTTTCAGTCAGTTTGGTAAAATCAATATATTGACAGATTGGAAAACATGTTATAACATGGTCGGAAACGGAAATATAAACAAAACAGTACAATAAATAATGGGATGGATAGGGATAATAAATCAGCTAAAACAAATTACACCCACCTCTCCTATAGAATAACTGTGCAAAAGGGGAGAGGGAAGGGGGCAAAGGGGATTTATAGTATTGACCACCGAAGAAGAAATGAAGGAGGAGGTGCTCCAAAAATCACACATCCGGGAGTTTGGAGGCTCTCCCTGTCAAAACAAAGTGCAAACATACCCATTTTGTGTAACTATAAATATATATAAAAAAGAACAAGATAGACATATGGTACATACAGACCCTGTTACACATGCTTTCTCAGGTCTTTTAAAATGCTTGTGTTTGTGAATGAAGTTTGGATTTATCAGTGCCAGGCTATGCTAACGTAGCTACTTAATGAACACTCAGTCATCTAGGCTTAAATACAGTACCATCATTGTTGTTTCTACCATAGTCTGTAGTTTCTACACAAATATGATGTACTGTCATAGCTCTACGTCACCACAGATAGCTACAATATTTGGGGGGAAACTGTTCCAAATAATGCATATTCATTTTTTATATATTTATTATTTCATGTCTTCAGTTTTTGCTGCACCACCCAGCACTCACTTGACAGTTTGGCTTGCACTGACAATGCTTGGCAAACACACTGATTACTTATCTGTGTGGCCACTGGAGGTACAAGCTGAGTTGGCTTGAGTTTATCAAAGGAGGACCAGATAAGCTACTGCTCTCCCTCCTGACAACTGGAAATCAATTCACCATCATGTGCAC